>KV751352.1:3270339-3287987 GCA_001698575.1 Mola mola
AAAATCTCCTGCCAGGGATGTGAGCAGTGGCTCAAGTAAAACCCACTCATGTTTAGAATGCATTTATTTACTTGCCTCATTAAGTCCACCTTCATGTAACCACATTTCCCTTATTCACAATAGTCTCAGCACTGTTTTAATAACTCCACGCACAGAAAATGAGGAAAATGTTTGCAGCTTACTAATTTGTAGGCTGTAAGGTTTGATGTGAACATTTGTGCTAATGTGATTTGTGACATAAATAATAAGCTCTTGCAAAACACCAATCAGGAAGACTGTTATATCTAATTATTATTAATACCCCATTAATCACTCTCTCACGTCACTCATTGTCATGTCAGTTTAGATCTGGGGCTGTACATTCGTAATCAGCTGTTCTCATGAGCTGTAGTTAACATGTCGACGTGTCTTTGATTAAGACACTGAACCCCAAATTGCTCCTGATGCTGCGTCATCAGTCTATGAGTGTGTGTGGATGGTTAATGCACCTGATGAGCAGGTGGCACCCTGCAAGTTAGTTACTGCCACCAGTGTATGAAAGTGTGTGTGAATGGGTGAATGCAAAACCTGTAGTGTAAAAGCACTTTGAGGGGTCAAAATAACTAGAAAAGCGCTATATAAATACAGGACATTGACCATTTACCATTTATTTTATCTACCCAATAGAACAGTGCCACACTCTCATTGTTAGTGTATCCTTTTCCTTTTTAAGATAGTCTCTTTTCCAAGTTCATTATTTCACTCATCACCAGCCAGTCGTATCTGTTCCACCAGCTCCATCATTACCAGTCTCAGCAGAGTCATCAGCCACAAGCAGTGTCAGGACTCCTAACCTCCCTGTGTAGTCCAAACACCAAAGACTTTATATCCAGTCTTAAATATCTACTCATCCATCAAAATAATCTCTTTCAAATCTATTGTCTCCCCTGATTGAAATGGCTTTTTCATCATATATACCTTCTGTATACTGCTGAAAATTTAAATTGTGCTCAAAAGTCCAAGGATTAAAAGAAATTCACACAAATTAAGAACATGTCATTTAGTATTAAAGCCTTGCAGACAGATTTTATCAATTGTCATTCTTATGTGAATGGACTAGTGACTTATAACCCATTGGACTTTTCAAAGCACTTTACAACATGTCCTCTGATCAGAGAATGACCTGCTCTATCCACTGACCCACATCTGCCCCTGAGTTAGCATCTGCAGATATCTGGATGAGATCAAGGGGGAGTGTATCCTGTCTTTCAGGCAATCTTAGCAAAAGTTGCAGGCAAAAAGTCTTTCCAGTTGTTTTTACATACATCATCCACTGTTTATATGTAAAAAAAAATTCAGAATACAATACTCTAGGTAGTTAATAGAGAGAGATTTTACAATCTGTATTTTCAAATGTTAATAGACAGTCCCTCTATAACAAATAGGTTCAGCTACTTCAGTACCACACATTGTTACCATTACATAAAACAGCATACAGTCTCCATTATAAAGCATGTGCATGTCAAGAGTTTCAGGTGCATTTTGATAGGTGCATTTTCTGACAAATACAGTATAATCCCCCAAATCAACATCATCATACCTACAGTATGCCACCATTGCAAGCGCAGAGCATGTGAAGGAGTCTGACACGTACAAGACCTAAACCCTTATGAATTCACATGCTTCCATGCAGTATCCCACTTTACATAACCAACTGACAGGTGCTTCTTCAACAGGTCATCCATGAAGCAAATCAACAACTCCATGTGCCTCTGGGAGCCATGCATCCAACAGAGCATGCTAACTTGTACTCAGCAAGGCAGACCTAATTTTGTCACCCTTACTCTGGCATCTGGAGCAGGACACAAAGCAGCCAACTGAATAACTTTTGAACTGAACTAGTCAGTCATCATGCATCCACAAGGTTATATTCTTGAACATCCTGACGTACACAGCAAAAGGCACCCATGAAAAAGATGGCAGCACAGCAGGAGACACATCAGTTATGACCAAACCTGCTCCTCCATTATAGGCTGCAGCGAGCCTCCCCTCATCTAGTCGGGGGCCGTCACAGTAGGTAGGTGCCCCTGGTCTCTCCTGGGTAGAGTCCTCAGAGACAGCAGGTGCTCCAAAGGCCAAGACCACAAGTCGCTCGAGACTCCATCCATCATGGTACAATTCTTAACAACACTTCCTATTGCTCTCCGTAAGCATCCCCACTCCTCCACGACAGTATACATATAATGTCACAAACCCTGCTAATGTAGCGTAATGGTCTAATATGGTAAGTTATGGTCTAAAAACTCATATCTTTGCATAAGCTCGATCTGACTGGTCGGCAAGAGATTGTGATTAGAGGAGAGTAATATCCATTGCATCCGGGAGAGGGTTGAGCATCTGTAAGATAGAACTGAGTTTCTATAGAGTCAGTGTCACTATATTGCAATGGGACCACACAACAAAGATCTGAATCCCAGTTTGGACCTTGGTCTGGACTTGTAAGGTGTAAATATACACTAAGGTATGAAGGAATTAGCCTTAACCTGTGATCCTGTTTATTTACCGCATAAGAATGAATGGGCTCAGCCTTACTACTACTCTCCTAAAGGGTAATGTCAGTGATGGAACATGTGAAACACAGATACAGTAAATGATTCATCATTTGTCAGTGGGGTGTCTTGTTCCCTAAACTGCCCTTGGTGTTACTCTTGTGCTTTAGGTGCATATACCTCTTGCCAGGTTTTAAAATGTTTGTGGTAAGTCTTACAAGAGAATGCTGTTATAGAAGCAATGCCCATGGTTTTGGAATGGCATGTTCAACATTCACATCAGTCATTCTACACATTCACATTTTTTTGTTCTGCATTATTATCTTCGGTTATAAAAATGAGCTTTAAGCTGACTAAGCCTTCAGCCTCTTACTGTTAGCCCAGTTTTTGTATGAACATGCATCACTGATCACTTGTGACATGGTTGGGTGTTGAGTGATTATCCTCAAGCTTAGAAACTACAGCCAGAAAACTGCATAGTGCACTACACTGTTCACTAATATTCACACTGTGACGTGTATTTATTTGGCTCAGGCTGAATGGCACGGTTGGATCGTCCCTACAGTCGTAGTGAAAAACACAACCAAATCTCAAATCTAGCGGTTGCGTTTCTATGGTTGGTGCTGCGGGGTGGATGCCAGGAGGGCAGATGGGCAGACAGTGTGTGGCTACCAGTAGCATTGTGGGAAGAGGGAAGTATATGCCGCACTCCTTCCTGAACCAAATGGAGAACCGGATGCCGAGGAGCAAGGCTCAGTGGAGCACGCTGGGGGATGAATTGTTTCCTGAGCAAAATGCAGTCACATCACTTGTTGACACATAGTCTACTGAGTCGCTCACTGAAAACAAGCCATAACTCAGAACACCAACAGCAATGATTGCTCTGTGTAGATGTCAAACATGAAATGAGATGAAGGATATATGAAGGGTGGCTAGTTACAGAAAAAATTACAAAAAAAAAATATAGAGATATACAGTACTGTATTTTTTTAAGGGATATTCAATCCAAGGCAAAAAACTGCATTGTTATTATCCATTTAGACTTTTCTTGTGAGTTGCAGAGTTTTGGAGATAGCAAAGGAGCATTACCATGTCCCACCCTGTCTTAAGACCATATCTCTTACTGGGTAATCTACATTGCAGGTTCATTTTTAGATCTACTTTTGTGGGTTTTTTTGAAGCACCACAAGTGACATCTACCTCCAATCACTGGAGATAAGTGGCTATTTCTAGAACTGATATCTAAAACCAAAACTACCAAGGCTCAGAGTCAACTCATGTATGTTGCCTGTATATGCATTTGACCAGGGATAAAATTACACAAATGTTAAAAGTAGGGGGGAATGTGATATTGTGTTAAAAGTACCCCAAAACATAGTTGAGTAAAAGTAAAATTATCAGGCACCAGGTCTGAGGATCCAATAATGCAGAGACACACAGGGAGCTTTCTACATCGGTAGTTGTTTTAATAATGAAGGTCAAAACCAGGAATTCAATTATGTGAAGGTACAGATAAGGATAAGGCAAACTCGGTAATCGAAACACAGAATACAGATCGGACACAAGGAGACGTACAGGGATTAAATGCTGGACTGCTCGCTAGGTAGACAAGACAATCTGGCACAGGAGGAAGGGAATACGGGGGTTAAATACACGAGGGAGAGGTAGCCAACAAGACACAGGTGAGACACATTAGGGAGAGGGAATAATCAAACACACCTGAGGGACAAGACGAGAGAACATGGTGAGTGAGACACAAACAGAACTTCCAAGTAAAACAGGAAACACCAAATGACTCTAACAGACAGACACTTTACACAAGCGGACCCTGACAAAAATATGGCATTCTAAGTATATGATATTAACTGTTATTCTTATATTGATGTCATTGCCCTCCTATACCCTCCAAAAACAAAAAAGATGCTATCCAGTATATACAACACATGGACGCTGCAACTAATGGTTGCATTCTTTCCCCTACATACATTATATATGAGTTTCATTTAATTCAGTAAGAATTCAGAAATAACTCAGTAAATCAAGAACTGTTCTTCTAGAGCCTGTAGTAAAAATTTTTTAAGTTTAGGTATGATTATATTAGCTAATGATTATTTTTGATGGCAGCGTATGACTGCCTGTTGTAGCGTCACATTTTATTTTGTTTTTTTATATGAATATATTGGAGAGGACATATTGGGCATATGTGATTATTGGTAGTATACATCCTCCAATATCAAAGTTATGGCCTTACACCATACAGTGTACTCTGATCATTAAATGCTCATCGTCCTGGCCAGCTATCAGATTTTATGTTTATAATTTTTTCTGATTAACAGAATCAATATTTTTTTCAAAATATGACTGTCAAAAAAAATGTATTAATTTCAAAATGCTTTGTGCTGTGACGCAGCATGAAACCTGCAATGCAACAAAGATTATCAAGTGAATTTTGTGGAGTAAATCAACAATATTTGCTTCTAAAATGTAATGGAGTGGAAATTTAAAGGCGTTTTTTGTAACATGTCTTATTTCTTGGTCATCAAATGCCTATTTCAAATTGCCGAATCTTGAGTAACTATTTTCCATCGCTGGTAATGATCGGGACAAATTCTTATTGGAGTATCTAGTATCCAGAGGAGGTTCCACATAATAATGCATGTAGTGTAAACTATGCTATTACTATCACCGCTAACTCAAAAGAGAGAGAACTAGCAATGTCTTCTCTCAATAAGAAATATTAACTTTGTCATTTAAAAATGCATTTTTTTTGCACACTGTATGTAACAGATTTGAAAGTAAGTGTGTAAACTTACACATTTATTTGTTGTTGAATGTATTTATATTTTTTCAACATCCTTTGAACTTACTGCTTAGCTTTATTGCCCTCATTCAAATGTATGTCCTGAGTACACTGAGAGCTAAAGCAGAGTCAAATGTCTTATATGTGCACACATCGGTTCAAAAAATTCTCAATGAATTTAACCCAACTGAGAAAAGGTTTGCGTAGCATCTCCAGTAGGCTTGTCATGTCAGTTGGTCCTCATTACCATGGATCTTTTTGAATATTCTGCATCAGCTTTGAGTTATTACTCTGTAATATCTCAAATATTACAGATATTACACTAAAAGATAAAGATATTACTCTGTAATATCTTTTATCCCTGTAATATCTCAGACTCTGTGTGCTTCGTACTGGGCATGATGTTTAACAAACAGCCACATCTTTTGAGACACTTTCGTTGTTACTCTATATAATCTCCAGACATCAGCGCTGACAGATTTCTGAAGAAACTTATCAATAATATGGTCTGTAAAAACACTTCTCCCAGACACATTGCTATTGAATAAATTCATTTCACATTTTGTCATCAGTACTTTCTCTTTTACTTGCTATAATGCTTAATTTAATGCCACAGGCCTTTAAGAATTTGCATATAATAATGTATAACAGTTCCTGCTAGAAGCTTCTCTCTTGTTGCAGCACTGTCACAGACAGACAGAGCTTGAAGAATTTGAAGAGGTGATACAGAGAGATGTAACATGTTATTTTTAGCTTGATATATTATGTCCCTGACATCACAGGCTGCTATTTTTGTTATGTAAAAATACTACAGTACAGATAATACTTAATACTTTATATTTTAGAATCAATTTTCATATAGCCACACCTCAAATCCTTTTAATATAGTTAACTGATCTTAGAGACAAAACACAAAATTGTGCTTCCACATATGAACCCCTTACTATTGGTGTACCATCTTTCATTTAAAGAAAACCCTCCTTTCAGGACCATAAATTGGCTCAGTTTTTAAATTTAATAACTAATACTATATATCAGCCGCAACAATCACACTGCTGGAGTCAGCATGACGTTTCAACATTCTGACCGCAGAAAAAATCTTTCCCATTCAGGAACATTTACTGAAATAATAACTGTCACTGCAGATATCTAAACACATGAGCTGCTGTCTCTTAACAAAGATATAATGACTAAGCATGCAGAGAGATACAGAACATGCAGTTCCCTTCTGGCTGACTCAGACAATCACACAGGACAGCCAACACCCAGGCTGATGTTTCAGATTGTCAGAGTCCACTCCTGGTTTTCCCCGCTACAAACCCACTCTACCTGTCTGCCCTAATCAACATCATTAGACTCACCTGTTCCCCCCAGTCAGCTCTTAATCAGCTCCTCCACACTCACTCTCTGCCGGATTGTCGTTGCGTCATGCACAACCCTCCAGCACTCTTTTCCGGACGGATCTCCTGGTACCTGACCTGCCTTCTGCCCCTGACCACGTCTCCTCGTCTCTGCCCCGGTAACCTGGTCTGCCTTCTGTCTTTGAACTTTGTATCTGCCTGCTCCCTGTCTGTCTGCAGCCTGCCCGGACACCCTCTCCGGAGACTCCTACCCCATTCTGAACGTAGACTGTGCTCGCCGACCAGGCTTCCTGATTGTCGTCTATTTGGACTCGTGAACATTGTTAATAAAGTTCTGAACTGTCTAGTTCTGTCAGTCTAGATTTGTACCTTTCTTGGGTCCGCTCTCACATCCGTTACACAGATGGGTGATAGTTACACACAATTTGGGGGGAAAAAAAAATGTGTGTGATGAATTTGCCGTTATGATTTTTCATTTCTTTTTCAGCTATTTGTGAGCTTTACCTAAAATCTCCTGATAAAGTCAAAGCGAGTTAAGAAATGGATCCAAAGATGTACAATAGAGCTACTGGTCATTAGCGTGTTGCCTGAGCTGCTGATGAAATGAAGGGACTGGGGTGCAAGTTTTTGGTAACCACGTTCCTAAGTTTATATTGAAATTGATCATGAAAATCTGAAACTGTACAGCCATTTTTGAACCTAAAAGAAAGAGGTAGTAGATGTCAGAGAAGCCTTTGGTAAATATTAATGGTGCACCAATATGGGAATTTTGGGCCAATATATTATCAGCCAGTGTTAGGGGTAAACCCCATCATTTTTGTGACACATCGATAGTAGTTAACCAGTACCAATATCAGCTGTGCCGATATTATATTGAGCCGATAGATCCTACTAAATTCTAAACTAGGCTTAGATTTACAGAATTATAATAGGAGACTTCATGCAATGAAACTACACAGAGCAGTCAATAGTAAAAGTGATCCAGGTAAAAATGCTTAACAATTAATAGAAAGACAGTTCTGTGTTTCTATTATGTATACATATTTTTTTATTTAAAGATGTAGTTTGTAATATCCAGTGTGAGGTCCTTAAATCTGATGTAACTGACTTTTAATGAGCCTCTGGAATTGGCCAGAAAGGATCAGAGGCGTTAATTTACATAAATTATAGTGTTGTCCCATTTCCCAAGAGACGCTAGCTAATTATTGCATTCTTCCAACACCCTGTCTAACAAAAAGGTACTATATCAGCATGCAGAACACAGTAACAGCAACACTGCGTTTCCACTTGCAGGACCAACCTCCATTGTGTAGCTGTTGAAAATGCCAGTGGGTGGGAGAGAGGGGTGCCGGTTTGGGGCTTAGTGCTGAGTGTTTGGGACTTCAAGAAGGGGTGATGCTTCATTTTCAGAAAGAACAACAACAACCCTCTGTTTTATGATATGTCAGCACAATGTGGTGGACCATATCCACAGAACTCAAACTGTCCCTTAATAACTTTAGACATAGGATAAAACAGTTTTGCCTTTAAATTAGGTGACTGCTTGCTAACTAGCTTGATAACCTTAGTAAAGTTAACTCTGTAACCTTTTGTTCATGCTACTTCAGCTGAGTCACTTGCCATGTTCACCGTAAATTGGGTGGTGACTTTCACAGCTCTGCTTACCGCAAAAGTCCTGACTGCACCTACATTCAAGACAGGAAATAACTAATTATTGACATAAATAAAGATAAATGACACTTCTCCACTTCCCCCCACTGTACAAACACAAATAAAATGTCCCGGTAATAAATGCTGACAATAGTGATTAGATGTTGGAACTTGCATTATCACAATCCAGCAGTCAATCATGACGATTTACCCCAATTTCATAACATGAAATAATAATTCAGTGTAATACCAAAAACTCAATATGATTTTTCCAAATGTGAAGTAACTGGAGCAGTGATAGCATGAGTGTGCGGCGCTGCGTAGCTTGTGTAGGAACAAAGCTGGTGTCTGTTGCTTTTTGTAAATCTATTTATAAACCCAGAGCTGAGAAGAAGACCTGCTCCCAAAGGGAAGACAGTCTCAGCTTCAGTGGCTGATTCATGTTAACTGAAGGAGCATTAGTGACAGGGAAAACATTTTTTTAACCTTTAATACAGAATGTGAAAAATTCTCCAACCAGTAAATTAAAAAAGATTTTCAATCTAGAGAAATTAGGTAAGAGAACAAACAAATGGGACAATGAGATTTCCATAATTACATATATTTTGATTGCAGCAGTTCAGGACACCTTTGTGCTGATGTGATTCTAAAACTTGTATTAGTTTCTATTGATTACAAATACTGTAGATAGAATGCAGGAACATGTAAGTGCACCAGCGAGTAAAGTCAGTACACGAGCACATAATTCTTCCTATTATGCATTACAACCTCAGTCTTTCAGCTGTTGGCAGCAGCACTGAGGAAATGCAGCCCTAACACTAGCCTGCACCAAAAATTCAATCAACTGTTGTGACATCCACGTACGGTACACTCATCGTTCACTCACCTCTGTCTGCTGCAACTCAAACAGGATTATCTTTACAACACAATGCTACCTCCTCCGCAGTTACTTACCACTTATATGTGATGTATACTGAGAGTGCAAAGCCTTTTCATAGCAGCAACTTCAACAGGTTTTTATCACTATAATTACACATAATAATACAATCACATCAAATATCACAATGTTGAAATACCTCTCAGGTGAAACACATGTTGATTTATGCAGAATCAGTATATCCAACCTGTCAACATGTGGCTCATAGCAGTCCAGAAAGTAGTGATGGGAGATGTGTGTGTGGGTGTTGGGGGGAGGAGAGAGGGTTAAGGAAAAAGTACAAAGCCTCAGCAGCCATATTCTCACACATTTCTCTCCTCATTTCAACATCCTTCATCTCTTGTTGGAGAAGAGCTACCACATATGGGAACTTAAATTTTTACTTTTCCACACCGATTAAGGACAAACCGAAAATATTATGCTCACAGGCAGATTCACAATAAGTGAATTTTGGTACAAAAATGCTTCACACACGTGTCCCGACTGTTAAAAACCATGCTTCGGATAGACAAAGCTTTGCCGTACCTGTGGTGTGTTTGAGAGCTCCTCTGGTTGGTTTAGTCTCTGCCACTTGTTCGTCCCTCAGGCTACTTAATACTGGAGAGGAGTACAACACCAAGCGTTTGTGTCTGTGGGTGCACTAGAGGAAATGAGAGCGAGAGAGAGAGAGAGAGAGAGAGAGAGAGAGAGAGAGTATTCCCCTCACTATGTCTCTTTGTCCAGCTCCCTCCCCTTCCTGATGATAAACAGACACCACGTGGCTTCACCAGCACTAACAAGTGAGGAGAGAAGTAACAAAGGGAGGAAAATGGATGAAAGGGGGCCAAGCGGAAAAGAGCAAACAAGAAAAGAAGAGATGAAAAAGATGTGTATATGTGTGTTCATCTTCTTATTGAAAGCAGGACGCGATTTAAAGAACACAAAATGGCAATCAGTTCAGTGAAAATCAAACATACAATTCTAAACCCAAATGACTGCAATATTGGTTCAAGGTAACAACTAAACAGTTGTCTGGTTAAAGCTACCGACAAAGGAACTGACCATGTTTGGGCAACTGGAGCATGAAGTGACTTCAGCTTAATCCAGTTTGGCTCTGATGGATCACTGCTGCAACTCAGCATCACCTCTGTTGAATATACAGTAATATGAAATGGTTACAATGACAGATATCCCTGTCAGACACTGACGGGCATATCCATCTCCCTTTTCAAACCTTGTTTTCCACATCATTTCCCCGCTCCACCAAGCGTTCGTTTGAGAAACTACCTGGTGTTATCTGTTCTGAAGAAGATTAGGGATGTGTGAGGAGATCGTATCTGAACTCATATTGGGAACATTACATTGTTGTTTTCTGAAGTTCTGCAACAGTGCTCATGTGGATTCAGATGAGGTTCTGTGACCTGTTACATCCTGGTTCCGGCCTTGAGAATCACAGTGCATGTCTTTGACATTGTCAACATTTAAAATTTTATCATATACTGTATGTCCAAATGATGTTTTTTTATGCATTCTCATCATTTTTTTATGCACCTCATGACTGAAATGGGCAGACAGTCAACGTCATGGCCGAAGATTTCTGCTCTTGTTCTGCAAACCAACAATAGCAGTCTTAAAAACGAATTCTGACAGCTGGGGTTTCCTTTATTAATGCTTGAGGAATCAATGCGGATGACCTGCAGAACAAGTAATGTGCTACTGTGGACAGCAGCAAATCATAGCTCTCCCAACAGCTCTCTGATCATAAAAACTGATCTGCAGCAAACTAAAACACCTGGCATATGAATGTAGAATTTCTTGCAGACTTCATGGAGTGTTAATAATGAAACCATACAAAAGTTATGAAGGGTGCAGATCTACAGTAATCATATGAAAATGCACAAAGCATTTTACATAAGTTTGCTTAAAATACAGTTATAAATTAACTGCTCATGGGAATATGTTGGGAATTTCTTTACAAATATGTGAAGCCCAAAGAAAAGACTGCCCGATGAAAAATATTCATAGTACATAGTACACTTGTACAAACTTATATCATTTTGAGGTAGGCCTTTCCCACGTTGACAGCAGCAGGTTTAAATCCCCACATTGCCGTGATGAGCACACTGCACTGCAAAAAAAGGTTTTATGGGGTTTTGTACGTACAACCCGTGCAAACCTTTAATTTTTTATTATATCAGTCACTAAGTGAAATATGGAAAATGTGTAAATTCTACCTACACTACTTTTTTAGATCAACAACTGGAACACAAAAAATATTTAATTAAACCCACATTAAGATATTAGCTCTGCGCTACATGTGCATGTGTCAGGTTCCAGGAATCAAGGTGAAGGTGTGTTCAATTTTATTGTGTGAGCGATAAGGACAGATAGTTAGCACTACCTTTGACAGCAAATCCCATAAGACTGACAAGACATCCACACGTATATCACTGTGTACATACTGTAAGTGCAGCATTGCTACACCACAATACAGGATTTGATTCTTGTCTGCAGATGGGTTAGCAACAGAAGCACTTTGGTTAACGATGTGATATTTTCAGTGTGTGAAACAGTCATTGAAGATGTCAAGATTTGATGTCTGATTTGTGCGTGCCTGTTAAAAATCCAATAAAAAAAACAACAGTTTGCTCCCATTTACATGCACATCTGTTGCTTCAACCATTTATCCATCCCTCCCACCACTCTTTTCTTTCTTTTCCATGTCCTGCACGTGTTCCTTTTCATGACCAGTATGACCTACTTACACCAGTCTGACTGACTAGACAGCATCTTCAAACTGATGAAACTGGAGAGCTTGCCAAAACAATCTCTGCTGTCCGACTTTTCCTGATCAAATCGCATTTACCCATCACTTCACGCTAATCTAATCTAAATGTATTAGATTTGAATAGATGTATGACTCCACCTTTCATTAGATAAGCATATGCTCTACCATGAATAGAATTGTTTAAGACATATCTTTGTCTTATTACATAACATGCAGCATAGTTTTCACACACAAATTTAAAGCATTCTGTGCAGAAATGATACATCTTGTAGTTAGATTATCTGTCTTGAAGCAAACAATCTCTTTAATTTTCCTCCATTGTCAGTTAACTTCAGTTTGTGATTATTGATTATATACCGTATATCATCTTTTCTCCCAAAGAAAGTATAATTTAAACTCAATCAAGCAATTAAAAGATACTGCTGTTAATGGGGTCGTGTCAGGCAGCTGCCACTGATACTGTCATTGGCCTATAAATTCAGTGTGTCATTGTTGTGGTCTACACCTTTCCTCTCCCTCCGCTCAGTCAAGATGTCTGAATGAGTCCTTTTGCTAGATAACAGGTGCCAAGGATCAAAAGCAGACATTTTGGTCATAGGAAATTTATAGGCAAGATAAGAAATAATCAGTGATTTAAAATAATGTAATTTATTCCACCATTGAGGTTATGTTTTCACCACTGTGTGTTTGTTTGTTAATTAGCAGTATAACACAAAAAATACTGAATGGGTTTAAATGAAACTTAAAGATTTGGTAAATTTCCTGGAGGACTATGTTCTGTGGCTTTTCTATGTGAATATATTCAGTGTTTTACTTTCGTTTATCTGCTCCTCCTCCAATCTCCATTATGCGTTAATCCCTTTAAAACTGAATGATCAGAGACTGTCACCCCGCAGTGTGGCTGGAGACTGTAATTAAATAGCAAACAGCTCAATCTCTGCAATTTCCCAACATGTCCATCAGCAGTCCCATATCTGGCAGAGACGGCTCGGAGCAACAGGGTGAGACTCAACCACCTGACTGCAACTTTCTCTAGAATGCATTGTCAGCTGAGTGCATCAATGGTACAAATGTAAAAGTTTTATTCAAAGAAAAAGGGACTGAAAATAACATGCAATGCTACATGGAAACATGGGAAGTCTGAAGGAGGTACGCTCTCTTCATAAACCCTTTGACAGCTACTAGCAGCTTTTACTGAGCTCTCCATGTCTTATGGAATCACTTAGTATCTGTTGACTCGCATCTCAAGCTTTCGGTCCAAAGTCAAAGGTTTGTCTTGTTCTCTGGAACATCAGATGTGGTCTTTTACTCACAGGCTGCTTCAAGCACACAGCCAACCAGCTTCTCTGCAGTCAGTCATCAAAGATGATTAAATCTGACAGTTATGTAATGTGAATGTGATTATCACACGACTAAATGTACCACAGTCTAATCTACTAAAAGAGATATTGCTCATTAAGTCTAACTATGATTATTTCAGAGCTTCAAAGATGTTCAACTTATGTGTTATTTTAGTATGGTGGTCCTTCTCCTGAAGGCCAAAACATGACAACATTACAGAAAACATGACAACATTTTAGATGACAGAAAGGGTAGAGCGTATAGGAAATTTGTGATAGGTTGTTCTGCTGTCAGACAACCGATGAAATTGATGACACTGATGTTCATGTGTTGTCTGGAGAACACACAACTGGAATGTGGTGCACGTGGTACCCACTGACATACTGTAAATAAAGACAGATATTGCCTTAGCTTTTACTCCCACTGTACAAAAGTGAAGCCAAAATATCCTCAATATTTGTGCTGCCATCTTGCCTTGGAGCCACGGTTTGCAATATAGTGATGGAGAAGTTGACCCAAGTCCTACTTAAACAGTTTTTGACAAAAGCTTACACATTGAATTTAAAGCTTAGTTAGTGAAACTCCCATCTGAAGTCCCCCACATAAATACTATAGTGCTTCTTCTGTGTTTTTTTTATTTCTAATCCTATAAGTAGTGTGTTTTTAGTGTTTTTCTTTTTTATTCTATGCTTATGTACCTCAGCACCATGTCGAATTCTTTGCATGTGTAAATCTACTAGGCAATAAATCTGATTCTAATTCTAACATGCAAGAAGCAAAACATCATCCCAGATTAGACAACTATAACTACACTGTTGACATGGCATATTTATCACAACACTACACACTGTGTTCACTAAAAACTCAACAAAACAATTAAATTTTGCTTTTAGAAAACATAAAAGCAAACCCTGCACACACAGAAACATAGTGTGAGTGAACCACAATCAGCACATAGACAGAAGTTTAACACTCAGACATACCGGGGGTTGGCTTTGCGACTGGCATGCTCTGTGCCTATTGTCCATTCCCATTAATCCAGGCTGAAAATTCCACAGTCTGCAGTAATGCCAGAGGAGCTCAGAGTGTGTACTGCTGACAGACTGCCTGACTGACCCCAGGGACAACTCAGCTGCTGTTGTTACTGTTGTGACTCATCCGCCTGTTACGCTGCAAATTGGCCCCAGTAGGTTTCTATAAAAGTGAGTGTCTGTTTCTGCAAGTCAGAGATAAAAGATGAGGTAAATAAACTGTGTGGGGACGAGATTGAAGGATCTGCTTGTAATTAAACTGAGCATTGCATTATGTATTTAATTGCATCTCAGAGAGGTACAAAAAACCAAGACAGACTCAGCCATTTTGTCATCTATAGAAGACGGCGAATACACCATAACTTAAATAATCATATGATAACACTGTTTAAACATTTTGGCAACATTTTGCAGTGACGAAGAAACTACACACATAGCCTCCCTGGTTTCCCGTAGAAATAGGTAACTAAGCACATATACTTTACTAAGGCATTTATTTATTACTTTTTTCCAACACATTTGACAGCTGTAGGATTATAGTTAAAGCAGATTATGTATGTATAGTTTTATCTGCATCCAAAGAGATAATTGTGGTTTCCAGGTTATTTATGGAAGAAGAGTTTTTCATAAATAATGTCTTCCCTTAATAAATCCTGTTTGATAATGATGTATTGCAGGGCGCAATCTTTTCCAGTCTGGCAAGAGCCTTGCAGATGATCGATCTTAAGATGTCTGTTTATAAGTGATATTGGACGGTAACTGGATGGTAGTGTGGGGTTTTTGCCTGATTTCATGTTTGGTGATTAATGTTTCACTTCCCCTAATCTGAATTTCCATTCTGTGAAATCCAGGTGCCAGCGTTGTCCAAAACTCTTTGTAGAACTCAGAACTCGGAAAACCATCTGGTCTCCTCATCTTTTTGTCTTCCCTTTTGGATAGCTCATCTCTTCTCTCTTCTGAGTGATCTCCTCCTCTGTAATCTGGGGCAATTAGAGAGGAGAAGATAACAGAAGATTCTGGAGATAAGAGAAGGGAAAATGATAAGGAGCAGAGGGGAAGACAGTGCGGCAAGAGAGAAGAAGATGTATTCTGTACATATTGTCCTGACCAAAGCCACATTGGATGAGTATTTTTTTTACACATTTCTTACATTTTGTCGTACAAATTAATAAAATGAATAGTGTATTGTTGCAAAATTAGATTAGATTTGGTTGTCTCCAATAGCAGAAATTTGTCTTGGTGGTCCAGTACACATGAACACATAAACATACACAATTATCTGATACAATTGTCCAGTGTGGGCTACAGTCAGACTATGTTCTATAATTCAGTAAAACACATATGTGTGCGCGCACACACACACACACACTCAGGTCCATAAAAGAGGACAAAAAGGGCCCTGCACCAAGTTATAGCATATTTCCAACTACGTTAACATTATTCAAAAAAATCCTTAAAACAAGTTCTGTACAGGTTCTGCGCAGATGTCTGCATACATGCATACTGATCTCATACTATTCAGTAGTTTGATTGTACCTGTTAATCTTGCAGTTTGGTAACTCATACCTCCTGCTAAATGGCATCAGCTCATATTCTGTGGGGAGAACAAAGGTCATGTTTGATTTTTAAGCGCTGCCTCCTTCTCCTCCTCATCCTCAAAAAAAAAATTGGTGAGGGCATCTGTATTATTTTTCCATCCCTTTCAGGTAAATTTTGGAACCATGATCTAGTTTCAACAGTCTAGGCAGTTTACAAACCAGTTTTTATGTATTCTGCTAGTATTTTAAGCTTTAATGTAAATTGAAATCACATATCTCAGTTAAAAGAATGCTGATCGTTTCTACCGGAGACCCCATAAATATTGTTGCAGAGTAGAATTAGTACCAAAATATATTAGAGTTCTCACATTTTGTTTGAACTCAGGATCAGGACTGTTTTTTTCAAAATTCGGACTAAAATCAAAGTTCTGACTTTAATAAAAAAAATTCAGAGTAAAATGTCAGAATTCTGAGATTGTCAGATCTCTTACCCTAAAGAGATCAGTCAAAGTAATCATATATCAAGTCTGTTATTTTTTTACTTTCAAGGACATTTTTGCACGCGGCTCTAATCATGTTCTGTAAAAATCTGAATTCTGAATTTAACATCACAATTCTGAGACCAAAGTAAATTTTCTGAGGACAAAGGCTCAACAGAGCAGAGAGCTTGTTTTTAATAAAATCTTCAAGACCTAAATATGATTGATGGAAAATGAGAAATAACAACTTATCTAAACAAGTCCTCGACAAAATGAAAGAAGTCAATAGACCGAAGCATCAAACTAATTAAAAATATAAAAAAGACTAAATCCCACAACAACAAAACTGGATCTGACCCTATAACTTCCTGTTTTCTGAAACGCATTTGGCCAAGAGGTGATTGTAAAATAGATATTGCAGAAGATGATTGCTTGATGTATACATCATTTTTGCTCATGTCACACAGCTGTCCCGATATGCTGGCAAATGTAAACCCCAGACCTCAATAAATCATATCCCACGCATGTGTGCATGCAAACGAGTATTTCTACAGATTTCTGTCACGATGCAGAAACTCTGACATGTCACTGTGGAGTCTCTGGAGTGTCTGAAGGTTCCTGAAAGAACATTTGAAACAATTACGTTTACTCTTGAATAATTTGGAAACATACTGAATTATTATATGTTTATTAATTAAGTATTTGGCTGTATTTTCAAGGAACTTGCCCAAAAATGTCTTACTTAACATGCAAACAGCAAAGTGACTGCACAGCCCAGTGCTGTTCCTCAGGGATTCTTCTATTAAGTTGGTGTTGTTACAGTAAGTAGAGTATCCTGTCATTTCATCTGACTAATAAATAAAGTGACATTCTCTTATAAACAAGGGACGGTCTGGCTGGCTGTGTCCTGAAGCCCTTCCCATCGGGCACCATAAATCAGTAGGAGAGTCCAGTAGGAACCAGCAGCTTTACAACGTGTTCATTTGAGCTTAAGGTAATCAGGACAACAAAGAAAGTTCAGAAATTCATATTATTTTCAGTGAAGCCTCATCCACAATCCAGTCCTGTGTTCTTGTTACATGGATGTTGTTTGTCTGTTGACTGTTAAAATGTTATGGAACGTTATGGTACTCTTGGGACCTGCTTATAGAGAGCAAGTTATGAAATTGCAGAAAAAGAATAGAAATTGCACTTTAGGTATTGAGTAAGTGAGGTA
>KV751352.1:3288012-3299491 GCA_001698575.1 Mola mola
ACAGAAGCCAGAGGCAGCATTCATGTCTTGTATGTCAGCTTCCTGGACGCTTGCCCCTAGTCTGCCCTTTGCTTCAGACACTACCCACCAGAACCCCCAGACAGGGGTAATGAAAAGCCTGTAATAGATCTGTCGGCACAGACATAATCACAGAATAATGCTGAGCTTCACCTTCAAACATGATTTACTCTTAACAGGCTATGCATTCAGGCTACGCTGCAATCTAGAAGTCTTACAGTATGGTGTTTGGCACTTGACATCACCTTCAACTAACAACTTGATGGTGAGGAAAGTTGAGGAATTTAAGTATGTGGGTCTTTTACTTTACTTTGAACTTTTTTAAGCCTCTTATTAAGCAGGGATAAAAAAATAAATAAATAATATATTGTCTATTCAAAAGTAATACCTAAGAAACAAACTTTCTTCCTCTTAATGTAAAGTACAACAGCCTATATAGACTTGATTTTAGGTGTCTTATAAAAGTTTCTTGTCTAAATTATACTGGCCAAAACAATGATTGATGATATTATTGGAATGATTATCAAATTATGCTTTAAATACTTGACATGGCTCTAAATCCCTTTACCTTACTTTTTGGAAAGAAAAAATATTTTTTATTTAAAAAATGTAATACATGAAGAACTTTATTTTGAACAAACACAAAAAAAGAAAAAAAAAGAAGAAAACTACAATAAAGAACAAACAGAACAAAAGTAACAGGAACAGGCAGACGTAAAAATTATGTTTCCCTACTCCTTTTCCCTTTTCTTCTCCCAGCTTATACAATATTTGAACAAATTCTTATTATATCTTAATATTGTTGTTGCTGTGGTTGAAGAGAACCACTTCCGTTGTCTACTTTGTCTGAAAACAGGCTACATTAAATGAGAAGATATGTTTTCTATTAAATAAAATAAATCATATAGGACTATATATTGGCGAGCAGACATTTTCAAGTCACTAATGTGAAGATAATGACAAGTATCGCATTTGTAATGATTATGATCATAGAAATATGCCACCATTAACTTATTGTGAGTGTTTTGTAGTGTGATGCGATAAACTGTCATCCCAACCCTACAACTTGTCACTGTTTGATAAAGCATGCGGACACTTACACTGGCTACAATTTACAATAATGTCATCTGTTTTCATCCATTATAAAGCAATATGCTGCTGTCTCTTATTGTATTCATGTACATACTCTGTGGGTGTGTGTACTTCTTCCTCTTTTGGCTTTACATAGGTTTTTCCTTCATCTTCTGTCACACCAATTACCTGCATATCCTCTCTCACCACATCCATGAAACTCCCCTTTGCTCTTCCTCTTTGCCTCCTGCCTGGTAGCTCCATCTTGAGCATCCTTCTACCAATATATCCACTGTCCCTCCTCTGCACATGTCCAAACCATCTCAATCTTGCCTCTCTAACTTTGTCTTAACGTCCGACCTGTGCTGTCCCTCTGATGTGCTCATTCCTTATCCTGTCCATCCTCGTCACTCCCAAAGAGAATGTCAACATCTTTAATTCTTAACACCTCCAGCTCTGCATCCTGTGCTCAGTGCCACCATCTCCAAACCAAACAACATTGCTTTTCTTTCACTTTTGCTGCTACTCTTTTGTCACAGATCACTCCTGGCACTTTTCTTCACCCACTCCACCCTGCCCCACCTGTTTAACACACTCACGGTTGCTCTGAACAGTTGACTTTGACCTTTGGACTTTTCATGGACCTTTTGCCCCCCTTTCTTTCACACACAAGTTTTCTTTCTTGCTGCTACTGACTTTTATTCCTCTTCTTTCCAGTACATATCTCCACTTCTCCAGGTTTTCTTCCACCTGATCCCTGCTCTCTCTACAGATCACAATGACATCTGAAAAAATCATCGTCCACAGAGATTCTTGCCTGACTTCATCTGTCAGTCTGTCCATCACCATAGCAAACAAGAAGGGGCTCAGGGCCAATCCTTGATGCAGTCCCACCTCTACCTTGAAGCCATCTGTCACTCCTATAGCGCACCTCACATCTGTCATGCTGCTCACACATATCCTGCACCAGTCTAACATACTTCTCTGCCACTCCAGACTCCCTCATACAGGACCACAGTTCCGGCCTTCGGCACCCTGTTATAGGCTTTCTCTACATCCACCAAGACACAATGCAACTCTTTCTGATCTTCTCTATACTTCTCCATCAGCATTCTCAAAGCAAACATGGCATCCGTAGTGCTCTTTCTTGGCATGAAACCATACTGCTGCTTGCAAATCATCACTTCTTATCTTAGCCTTGCGTCCACTACTCTTTCCAAAGTCTTCATTGTGGGGCTCATCAGCTTAATCCCTCTGTAGTTGCTACAACTCTGCAAATCACCCTTGTTCTTAAAGATCGACAGCAGTACACTTTTCCTTCTTTCCTCAGGCATCTGCTCACTAATCAAGATCGTCTAAAACAGTTTTGTCAAAAACTCCACTGCCCTCTCTCATAAACACTTTTATACCTATACTGGTATGTCATCAGGACCAACTGCCTTTTCATTCTGCATTCTCTTCAAAGCTTTTCTTGCTTCATCTTTACTTATCTTTCTCACTTCCTGTTTCACAGTTTCCAACTCCTCCACACTTCTTTCCCTCTCAATTTTCTCCATTCATCAAAGTACTCCTTCCATCTTCTCAGCACACTCTTCTCGCTTGTTAGTACTTTTCCATCCCTTTCCTTAGTCACCCTAACCTGCACATCCTTCCTCAATCCCTCTGCCTCACTAGACAATACAGATCCTTTTCTCCTTCTGTTTAGCCTTTGCCACCTCTCTTTTTGCCTTAAAATGGATCTCCTTCTATTCCCCGATGACTCTCTTCCATTCTCTCATTATCCCATTTCTTCTTTACCAAACTCTTTCTCTGAATACTCTCCTGTACTTCTTCATTCCACCACCAAGTCTCCTCTCCTTTCCTCTGTCCATCAGACACACCAAACACCTCCCTACCGGTCTCCCTGTTGCTGTAGTTATCCAGTCATCTAGCAGTTCTTCACAACCACCCAGAGCCTGTCTCAACTTCTCCCGGAAGTCTTTATAGTAGTCATCCTTTTTCAGCTTCCACCATTTGATCTTCTGCTCCGCCTTTGCTCTCTTACACACCACTATCCGATGCTGTCTGGCCACACTCTCTCCTGTCGCTACCTTGAAGTCTCTAATCTCTCTCGGATTGCATCATCTAAAAACCTGCGTGCTCCTGCCTCCACTCTTACATGTCACCCTGTGTTCTTCCCTCTTTTGGCAGTAGGTATTCACCACAGCCATTTGCATCGTTTTTGCAAAATCCACCACCATCTGTCCTTCCAGCTTCCTTTCCTTGACACCAAACTTGCCCATCACCTCCTCATCACCTCTGTTTACTTCAACAACATCTCCATTGAAGTCTGCTCAAACCACCAATCTCTCCTCCCTGGGAATACTCTCTAAAACCTTATCCAACTCACTCCAGAATTGCTCTTTCTCTTCCATCTCACAGCCAACTTGTGGAGCATTAACCACTGACAACATTCATCATCACACCTTAAAATTCCAGCTTCACACTCCTGACCCTGTCAGACACTCTTTTCACCTCTACAACATTCTTTTGCATACAACTTCTTCAGGATCACGCTTATATCATTTCTCTTTGTATCCACACCATGATAGTACAGCTTGAATCCTGACCCAATACATCTGGCCTTGCTACCTTTCCAACTGGTCTCTTGCACACATGAAACGACCTTTCTTCTATGCATCATGTCAGCCAGCTCTCTACCTTTGCCTGTCAGCTGGCCAACATTTATGGTTCCTACTCTCAATCCTACACTCTTGACTTCGCTCTTCTCTCGCGTCTCCCTCCTCTTGTTTTTCGACAAACAGTAGCCCAGTTTCCGCTGGTACCGCAATTCATTTTTGTGATTCGCATGATTGATTTGGCACAGTTTGGTGAAGGATGCCCTTCCTGAAGCAAACCACCATTTTTCTGGGTTTGGGACCGGCACTAGAAATACACTGATTTGTGACCCCTAGTAGCTGGTTTAAGCTATGTGTACATGCATGTGTAATGTATGTATACTTTCATCTTAGGTGGAATCAGTGAGTAAGCAAGGGGCTTCTCTGGGAGAGCCTTTTATGTGTGTTTGATTGTCATTGCTTTAAAATGCTTTGTTCTGTACATTTGTGTTGAAACCCGTTGCAAATGAGGGGTCATCCCTAGAATAATAAAATACACTGCTATGTGTAAACTGATAATAGTCTCTCTCTGACAGGGCAATAAGGATCAATAGTTACAAGCCAGAGGACAATGTCAATATTTTCATCATCAGTGACCGATATTCCAACTCACTGCCAATCAAGTGACCCACATATAACACTTCAGGGAACAGTGAACAGGGCCACTTTCCCATGCTCTATAACATTAATCTTTGCCACATACTGTACCAGTCCACGACCAGTTTTAACTCCATATTGGTCAATATTCACACCAACAACAAGCAGGCTCTTCTTGGAATATTGCGTTACTTGGATATATTAAGCATGTATGAAAAGACAGGTGGGAGTGTAGTTAAAAGTTTGTGGAAAAAAACATGTGAATTTAGTAGACCTGAAGCCTGACCTCAAGTGTGTAAGACAGCCACTGTGTTAAGTGCTGAGGTGAAAAAAACACCAAGTGTTGTCCTTTTGTATAATCATCATCAAAAGCAATTATTGCATTATTATTGTTTACCTGATATCATAGAGTTGTCATGGCTGTTGCTCATTTGTTTACAATATATATTTAACATTTTATAACATTTATAAAACTTTTGATATTTTCTAATGAACTTGGCATTACAGACACCTGCATTACTGCAGTTCTGACCCCTAAATGAGCTGATACTGTTACAGATATCAGGAATTCGTACAAATATGCAACAGAACTTTGTTTTTATTTACACACTGTATAACATAACTTAACATAACGTAACATGCTTTAAAAGAGGCAGCTGGAGAAACTTATTGTGCAGAAAGTGAGATAATGTCAATACAGTATGACGATATAAAAAATATAATTAACAGTCAAAATTAATGTTAATAACAACGTGGCAATACACCAGCGAGCCATCTCTCTAATTCCTTCATTCCTTTCCTGGTGTCCTTTGTACCCTTGAAGGCCCTTTATTGCATTTTGTGCACTGAAAAAGCATCCAAGAGGGGCACATCATCATGTTTTACTTACCACAGGGACATCCAAGAAAGTCAGCTACAGTTTTACACTTAAAAATTCAGCATAAAGCTTACATAAGCTTTGAGACTTAAAGAACAGATTGTTGTTCCTCTGATTTCGGCGTCCTGCGGTAAAAACGTTTTGGACAGAGGTAGTTTCATATTTTTGTTGAATATTGAGCTGGGGTCTGCTTACCAAGGTACAGGGTAGCACAGGTGAGGTCAGAGAGAGACAGGAATATTGTTGGCATGGCATTTGGCACGGCAAAAAAAACTTATTTTGTTAAATTTCTGAGATTCATAAGACTAGTTATTCCTCAATTTGAGGCATATCTTTTTTTTTTTTTTACATATTGAACAAATAGCAGATATGATCAGTGATACACATTATACTTCTAAAGTGAATTGAGATCAGATATGGTGGACAGTTTCCATACTACTTACACAAACTCCTGAACAGCCATATACAGTAGATTGAATATTTGTGCACCATATCCTGATGAAAACTATGAATTGACTGAACAAATGATATAATAATGAACTCATCAATATGATTGTTCTGTATGGTTACACACCTCTAAGTTACATGTAGTATGTTTAATGTATTGGGGTTTGGTACTGTCATTTATTGCATTATATATACACGTACTACATGTAATTGTCACCCACGAGAACCAATTAATTAACCAATGAAACAATATTCATATACAAGGAAAGAAATGTACTCTGATAACTGAGCACACCTCTTCTATTGGATTGAACGCTATGGCAACAAAGCTCAGGTTTTCAACAATTGACTGTATTTTGATTATTTTCTGAGCTAATCTAACTTGGAACGTGATGACTACTTACCTTATGATTTACAGGAAGTTTGGGACCAACACTAGCCACCACTCTCATAACCACATAAAATATCCTTTATGTGCAAATAGGATGGGCATCCCACTTAAACGGTCAGGCAAGCATACCAGGAGTAATTTTGAACAGGCGCATTTGCTGTAAACTTATTTAACTGATCATTTTCACACAGGATATAGCAGACACATTGTACAGTTTCTGTTTTGTTTCAACTTGAAGTGAACCCAAACTTTAGATAATTTATGTCATTTTCTCTGGACAGCTCTCCTCTTCTTCCACGTTGCAATCTGCGCCATCATATCAAGTTATAAATATATAATAAATCTGTTAGGTGGGACAGTGACAGGATTTGGAAGGGCATTACCCCGCCATGCTTTAGTCTAAACCTGACTTTGTCTTGCTGTTTCTTTCTCTATAAAGCTAGCCTCTGCTGTACTGAAAATTGAGAACTAAAATATGAAAAATTTCAAAACAAAAAAAATAAATAAGCACGCAGGCATACTAATGTCATCTTACTGTTGGCTCAGTCAAGGGTGGATGACCCCATTAACAATGACCATGGAGTTTGACCTCACACAACTTCATGATGTGTAAAATTTGAAGTCTTAGCAGTCTATAGTTGAATATACATGAAGGGTAAATCCAATCCATTATCAGTAACTAATGCATTTTATAGAAGTACATTTTGAGCAAAATTGTGGCACAGTGGTGTTCAGTTTCAAACGATTAGAGAGTGAGATGGCTCAATGTCACCTTTGGTTAACAGTGGTGCTGCTGCAGGGAGAAATGATGTCAGCACAATCTCTCTCTCTTTAACACAGGGTGAGGACAAATCCCAAAATATGGAGTAACAATACAGAGTACATAACATTATGGTCTAGACTGAAGTAATGGTATCCTTCAGTCAGTCTTGTTGAAGTAACCTTCTTCATCTCTAACATCTCTGTAATTGGATCCAGCATGAGTCAGCTTGGGCAGAGATCTGACAATTACCAATATTATTACCACCCCCAATAATTTATTATCATGTAATAGTAATTTAAAGGGCCATGTAGGTAGATAAAACAGAGTGGTGGAGGTTGCGTGGCCTAAAGATCAGAGAAAACACACACATAGATTAAAATCATAAATGTACATGAATAAAACAAACTCACGATGTTTTCTAAAAGGGATTGACAGTAATGTCTCTTTAAAGTCTGTATGCTCATGAAAATATGGCGACTGTGGGCTGATATCACAAAAACTTTAGTATGAAGTCAGCCTCTACTTCGCTGATGTCATTGGAGTTATAATACATGGTGAGCGGTGGTGTCCGCTGTTGTTTGATGAGTGTTTCAGCTTTTATTGCTCATGAATTTACCAATATATTTTTAAAAATTCCTTTTGTTTGTCTCGGAATACTGCCATCTCTGATGCCACTGTAGCTACTTCATATGTTTCAATTCAATTAGGAATAAAAGATGAGTTGAGACAGAAGACCGGACAAGAACTCTGTCTCCTAATAAGCCTCCCTGACTTTGTTCATCAATAAAGTGTTAGATGTTTCCATTAATATTTCTTTGAACTCTATATCCTGATTTTATCATTGTACACTCTCTCTGGGAAAAGATACAGAGAATGCATAATGAAAAACTCAACACGCCCCTTTCAAGCAAATGTGCACTCATCAGAGTAAGTTAACCCAGAGTAACTAACAAATACCTTATTACCGTAGTAACATGGAATTACTACTTACTGTAGTTAGTCAGTTTGTCCACACTGACTTTCCTTGATATGCCCCAATTTCTATCTCAGTTCAACTACCTTCATAGTAAAGGCATCTGCGTGTTAAGTGTTAGATAAGAATTTTTACTTGATATATTACAGAAACAACTGACCACGAATAAACATTACAAGAACTGAATTTTCATAAAATTGAGCAATAATAAACAGACAAAATGTGACAACATAAATAGCAAACGTTTCTCTACACAGGTGTAGAGATGTAGAGGAAATGAAAATCAGCGTATGTTGCTGGATGTCATGGTCTGACGTTCTGACCAGTGTTCATGTCTGGGCAGGCCGAGCTCAGAGCTGAACGTCAGTTATCTTTCTCTTGCGGTAGTTTAGGACCAGACTGGAAGCGGTGAGTTGTGAGGCCTGGCCTTTCTCCCAGCTCTGGAAGCCGTTGAGGCCGCTTTGCCCTGACCTGAACAGAGCCTTTTCCAGACAGTCCAGACGCTCCAGCAGCGCTGACGTGTCCTCGTTGTAGGCATTCTGAGAGGAGTCCATGGTCCGTCTGAACCGGCCGATGAAAGTCTAGATGCAGGAAAACGACAAAAACAGTATGCATAAGATATTGCATATTGGATTTTTTTTTTGGGGGGGGGGGTGAAATCATGATACATTAAATTTTTCCACAAATCTCTTCACAAATTAGGACTGAGCCACAACATCAAATATAACAATATCTTTAACCATATACCTGTATTGATTTATTATTATTGTTATTCATCATTTACAAGTGTATGGAAAGAATCTCTGAAAAGAAGCTGCTGCATGCAGTAAACACTGTTCATGACAAAATCCGTTTGCTCTCATTTGTTTTAAACATCACTATGACTCGAGAGTGTATCCAGTATTAGACAGATTTTTTGTATGAAGTGAACAAAGTTAACAAAGGCAGGTTCAACTGTGTAAACAGATGGTGTGTTTTTGAATATGAAGTCTTACGTAGGTAAACAAGGAGATCAAAGTAAATCTGCTTGGTAACAGCTGCACCAGACAGCAAGTCTGACATGTTTTCTGATCTGACTGCGCCCCCTAGTTGTAACAAGTTAAATAACACTGACAGTATTTTGTTTTGAATCTGCTTTGTTGTCTGTTGACCTTTTGTAACAATGCATTTGATTTACATTTACTGCTATAATTGAGAAACTGTCCAAGAAAAATGAAATACTCCAAATGTATGTAATAGTAGCTTAGAATTAATATTTGCCATTTTGAAAAAAAAAAAAGCAAGAACTGCTTGACAGATTTTCCAGCAGTTCTTGCTTCTTCGTTCTCACCTCTCGTTCTAGTGGATTTTACCTTTTCAAGAAACAAAAGTGGCGATCAGCAATGCCTCTGAATACTTTCTGGATATTGTTCTGATTATAATACAATCCTCAAGAAAAGGAATCAATGCTAATAGATGATAGTAAGGGTTATTGACAACCAGATCAGATGAATAAACACAACATCAGCCACTGATATTACGTACCACAAAGTCTGTCTGATGACTAATTTGGGACACTTAAATGTACTTTATAAAATTGAATGCCCTCAATAAAAAGTCCACTTAGTGTTTGTTTAGACGTGTCAACCTATTTCTTCTCCTGCAGGTTTGACTCACCTCCCAGAGGTAAAAATGTAAATATGAATGATCAGTGAGGAGAATTTATTCCAGCTTTGTTCCAGCAAAATTGGTCCGCAGCCTTTACACACAAAAACTATGTGAGAATGAAAACTGTACTCAGTGCACAGCATGAGCTCTGCTCTGTAAATCTTTAATTGTATTTGATGTTATCTTCCCACAATGCCTGACGATCATGACGATCAGTCAGCTTCAATACGGTCCGGCCCTCCCCTCTGCACTCTAGGGTTGGGAATGTGATGGTGAAGCAGTGCTGATGAAACATTAAGATTTGAGTTTTACAATTCAGCATGAGATTTGACCTCCAATCTTTTCTTATAGAATGGATCTTGATTCACATTAACACTTCAGATAACATGGTTCTAGATTTAACACATTATATTAAGATAAATAAATGTTACAGGCATCATTATATAATCTGCTCACAAGTCATCACCATCTATCTTGCCAATTTAAGCCTCCAAAATGTTTTTTATGCACCGGTACACATTCTCTGGTTGAGTCTGGTTTTTTGGTCACAACTTTTGCATGGAAAATGGCATGTGTCTTTTTTTTCTCTTCCCAGATTTTTTTTTTGCCGATGCAATATTTAGAAATGAAAAAACAAAGCACTTTTTTTTGGTTTTAAACAAACACCTCTGAGTTTGTGCATGTTATTCACCTGCAGCAGCGTCTGTCCAATCTCTGGGTTCTCTGGGCTGTCAAAGTGTAGCATTTGGGATCCCAGTCCGTAGTAGTAGGGTCCCATCTTGTGCAGATCCACAACATTTGGGTCGGCATTGAACACAGTCCTCCAGCCCTCTCTGTAAACCTTTGGAAGGTCCACAGACAACACTCTCCTTTTTTTCTCGTACAGGCCTTTGGACAGCCACAGAGGAAGTTCCATCTTTGTTCCCTGAGAGAAAAAGAAAGAATTTGAAGTTGGAATCTGCTCTCTGGGATTTGGAATACAGGTATGTTTGTTTTTTTATGTATGGAGTTGATTTCCATGTGTTTGATGTTACACTCACAATTAGGGCTGGGGAATACGTAACATACACATTGATATTGTGATGTAAGAATAGTAATCATCTGGCATGATTTTTTGACGGTGTTGGCTTTTTCTAGTTTTAAAGTGTGCATAACAGTAAAATGTAATTTTACTGTTGTGCATGTTCTGACAACAACTTAATAGGATGAATGTTGATGTCAGCCTCTTAAATGTCATGTCAGTGTTGGGATTTGCTTCTTTTCTTTGTCATGTTTGACAGAAAAAAAGAGAAAAGATTCTTTGAGTTGTTAACTTTTGGCTGAAGTAAACTATTTGGGCTCTGAAAAAAAATGTCAAACATTTTTTGACAATATAGTTGGCACAGCCAACAATAATAATTACATATTAAATAAGCCTGACGCTTTGAAGGGTATTAAATAAAACGAATTGATAAGAAGATGTTATATATCAATCTTGAATAATTGTCTGGTTTACTTTCCTTCACACAACAAAAACAGCTAGAAACGATATATTTTAATGAGCACGCAATTACCGGTTAAGACATTTATTAACGTTGTGCTTGTCACGACGTTTCATCCATTTCTCTCCAGCGACTCTCTCCTGAACGTTACTAACCTCCGGGATGTCCTGCGTGTCGTTCGACCTCTCCAGGAATCCCAGCCGGGGAAAAACACACTCTGTCCGGATGGGAAGTCTCTCATGAGAGAGCAAAATGTCGTCGAGAGACAGGAAACTCTCCTCCATTCCAACCCCAGGTTGTACGGGCAGATACGAATGCGTGTCCATTTTGTGCCTAAATTAGTTAGAGAAGAATTTTAGACCAAACAAGTAACCAAAACACTAAACAGAAATCCCTCCTCTTATGTTTAAAACTCTTCCTGCTCGCTGCTTTGGCGCCAGGACCAGTTGACCAATAAGGGCGCTGCAGAGATCCAGACCTAGACCAGACCAATCGAACCGACTCGACTCAAGTTTAAAATGTCTGTTTTTCATATTTATATTTTAATTAAAGTGACT
>KV751352.1:3327490-3352271 GCA_001698575.1 Mola mola
TACTGATGTATGCAACAGCAACAGTAATCCTTGAGGTGCTTGGCTATAAGTTAAATGTGAGTCATAAGGGTTAGTACCCTCCATGGAGAAGACAGCTTGAGGCTAGGATCAAGGCAACACGGGGAGAGGTTAGCCAGAGCTGGAGAAGGGCAAGACCACCAAATTACTAAAGAGGTACAGCAAGCTGTCCGTAACTAAGGCACTGGAGACTGCCACAGCCCTGGCTGCCCGGCTGAAGAGGTACACTAGAAACGTGGAAGCACGGAGAACAAACAGGACGTGGGAGGGTAATAAGATGTGGACTGAGCCACCCAGGGGTAAGACTGAACTGTACTGGAAGGGCATATGGGAGAAAGAGGCATCATATACTATAACACCCATGCTCAGTGGTTAGTGGACCTGAAAGAGGACCACAACCATCTCCCAGAAGAAGACCAAGTAAACACCACAATGGCAGATATCCAAGAAAGAGTCTCAAGGATGAAGAGCTTGACAGCACCAGGCCCTGACATGATCCACAGCTACTGGCTAAAGAAGCCAGCTGCACTCCATGCATGCCTGGCAGCTCAGATTAACCACGTGCTGAAAGATGGGACCCACCCAGAGTGGCTGATCCAAGGTCAGACAGTCCTGATCATGAAGCACCCCCAGAAGGGAACAATTCCATCCGACTACTCACCAAAAACCTGCCTCTTCACGACATGGAAGCTCCTGTCAGGCATCATGGCGGCCAGGATGAGTTGCATGTGGCTCAATACATGAGCAGGGCCCAGAAAGGGGTTGTTAGTGACACCAGAGGAGCCAAACACCAGCTACTGGTGGACAGGGTAGTCTCTAAACACTGTAAGACCAGGAAGACCAACCTGTGCACTGTCTGGATTGACTACAATAACGCCTACGACTCAATGCCACATACATACATACTGGAGTGCTTGAAGCTATACAGGATCAACAGGACATTTAGAGCCTTCATCAAGAACTCGATGGGGCTGTGGAAGACTACTCTGGAAGCCAATTCAAGGCCAATGGCCCAAGTTAGCATCAAGTGTGGCATATACCAAGGAGATTCCCTATCCCCCCTGCTGTTCTGCATTGGCCTTAACCCCTTCAGCCCAATCATCACCAAGAAACGATCAGCCACCTCCTCTACATGGATGACATCAAGTTGTATGCGAAGAGTGAGTGAGACATCGACTCGCTGGTCCACATCACAAAGATCTACAGCACTGACATCGACATGTCATTCAGGCTAGACAAGTGTAGCCGAATGATATCAAAGAGAGGCAAGATGATCACAACTGAAAGGGTTGAACTACCAGAAGGCAATATAGCCGATGTTCAGGACAGCTACAAATACCTTGGGATCCTGCAGGCGAATGGGAATCATGAAGACGCCACAAGGAAGTCAGTCACAGCCAAATACCTACGTAGAGTAAGGAAGGTCCTGAGAAGTCAGCTGAATTGTCAGAACAAGATCCGAGCCATCAACACCTATGCCCTGCCAGTCATCAGATACCCTGCTGGTATAATAACCTGGCCAAAGGAGGAGATAGAAGCAACAGATATCAAGAAAAGGAAGCTCCTCACCATGCATAGAGGGTTTCACCCCAACTCCAGCACCCTGAGGATTTACACTAAGCGGAAAGAGGGAGGCCGAGGATTAGTGAGTGTCAGAGCCACTATCCAAGATGAAAAAACCAAGATCCAGGATCAAAGTGGGCAACACCTCCTAAGGTGATTGAGAACGACCAAGCTAAGATCCTGTGGGACTTCCAAATCCAGACCGATAAGATGTTGGTGGCTAATCAACCAGATATCGTGATGGTCGACAAGCAGGAGAAGAAGGCAGTAGTAGTAGATGTCACAATCCCAAGGGATTGCAACATCAGGAAGAATGAACACGAAATGCTCGAGAAATACCAAGGGCTGAAAAAGGAGCTGGAAATGATGTGGGGAATAAACGTGTCAGGGGTACCAGTGGTGTTAGGAGCACTTGAGGCTGTAACCCTCAAGCTGGGAGAGTGGCTCCAACAAATCCTAGGAACAACATCTGAGATCTCTGTCCAGAAGAGCGCAATGCTAACATACTGCGCAGGACCCTCAGGCTCCCAGGCCTCTGTGAGAGGACCCAAGTTTGTAGGAGACACAAGACTGCCCACAGAGGGCGAGTGGGGATTTTTTTTTTTTTCATAAAACAAATAGCACCCAAATGTTTGCCAAAAACAAGATGGATATTTAAATAATTGCAGTGTCTGCCTAACGCCACTTTGTTTACTTTTAGGCGCTTATAAATCTATATTTTTTAATGAACTGTATCAACACCAAACAAAAACTTGCATGGAGTTTACGGTCTAAAGAGAAATTTATACTTGTGTGCGTTGTGGGCGACAAGGAATTCACAAATATGTGCAATTCTACAACCCCTCATCACAGCCTTACAAAGCCTGCCAGATGGCAGGTATATTTGTCCTCACTGTGGATGTTGCAGAGTCAAGTCAAAGTCTATCATAGCGCAATTTCACAATGGCTCAATGGGTTTTACATAGACAATAGTGTATTAAAAACAAGCAACAACAAAAACAGTACACCAAAAACTGTAAAAAAAAATGTATACAAAAAATGTCCTATCAAATAGTTGCTCTCTGCAAAAATGCAGAGAGCAGGATGGTGCATTCAGTCACCATTGATTACCGACTTTCCCTGGTCTCTCAACCATCAGTTCCCTCCTCTTCCGCCGCTGTTTTCCTCTTGACTTTCTGCGGTCTCTCCTGGTTACTGGCTTGCCAGCAGACATTTGGCATCCAAAACCTTCCCATCCACTCTAGTTAGATGAGCACTTTGCTTCTCTGAATCACAGCACTCAACTTCCCTCTCCCTTGTCTCCTTCTGTGTCCTCTGCTGACCTTAGCTGCAGGAGGCAAATTCCACGCTTTCGCCTCTCTCTACACCATCCTGCTGACTTCTGTATGCCCCCTCCCCTCTCACTGTACAAGGGGCTATATTTAGTGAGAAGCGTCATAGTATCAAGTTAAAGCCCAGAAAAACTACAGTGGTCAGCTGATGTGGACTCACTGTGCTACCTAGAAATCTTACCAGTTTCAGATAAACTCATGCACAGTATGCGTACACCATCATTCTAATCAACGCAATTACACTGCTGTGACAATGTACTTTCCCCCGTCCTGAACTCTATTTTTTTTTTTTTTTGCATTTATGTCACACTTAAATGTTTCAGATCATCAAACAAATTCTAATATAATAAAAAGATAGCCCAAGTAAATACATTGTGCAGTTTTTACATGATGATTTCATTTATTAAGGTAAAAATGCTATCCAAACCTATCTGGCCCTATGTGGAAAAAAGTAATTGCCCCCCTTGTTAAATCATGAATTAACTGTGATTAACCACCTTAGAGTTCAATTTCACTAGCCACACACTAGTCTCACATTTGCAATAAACATCATGATGATCCCCAAGACTTTTGGGAAGATATTCTGTGGACTGACGAGTCAAAAGTTAAACTTTCTGGAAGTTGTGCGTCCCTTCACATCTGGTGTAATACTAACACAGCATTTTAATAAAGACAAGTGTGATGGTCTAGGGCTGCTTTGCTGCTTCAGGATCTGTACGACTTGCCGTAATTGATGGAACTAGGAATTCTGCTCTCTGCCAGAAAATCCTGAATGAGAATGTCAGGCCATCAGACACACCTGCAAGTCAAACTCTGAATGGATAAAAAAAAAATCAAAATAAAAGTTTTGTTGTTGCCTAGTCAAAGTCCAATTGAGATGCTGTGGCATTACTTTAAACAGGCCGTTCATGCTCGAAAATCCTCCAATGTGGCTGAATTAATTAATTTTTTACATAGGGCCAGGTAGAATTGGATAGTGTTTCCCTTAATAAATGAAATTATCATTTAAAAACTGCCTTTTTTATTTACTCAGGTTAATAATTTTGGCTATTATTAAAGTTTGTTTGATGATCTGAATTTAGCTGTGACAAATATGGAAAAAAAAGAGATATCAGGAGGGGGGAAAATACTTTTTCACAGCACTGTATCCAAAGATCAGTTTTCTGTTCATTTAGAGAAACAAAATATCTTGTCAGAGTTGTAGGATTGTGAACGAGTTTTGCATAATCTTACACTGCTAGTCTGGATTGAGTGACTGGCAGAGTACCGCATTTCAGTGATGTATTAGCATCTCCACAAAGTTGTAGAACATGTGAAAGACATATTCTGAAAAGAACTGTCAAAATCAACGCAGCAGAGGCTCTTGTTAACCCGATTCTTTTTTTGGAAGCCCAAGAACAAACCGGAGTATTCTTAAGTTTTCAGATATAATCTTTATTTTCTGGTCACATATAAAGCATGGCAGCGCTGGGCTCAGAGTGACAGAGCTTTCATGGCATCTCAGTCAGAGCGAGCCCCGATTGTTAGAAACATTGTACATTTATCTTCCTGGGCTGGGCTCTGCCCCGTACAGAGGTTGGACTTTCACGTAACCGAGTATAATTGGCCAGTTACCCGGACATGGACAGGCCAACCACTGTCCATGCCTTGTCCTTGGAATGTATTATACAACATGTGTGAGTATTGACTGGACGTGTCTCGCTGACAAGATAGAGAAGTTACGTCTAGCACTTGTTTTTTCTGTTATGCAGAGCTGATTCCAAATGGTCAAGCTGCTCTATAAATATGAGCTTTACCCTAGATTCAGTGCAAGAAAGGAACTATGGCTCAATGGAGAATTACAGGGTAAAACACTTTAGGTTAATACACTGAAAAGCATGCTATATTCATAGCCAATTCTAACACTCTGATATCCAAATATTTACTCTCTCGGTTGAATTCCAAAAGCATTTTATTCTTCAATTCCACAAGAGAGAGACAACACCAACAATGGCATCAATAAAACAAGCAGCTACAGTCATAATTAGTGGCACCACATGGCTATGATGAACCCCATGACTAAAGACACAGCAGTACAACAAGATCCTCCCGGATCAAATGAGACTGAATCTAATTGGTCCTGGGATGAGCCTTGGATAATAGGAAGAAGCCTGTGCAAACCGTTTGTCCTCTTTAAATCCCCCCAAATTTGGGTTATTACAGAATCATTGGTGCCGCTGCAGATCCTTTGTGTCAATACGAAAAAAAAACAAAAAAAAAACATTTGAAGCTAGATCCTCATCTTTTACACACTAGTATATAGCCATGAGATCTGGGATTGATTGGATTTCAGCATTTTGTGCCATCAGGATTAACCACCAGGTGGGGCTCTATGTAAAAAGATCCTAGTATAGACTGTCAAATATAGCCATCCATCCATTTTCTACCGCTTATCCTGTTAAGGGTCGCGGAGGGGGCCTGGAGCCTATCTCAGCATCTTCAGGCGAAGGTGGGGTCACCCTGGACAAGTCGCCAGCTCATCGCATGGCCAACATATAGAGACAAACAACCATCCGCACTCACATTCACACCCACGGGCAATTTAGAGTGAACAATTAACCTAACCCCCAGATTGCATGTTTTTGGACTGTGGGAGGAAGCCAGAGTACCCAGAGAGAACCCACGCAGAGACAGGGAGAACATGCAAACTCCACACAGAAACACCCTGACCCAGAATCGAACCCAGGATCTTCTTGCTGTGAGGCGACAGTGCTAACCACTGCACCACTGTGCCGCCCTGTCAAATATACACCAAATGAAATGTAAACTGATCAGGAGATCATTTACATTCATGGTGACATCGTGATGGGTCTATTGCTCTGTTGTCATATTTATGTATTATATGATGGGTTTTCAGGGATATACCCTTTGCATGTCGACCGAGTTAAGTAGTTTGCTTATTGTTTGTTATCAGCTTTACAAATTGTTTTGCAGATATATAACAAAACCTGCAGACAGAAAGGTTATTAAATTAAATTCTATAAAAAAATAAGGAAGGGAATTATTATTAGTCCTCTTTGTGCATCACAGTATCCAGCTCTTGCATGATCGCCTCACTTTTTAGAAACAGACTAACAAGGTTATCCATTCTGTTTCCCAAGTCTTACCAATTTGAATTTCAAACTGTACCATACAATAACTGCATAGTAAGGAATCTTCCACTATGTCAGCTTGGTCCTGTCATGATAAGAGTCAGTTAATATTCCTGCATCTGTTGTACAGTAAATGCGTTATGACCTTGTTCAAAGATGTTCTGATGTGTGACAGTCAGTCAGTCCAGGTGATTGACAAAAGAGCCCTGAGCATGCTGGTTAATGAGATAACATGCAGTTCAGCCTGTTTTATGGGTATCCAAAAAACCCAAGAGATGGAGGGAGTGACAAAAGAGACAAATTACAGTGAGGCTACACAGCAGGAACAGAGTGGGACAGACAGAATGCGACAAGGGGGACAGAGGGAGAACCAGAGAAAGTCATTTGTTGGAAATAAAGAACGCAGGACCAACAGAACTAAAAAAAGGAGAGTAAAATTATAGGTGTCTTTCTCCTTTTACTCTCTCTCTTCTGGACCGTTATCAGCCATCAGGGTACTCCATCACTCTGGATGTCATCCTCTTAAGACAGTTTAACTCTTCTTTGTCGGTTTTTGTCACCCAATCTTCTGCTGCAGGCTTCAAACTTACATTATTCCTGTGGAGTGGTAACATGTCTTGCATCCATTTTCTCACTGTGGCAGCATCATATGACTTTTTATGTATGCTTTCGTCAGAAACACTGTGATGCATGCACACACTAATGCTGATCTCTCAATGAGACCTTCAGGCTCCAGATTCAGACTCCCTGTACATGTGTAAGTCAGTCAAGTGTCTCCTAGCTACCAGGAGTGGAACCACAGACCGTAATTAAAAGAGCAGCTTGCTCAAGACATAAACAGCAGACTGGTAGACTGGCTTTCTGCAGCGGTATTACTGACACTTGTTGCACTTTATGTGCCTTATTTTCATTCATAAACAGTACCACTGTGGACACAGAGGAACAATAAATATGAGTGATGCTGAGCACTCTTGAACAAGTCAGTGACAACTCATTTCCTCCCTCCAAGGCCCACACAAGTCTCCAAAAAAGTGACATTTATATAAAGCTTAGATGGCCTTTAGTGTTTAAATATGTCATTCTTATAATAACATAAATATCGCTTTAGCCAAAAATAATACGGTAATACTCTGGCAAGTAGCCAACCCACTATTAAGAGTATCTCTCATGGTTTTCACTGGGTCATACATTCCTGTTTCATAGCGTTAACGTTAAACCCAAGCCTTTTTATTTTTGATATAATCCCTTCTCCTCTTGTTTCAGATTAGCTTTACCTCTCACTCATTATCCTTCTCTCCCAAGTGTATTTGGTTCTCTCTATTGGTAACAGCTCATCATGGTACTCAAAGGATGCAGCTTAGCACTCTAAAGCTATAAAGTAAGAATAATAGTTTGTTATGTTTAAATTTTAATTCATTTGAATTGGCCGTGAACAGTGCTGCCCTTTCACTTATATTGATTCTCTACAATATATACAATAATCAGTAATACTGTCTATGAAGAATATAGGTTTTCAGCTGTAGTATTCTGTAACATTAAGGAATAAAGCATTGCAATTTTAGGGCAAACTGTATCCGTTGTGATTCTTTGTGGTTCTTGCTTGCTGCCTAGTCTTTTTCACATTGCTGGTACAGCTAATAGAACAACAACTGAAAATATTTTCTAACTAACATTTAATTTCGCATTCACCCATTTCACATTGATTTTACCAAAGTCAATCTCTTTTGAAACCATCAGACCCAAATGGAATTGATGAGTAAGATGTTTAAAAGCGTTTTATTATAATTCACACAATCAGCAACAAGAATCAATTGACATATATTCGGCTATGTTTATGTTTAACACCATCGTATACAGAGCCTGATGTAAAAAAATGTGGTTAACTAAACAAGCTGATGGCCGTTTTGAGGTTTTGTCGAGGCTGCTCACACAAAGAACTTCTGAGTATGTCAAATTTCCACTGAAGAATACCCATCTTGACATAGTTTTTGGTTCTGCCTGCATGTTGGATGTCTCTGCCTGTTTGGACGGCGAGCCTCCCTACCCCATAAAGCTCTGTAACATTGCTGCTCTCACATGTTTGGCATAATAATCTTGTGGCTCATAGCTTTTGTGACCCAAATGTCCCTAAATTAATGTAGCACTAATGCGTTTATTTCATCATGATAAAATGTATCAGCAAGTATCTTAATAATCAACCATTTTACTCATGCATCATTTTCTTTCAAGCACAAATACTTTTACAAATACTTTTACCAGATTTACTGGTCGTTTTGAATGAATCCAAATAATCTTTGTGGGTTCGGACTGTGAGACAAAGGAATCCATTTCACCAGAGTTGTTTTGCCAGAGCAATCTTAGGGTCTGAGAATTGTGATGTAGGGTCGATTTCAGTGAATAAAAACTAGAGATAATAAAAATAGTTCAGAGCAGAAAGAAGACAAAAACGTGCTGATACAGCCTCCCAGGTTTTCACAGGTAAAAAAAGAAAGGATATTTAGAGTATATTACAAACCAGGGTGGTATTCCCGAAACCAGGTTTAACAAAAATGAACTCCTGAGTTGATTGATCCTGTGATGGGAAACCCCAAGTTTTGGTTCCATTACACCTGATGTAAGTAAATTGAGTCAACTCTGTGTACGCCCAATTTGAAATAAGTACATCCCTGACGACTGTGTAAAGCCAACATCAATAAGCTCTGATATACCAATTCACCTTAGCAACATGTGAGAACAGAAGGTCATCCTATTTCACAACACTAGAATGAAAGGTCCTTCTACACACTTTTAATGAGTATGAACATGTTTTCAGATGGAACAAAAGCAACAGATCTGCAGTGACAAGACGGAAAATTCATGTGGAATTTGCTGCTGAGTCAATGTGTAAGATTGAATGTACTATTCCATTATTTTAACATTTAAAGTACAGGAGATCTCCACCAAGTGTAAGATGAGGGTAATTTGGTTTTCCTTTCCCAATAGGAAGACTTTGGGTCTTGCTTTTTGAAAACATATTCAGGGTTTTTACAACACTCATTGTTTATTAACAACACATTGTCGGAAATATGGCTGTACAGCTACTAATTTATCATGCATGAATAGAACAGTGAGGATATGTAACCATCAAGCTTAGATGTAATACTGTACTAGGTTGCTGGGGGAACACTCCATGATACACTGAGCTCTCTTCTCTCCCCCCCTCTGACTCCGACTCCATCTCTGCTCCTGTAAATGTCCATATCCTTACACTAACTTTATTTCTTCCCCGGAGTCGTTGTGCTTTACCATCTTGCAGGTTTTTCTAGGTCGCGGTGGGAGGTGCTGCTGTGGTCCTGCCTGATGCCTCCTGGCCACATTAGGAAAGGAGATCCTGTGACTTGGATCCTGTGACTTGGATCCTAGGCTGGATTTCCAAGTGCAAATCGGGACCCACAGATCACAATGGCTTCTGGATCAATAGACTACACCTGCTTCTGGATCACTACACTTCACATATCCCTGGATTTACAGATTCTACATACTCTTGGACTCAGCAACACTCAGATCTTGCTACATGAAGTACAATGACTCCCGGACCAACAGAGTCCACCTGTGTCTGGATCACTAGACTTTCCATACATCCGGATTTATAGAATCCACAGACTCTGGGACTCATAGATGTTTTATGCATTCTAAGTGAACTGTTGTTATCATGTTTTTGTGTTCTGTACAAGTGACATTTATTGCACGTCTGTCCGTCCTAGGAAGAAGGATCCCTCCTCTGTGGCTCTTCCTGAGGTTTCTTATTTTCCCTGTTTAGGGTTTTTTAAATTTTTCCTCACCCAGTTCGAGGGTCTAAGGGCAGAGGATGTCACATCTGTACAGTTTGTCAAAGCCCAGTGAGATAATGTGTAAATTGTGATTTCGGGCTATACAAATAAAATTTGATTTGATTTGATTTGATTTAATACGAAAAAAATGAGCTGGCAAGCAAGCACCCCACTCAACCAACTCTAGGAAAAACAACACACAGCCACACGACACTCTATTTGGCAAAACAGTACATCTGAAATGTACTCAACACTATTTCAAAAGTTGCCTCCTGCATGGAGTCTCAATACATGGATGTAAGTTGCATCCTCATGTGACTGATGGATGCTGTGCAAGCATCGGCCATGATCGGAGCTAAGTTCTGCTTATACCAGTACATCTATAAAATGTCCTATCGCAACTGGCAAAAGACTGGGGAAGGCTTTGGTGCCTATCTCGCTGACATTGAGCTCTATGCACACCAGGGGTAGCCGACTTTTGCTCCTGCTGCACAGCAAGAGCTTGCTCTCCAGGCTTTCATCCGGGGGCTACAGCCAGAGCGTTTCAAAGAACACATCCATCTTGTCGCTCCCAAAACCCTATCTGCAGCGTTGACTGAAGCGGAGTGGGCGGAGCTGGTTCTGGCCTTGACGGGTCGCCCCTTTGCAAGGCCCACTAGTCACATCCCTGAGAAAGTGAGAGGAGTGGTGATGAAGAGGAAGCATGCCAAGCTGTCTACACATCATCGAGGCGATCCCGTCAGTCTCCCAAGCGGGCAGCGCGCCGTCACGTTTGCATGATGTTATCGGTTTGGGGATCCTTGCCACATCGCACGCCACTGCCCAGCCCCAACCTCAAAAAACCCAGCTTCACAGCCACGGTTAAATTAGGGCAGGGTGGCACAACCAGGGAACTGCCACCCCCAGTGACTTTATCCCCCTCCACACCACCACCACTTGGGTTCGGTAGCCGCAGCCCTCCATACTTCAAGTGATGATGGGCGCCTCAAGTCCTCATCTGCCCAGGTTCCCTCCATCCCAGTGGTGACCAGTGGGGATTTTGCTAAGCTGGCAGCTCGAGAGGCTAGCCGTACTGCAGTGGAGCCACCAGCAGCCGGTATGGTTTCTCCGCTCCACTAACTCCCTCCATGGAGACACAACAGGCTATTGAGGAGTTCTATCTTCGCAGCTGTGGGGGACTGCAGCCAGATCAGCAGCATCAGCTATAAGAGCTCCTCGACGGGTTTGCTGACATGTTTGCTAACAGCGACAAGTACTGCATCCGCATCGATCTGGTGCAGCACCACATCGACAATGGGGATGCCCTGCCGATCCAACTCCACCCCAGACACATGCAATTTGTCAAGCGGGCTGCAGCTGAGGAGAAGATCCAAGAGATGGCAGCAGCGGGTGTCATCCTCCATCCTCCAGCCCCTGGGCGTCCCCTATAGTCAGGGTGATGAGTTCAATGAGGGGGCACAGGTTTGGGTCTATTGTCCTGAAGGGAAGAGGGGTCTTTCCCAAAGTTAGTGTCCCATTGGGTGGGACCATGTACTGTGGTAGAAAAACTGATGTCGTCTACAGGTTGCGACTGGTCAGGAGGAACAGGGTGGTTGTGCTCCACCGTGACTGGCTTGCATACCATCCCTGGGCCCTAACAGTACCAGATTTGGATCCTGGCCCGCAGGATCCCATGGACTTGTCCTTGCCTTCGGCGACACCTAAAGGCCTGCCAAACAGAGGGCGGCGCCAGCACCGGCTTCCACAGCACTTCAGAATTTGGGGTTGGTGGGGACAGCTAACCAGCTGGGTGGGGTCAGTGTAGCATGCTGTGGGTGGTCTGTGTTCAGTGTTCCACAATTGGTGTTCAGTGCAGGGATGTGGGGTTGATGCGATCTGCATGGTTTGTGTGAGTGTATATGCATGGCTGAGGTGGGGGCATTACACTCTAGGTTAATTTTGTGCATGTTAGCAATGTCACTGGGACTGTAGTGAGTAGGAAAAATGTTGTGGTCACTGCTTTGTAAGCCTACTAGAGACATGAGAGTGTCTTTTCAAAATGAAAGCATTTCCTGCACCTAACAGCTGGTGATTAATTCGATCATGTTAGCACACTCAAGAGTGCTACAATATCATAATAAAGAGCTAAAAATGCCAATTGATGATTGTGTTTGATGATAAATTGTATAAATGCCTGTTTACAATATACCTATCTACATCAGCTGTGTTGAATTATAACTATTATTACCATTACTGCACACAGACATATCCATAAGAGACAGCGGTAGTGGTGTTAGAACTGACCAAAGCAGCATGTGATCGAGTGTTCTATCCAATGATCTCAATATTTTTGACATTTCATTAGTCATTGTTTTGTTGATGACTGGGACACATTTCTAAAAGTTTGTTGTTTGATTCACTAAAACTGACACAGAAGAGAACCAGATCAGTGGTCATGAAATCAAATCCACCAATGGCTGGTTGAACAACAGAGAGGGTGCAGCATGCAGAGACAATGAGAGATGAGGCAATAGCTATGTGATGGCTGCATGGAATTGCCACACAAAGGGTAGTATAACTAACCTCATCCTACATACCCTGTACCTGATCCTTTGTTTAGCGCACATATACATACTATATAGAAGACCACATAAAGACAACACATAGATTTAGTTCATTTATATTACTTTAATCTTTATTAGCCATTTCTTTGATACTTTACATTGTATTTAAGCTGAGTGTACGCTTCTTGAGTTATATCGTAAAGATATCTGATTTGTTTTTGTTGTCCTGTTCTTTCCTCTGTCCTCTTGGTCTCATCTCTCCTGGAGCTGGCTTCCTCTGGCAAACTGGCAAAGAGAGTGCATCTCATTTCGACTGAACTAAATAGCAGAGGGGGGAGAATGGACTATACCATCTCTTGGGAGAAGTCAGAGGAAGCACTGATTTGTGTGGTGGTAACATTATGTATTTGTTGATATTTGAATCCTTGTTAGCCTAGTTTAGCATCAATGTTTTTGTTTCAAAATAAGTTAATTATTTTTGTTAAAAACTGATTTTTTAAAATGACATATGTTTAATCTTAATTTGTTAATTACCCTTCATTGGTTTTTTGTACATGGCCAGGTCTATATATATATCAATTCAGTTGTTCAGTATTTGAGTTTTTTTTTTAGTTACATTACAGTTGGGTTGTTTGTTTAAAGGTATTTGGGCCCATTTATGTTTTTTAAGCACCTTGGTTTGTTTACCCCTTTTTTCCTTCTCTTGGGTAAATAAAGCCCTTATTCTTACACCTTATCCTGTGTCCTCATGCCTTGGCATGCTTGGTCCATTACAAGCTAACACAGAGAAACTCTGCACTGATGATCAATAAAACAAAATAAAAGTCCCTCACACAACTGGCTATCACAGTCATGCACAGTTACACCCAAAGGTGTTTACATCGAAATTGGCGACAGCTAGCTGATCAATGATCCTCAAAATTATTGGTAGTAAACTTTATATTGCATGACAACACACTAAACAGAATTTACATTTTTTAAATTCAAAACATTATACTGCTAGCATCTGAAAAATTAATTGGAATATTTAATGGTTCACTTAAAGTAAAGTTAACTGTAAAGCAGTTTTAAGAAGATGACTGGAAGCCCTCCTTTTACATTAAAAATAGTACAGATGGTCTAGTATGGGTGCTCTCCAAGCATTAGCTGCTATGCTAAAATTAACAAACATGCTGGGCTGCTTAATATTTATGGCATTCTGCAATTTTGTGTTTGTTAAGGAGCTCAGCGGTACTAGGGTACTGAACTAATCATGTACTTGTCTATACCAGTTTTTGGAACCCATCCCTTCTGCTAGGATGGACATTTGTCTTGATGGAATTTATCACGTCAACTGAATGAGGTTTTCAACGTTTGCAGCTTAAGGTCCTTTTTTCCTCCTTTGCCTTAGTGAACTCAGACTGTTTGGCATGATGTGTCTTCAACAGCCTTACAAGGTTACTGGTGTTGAATTTGGAAACACTGGTGCCACCTATCAGGTACAGGGTCTGGGGGATTCAATAAGGCAGAGGCACACAGGGAAGTTCTGAATCAAAGTCGTTTTACTAAAAATAGGTCAACACCGGGAAATCTAACTAGATGGCAAAGGTATAGTTTAAGGAATAGGCAAACTCAGTAGTCAAGATACAAACAATGATCAAAAACACAAGGAACTCACAAGGAAGGTACGCTGGACTGCTCACTAGAAAGAAAAGACAATCCTAACAAACAGAAACATGACAACTACTGGCCCCTGACAGTCCCCCCCTACGGCCGACACCTGGTGGCCCAGAACCCGGAGGATGGTTTTTAAAAAGTCTTTTATGAGTTGGGGGTCCATGATGTCTTTTGACGATACCCAGGAGGGCTCTTCAGGACCATAGCCCTCCCAGTCCACCAAATACTGAGTTCTTCGTCCCCGGCGTCTGGCTGCCAGCTGACGTCGGATAGTGTAAGCTGGTTCATCATCGATGATTTTGGAGGCTGGGAAGAGGGCGCTTTCTCTAACCGGCTTCACCCTACTCACGTGGAATGAGGGGTGGACTCATGAGGACCTAGGAAGTTTTAGCCTCACAACAGAAGGATTAGTGACTTTTGACACAGGAACAGGATTGATAAATCTCGGGGATAACTTAGGTGAATCAGTTCGTAATGGCAAATCTTGGGTTGAGAGGCAACCCTTCTGACCAGGATGGTAGACAGGTTCAGCTTGTCTCCTCTTATCTGCCAACTTCTTGTAGGCTGCCAACGATCAGACAAGAGTCGACCTGGCTCTGGACCACCTCCGGCGACAACGACGGACCATCGCAGCTGTTGATAGGAAGTTTTTGTCCTTCTCTGTCTCCTCCGAGGGGGTCCACCAGAGACAAAGTCCCGAGGGATGTCCAACCAGGAGCGCTGCACACCCCTCCCCCCACGAGGACAGAGTTGGCCAGTCAATTATGGCCTGGACCTTCTGTTGGTCCATCATAACTTGACCTTCCGATACAACACACCCCAGGAAAGGAACTGGGCTTTTATGAAGATCACACTTCTCTGCTCTCTCGGAAATCTCCTCCTGGGGAGATTTTCTGTCCAAAAAACAGTGTTTAACACAGTTCTTTCCCCACCCTAAAACACTTCCCGTCGACCAATCTATGTGTGGGTTATGCTTTAGCAGCCATGGGAGGCCTAGAACGAGTGGGTGGTGGACGGACTCGAAAAGAAGATAGTTTACTTTCTCCTGATGACCGTCGGCAAAAACTAATGCCACTGGGGACGTTTGATGAGTTACTTTACACATTAAACTTCTATCTAGGGCCAATGCAGACAGAGGTTGAGGAAGCTTTACCCGGGACAACTGAAGTCTCTTGGCCACTTGGGAACCATCAAATTAGTGTTCGCTCCGGAGTCTATTAATGCTTGGAAGACTAGGGAATCAGAACTCGAGTGGAGCATTACTTTAGTTAGAGGTCTCTTATACCTGCCAGGTAGTTTGGTTTGACTTACCAAAGACGACGAGGAAGTGTTAGGTTTCGGAGACCTAACCGGGCAGGATGCGATGAAGTGTCCCAAATGTGCGCAGTAAATTAACTTTCCTTCCTTTACTCTCTGCTGCTGTCCCAGTGGAGTGAGGCGGGTCCGGCTGATTTGCATCGGTTCTGGTAAATCACTGGATTATTCAGGTCTGTCAAATAATTTGTTAGACGGAGCAGGAGAGAACTCGTTGGTGGTGAACCGGAGGATAAACTCGCTGCTGGGAAATGGGAGCAAACCGGAACTGATCCTGCTGAGCCCGAGATCTCTGACATTCAATTAGTCTGTTCACCAAGTCTCTTATCTTAGAGGCCAAATGAATCAATAACTCAAGATCCGCTGGTAGATCAAGTGGAGCCAAATGGTCCTTGAGAGTATCTGACAAGCCATTGAGGAATGTGTCTATTAGTGCAGGTTGATTCCAACCGTTATCAGCGACTATGGTGTGGAATTCAACGGTGTAATCAATTACTGACCGTTTGCCTTGCCTTGCCTGCCTGGAGTTATTGACTGGAATATTTGCGTGAATATTTTCAGAAATTCTGGCAAGGAATAACACACGGCTGATCGGCGATTCCACTCAGCCGTAGCCCAAGATCTGGTTTTACCAGTCAAATAAGAAATTCTAAATGCAATCTTGACTCGATCTGAAGAAAAAGCAGAAGCATTAAACTCAAAATGTAGTTCCCACTGGGAAATAAAGTGACGACAATCCCCAGACTCCAGAAAAATGTTCAAGGCTAGAAAGGTGGAGAGAGTGTAAACTCACGGGAGACGCAGGAAACTCAGCCGCAGCTTCCGAACCCTTAGGAGCTATTGGAGAAGCAGACGGTTGCTCTGAGATCTGCAGATGATCAATAATGAAACTTATTTGATCCGACAATGTGGCGCACGCCGATTCAATTCCGTTAGCTGCTTCTAACACTTCCTGGTGAACCAATTCATGTTGCTCCTCTTGCCAGTGAAGACGTGCTTCTTGAGCCTTCAAGGCTGAGCAAACTGGGGGGGACTCTGCTGAATTCATTCTGGCCAGATTGTACTATCAGGTACAGGGTCTGGGGAATTCAATAAGGCAGAGGCACACAGGGAGGGCCACACAGATTGGGGGCGGGGCTTTGCACCCTTTGCCCACTACCCTGAGTAAGAAGGATCCTTCACAAGGTTAAAAACTGGGGACTCCCTACCAGAAATCTAGAACTGAAGAAGCCTCTTGGATGAGAGGAGAAACATCTTAAAGAAACTACAAGAAGTCTAGTTGCCTTCAGAAGAAACACCATGAGTATAACATGATCCTCTGTCTGCATGAAAACCTAAACGACAAATATTTAGTGCTCACTATTGGAAAGTTATTTTATTCAAATATTTTGTTTATAAACTATATTCTAAAGTTTGACTAATTAAACCTGTTTTCTTCAGGTTTCACTCAGGGTGCTCTTCAAACAGGCAATGTCAGAGAAAAATACATATAATGATAAATATCGATTTTGATCAATATGGAAAAATATATTGTGACCACATTTTTTTGCCATATCGCAGTTTTAATTAGCAATAATTAATTAGCAAAATAAATAAACTAAAAGATGCGTTATTTGTATAAAACTACTAACCCTAATTCCAAAAAAGCTGGGACATTGTGTAAAATGTGAATAAATGTGAATAAAAGTAAAATACAGTGATATGCAAATCCTTTTTGACCTATTCAATTGAATTCAGCACAAAGACAAGATTATTTATTGTTTATTTGGGAAATATATACAAATTTTGAATTTGATGCCTGCAACATGTTCCAAAAAAGTTGGGACAGGAGCATGTTTACCACTTTGTGACATCACTTTTTAATCTAACAACACTCGATAAGCGTCTGGGGGCTGAAGACATAAGTTGTTGAAATATTGAAAGTGGAATTCTCTACCATCCTTGCTTAATGTACAGTACATTGCAAATTACTCAATAGTCTGGGGTTTATGTTGTACTTTGCACTCCAACATGTGCATATATTTTCATGAGGAGCTCAGCACTGCACACAGGCCAGTCCTGACCTGCACTCTTTTACTGTGAAGCCATGCTGCTGTAACTCTGCAGAATGTGGCTTCATTTTCTTGCTGAAATAAAGCAGGGACGTTCCTGAAAAAGATGTGATCTGAATAGAAGAAAATGTTGATGCAAAACCTGTATGTACCTCTCAGCAATAATGGTGCCTTCACAGATGTGCAAGTTACCCATGATGCCATGGCCACTAACACACACCCATACATTCACAAATGTTGGAATTTGAACTTTGCATTTACAACAATCAGGATGGCCCTTTTCCTCTTTAGCTGTGTGGACTTGTCGTCAGACCACAGCTTACTTTTTCAACTTTAGGTCAGTCCATATAAGATGAGTTCGGGCCCTGTGAAGTTGGTGGCACTTCTGGATGTTGTTGATATATGACTTTTGCTTTGAATGTTAAAGATTTAACTTATATTTGTAGATGCATTGATGTATTGTGTTAACTAACAGTGGTTTTAAAGACTGTTGGCCCACTTTATAATAGCAGTCACAGAATAATGCAGATTTTTACTGTGCTGCAGTCTTTAGGATTGAAGGTCACAGGTAGTCACTGTTGTTTTGTATAGAAATTTTCCATTTCCTCATGAGAAAATGGCCTCTCTGAGTTGCTGTAGTGTGGGTTTCCAAACTTCAAAGTCAGTTTGCTTCTTGAGTAGAAACCATAGCAGGCTCAGATAGGACAAGTAACATCTTGTCAAACTAAAGAGGTTACATGTTGCAGCAAGGTTTGATTTCCTATTCTGGCTCTTAGCAGTCTCAGTTGTGTTTGTATATTCAAAAGTGCATGTCTGAATCTGTCGGAGTGTATAAACTCATTCAATGAATTTTTAGGATTTTCCTTATTTCACCTTGTTCATATTTATCATGTTTTGGAAGAAGCAGTTCAACAACATGTTTGTACGTAAAACCACCCCCTTTGTCAAGAATAATAATCATTACAAAGACTAAAAAGACAAAGGCTCAGTATTGGTAAAATTACATTAAAAACAGTACAGTACATAATCTTGAAAAATATAACAAAAATAATCCAACACTAATTAATTATTTACTGGCACACAAGTAAGCTTGGCTTTTCATTCCAAGTACCAGACCAACAGTATAATAAAAGCTAACTGCAGAGAAAAAGAGAAGCGCTGCTTACCATTGTAGGAGAGACGAGGCTTGCTTAAACACATGATGAAGTGAACTTCCACTTCATTGGACGCCACAGACTTGGAGCAGACAGGACACTTGAATCCTAGAAGAAACAGCAAAAAACATATTTATTAAAAATTCACATATAAGTATACATACAAATGCAATAATAATAATGAACATATGGTTCTATGTTGATACATTTAACCCAGAACAGCTGACAGCCTCTGACCTCATTTCCAAGTATACTCCAAGGAAGGTAACATAGAAGGTAGTGTTTCAGATTTAAACAATTAATCTAGAAGCCCTGATGATAAACTGTCAGTCACATGACCATTTATGTGGCTCTTAAAGTTTTTTCACCATGCACCCCACCTCAAACAACAGCAATAGCATTTTTTCCACTGCTATCCTCAGGGAAGAAAACTCTTTACTTACTTACTCTAACTCGGACCCCAGTTTCAAATTTGATAAAGCTACAAATTAGCTTAGGACAGTAGCTTTCAAAGTGTGGTCCAGAGAGCCATTTATTTCGTTGGAATAATTCCGTAAATGGGAAAACAGAAATGACATAATGCTCTAGTAGACATATTTGGAGGATTTAGAAATAAGGTTTATATCTGATTGAATTAATACCCTGGGAAAAAAAATCTCACCAAATGAAGGTTGGAGGCCTAATATATTGTAATTCAGAATTCCTTGGCATGAAAATTTGTTGAACATTGGATTAAGTTGAACATTAAGGTGTGTTCAGCAAATTTTAAGGGACTCATAAGGACACTGATGGAGATAAACAGATGAGCTTTTGAGAGGGACCTTCTAAATACGTTCAAGTGACAAAGACCCCTAACCTCAAAAGCAAATAGTAGCAAAGGAGGAAGTCAAGGCAATGATGAAGGCCCCCCCTCACCTTCCTTAAACCTAACCTTTAGGGCTGGGACAAAATAATCCAGCGATTGCCAATTAGGGAAATTGGGAAAGAATGTTAGCATCTGTTGCCCGTAGTCTTTTAGTTGGAATTTACTTTCCCTGCTCATGTTTTCTGTGATTTCCCTGCCAATTTAAGTTGGCAAAGTGGCGGTTCAGATTAGCAAATGACTGCACGAAAATAGAAGTGCAAGTTTAGAAAGAGCAAAGCTCCTTGTGCCCGCTGCTGTATTTAAGTCATTTAGTGCAATCTTTTATATACGGTTCCCCTTCCCTTCCTCTTCCACCACCAACAAGGGGCTTACAACACAAGTGCCATTTTACCACCTTAAAGCCATATCGACTGAACAAGCAAAAGTAAAAAGCAAACACTGTCGTCCAAGGATTGGAAGGTTCCTGGTTCAATCCCAGACCCTGTAGTTAAAATGTCAAAGTGTCCTTGAGTAAGAATCCCAAATTGATGCTGATGCTGTAGTGTAAAAGTGCTTTGAATATCTAAAAAAGCACTATATACAGTAAATAGGGGACATTTACTTTTGTTAACTGTTTTTACCTACACGTCTTCTACGTCTTCCAGTTTCTCTTATTGACTGGCTACTGATCCCTTATGCTCTGGAGAGTTATTCACCACAAGTAGGTGCAGAACAAATGTAGGAGCTGGCAGTCCGTTAATGTCTTTGCAGTGGGTCCTATTTCCACTCTTTTGCCCTAATGCACACAACATGGGACAACACAACAGGGGTCTCCCAGTCGTGGCTAGTTCACGGCGTCAAGTTTGTCTTTCGCTGTGCTTAAAGAACAGTAAATTCATGGCTTGTCAATTCAGATCAGACAAAAAAGACATATATGCCCTAACACAGTCTAGGGAACAGGGACAAGTCTTATTCTCCGTGATACATTTTTACAGTCCAATCCTCTTTGTTGTTTCAGAATCAAAACAGTAGAAAGTCCAGGATGGTTGCGTGTGATTCGTTTCAGCATGTTTGAGATGTATAGTTACTCAATCATAATCATATTTCATACTGAACATCATGTATGTTTACTCCTTATGAAAATCAGCATGCTTTCTTCCCTTTTTGAAACCTCACACACAGAAGAGTCTTTTATCATCACCTGATTGTCACCGATTAGATTAAAGATGAAATTCTTTAGATTACCATCCACTCTGAAATGAGAAATTGCATGTAATTCAGTCATGTACAATATGATTTATGCACGTCGATCAGTAGTGTTGTAATAGATCAAAAAAAATTATGGTTTGAAGCATATCACGTTGTTTGAACAACAGATTGGATCATTTTTTGGGTCAGGAAAAAAGAATTGGAAAACAGGATGGAGACATGCATAACTCTGCTTTCTAATTATTATGTGCCCATATTTTTTCATTGAAACAACACTCAGTATTCCCAATATTTAGTCAAAATCTTAATATATTAGCATCAAATAAATAACTAAATATATTCAATAGTGAACTATTAAACTGTACCAAATTCATCTCTCATTTCTTTGCTTACATCTTCACGCTTCTCACTTTTCTTTCCCACATGTGCTTTAGTTTGGCTCCAGAGATTTTAAGCAACATTTTTAAATATTGTGTTGAAGGCAGAGAGAGGCAAAGGCAAATTATATTTTCTGAATAAATAGAGCCGGTGAAGAAAATCTTATATCACCATATGGATCATTTCATATCATCATATAGTATGTTTTCTGTAAATTTCATGAAATAATGTCTACACAAAATAACCACATAACTCATGACAAGCTATTATTTTGACAGTCTTGTGAATTAAAGAATATCTAAACCACAATAGTACAGTTTTCAGCTAAAAAACTATATATTTAAGCATTTAGTAGTGTTGTTGATTGATGCAGATCCAAATCCTGACATTTTTCAGCAAATTTGATTTCTGTATCTTGTGTTTAAAATATGCACAGTTGCTGCTTTCTATAAGATGAAATGTTTGACCCCCCCCCCCACCAAAAAATATGGCCAAACTATGCAGAAATGACAGAAGTTCCCCCTTAGGTAGAAGTATGTCTTCATCTTGTCTCAGTGATAAGTATAACATGTGGTGGACCAAGAGTGACCAAGCCTCAACACAGTTGAGTGAGACCAAAGTAGCAGTTAGTGACTAGTTGGCTGTCAAGTAGTTTCACTACCGCTTCTAAAAGTTCAATGGGTTAATCCTAAAGCACATCCCCTGTTCCCACATGTACAAAGAGCAGAAAAACACTAACACTGACATTCAGTCTGCTCGCATCGCTCACATACTGACAGACAGAATACACAGGGAGAATAACATCATTCTGAATGTCTGTTCATCCGCCACTAACATTTTAGTCTTGCATTACTTAATGTAAATCATAGTTTTTGTTATTGCTGATGTATCTTTAGCTCATCACTGTCTCACTTATGTCATTTAAAGAAGTCATTGTTGAACATTTTTTGTCATAGTTTTCATTAACGAAATTAACATTGCAAAGATTGTGGTGGGGGATTCTCACTGTCTGTTTGTTTGTACTCGAAATCGCGAGTAGCGAACGTAAAGCGGAAATGGGAATGAATAAAGCGACCTGAGCTCATGACTTTTGTCAGTGTGCTTCATGCAGAGCAACCATGACGCTCGATTAACAAACATTCGATCCGTAGGGAATGACATGAATGAGTCACAGACCAACTGTGTTCTGTTAGACTGCTACCGGTCAGCCACAACATTAAAACAAAATCAAGAATGACATGTGGATCATCAAAAAGACCCATGAGTTTTGACTCTGCCTCCAAACTCCTCAGATCTCAAGTTTTCATGGGATGAACTGCGAACAGAAATAAGACTCCAACCTCACCAACAAGACCCTGCGAGCTCCCCTGACCATGTCCTCACACATTAGAGCAGATTTGAGTGGCACAAGGGCAGGTGGTTTTAATGTGGATGATCTACGTATATACAGGATAGCAAGCAATAGTACCTGGGGACTTTCTTCTGGAACGATTTATGCTTCTTGGGAATGTTTCTTGTTGGGAGAGGTTTATTTCAGTAGGGCTTTACTCTACTTTACTACCAATGGTGCTTGTTTGCAATAAACTGTTACATAAGCATCGGTAGTTGAGCTTATAGGGGTTTTACACCTTCACATGTTGGAGACCATCCAAGACGGAATTAAAATCAGGCCAATGTCCAGACTTTAAGTGTATTGTATGTACCCAAAAGCCCTTGCTCACATCATTCTGAATCTGAGAGTGCTTTATTAATTTACCTGATCAGTAAAAGAAAACAGTAATTCACAAGACAGTTTATTGGACTTCAATGATTTACTGATTAATCACCAATTCAATCAATTGAAAAATGCTAGCTATTATATCAATTGATTAATAGTTCCAGTTTTGTTGTCTAGCAAAATTGACAAACATTTGCTTTCGACTTTGTATTTGTATATTTGCAAGCTTTTCCTCTTTTGCGGGATTTTAGCTATCAATGCCACTGTAGTTTTTTTTAATTAGCCGTGTACACAAGAGTAGGGTGTGAGTTTGTCTGCATCATAATAACCTAACAACTTGACTTGTGTATCTCTAACTTCATTGAGGCATAAGCAAATTACAACAGTATGAAAACCAGAGTCAATTTGAAAATGTAACCTTAGACTTTGTAACACTGAGATGAAATTGTGACATTTTGTGGACTAAAAGATGCATATATTGGTGGGTGTCAGCTGCTTGTCTGACAAATGTACAACTATTCATATAAAAAGCTATGAAAGCTAAGATACAGTTGTTTGACAGTTTGTGAGCTTGCACACGCAGAAAAAAAGCACTACACATAGACACACACACACACACACACACATACACACACACACACAAACACACGGCAGCTGACCCACTTTTCCCTTGGCTGCTATTTTCAGATGCTCAACAGGGACGAGCAAAGAGAGAGAGATGGAGGAAATGAGTAAAGAAGAGAACTGCAAAAGGAAGGTAAGAGAGTTCAGGCATTTGAGGAGAAATGAAGGGTTATGATATGTGGTCCAGCAGGACAGGAAGGTCTGTCTTTTTATGTATGTGTGTGTGTGTGTGTGTTTTTGTCTTAAGCTTAGCTCAGCACCACAAGTCTTCCTATTGAAGGAGCATATTAGGTCAGATAGGGACAAAAATAAATCTAAGGGCTCATAAAATAATTATAGAAGTGTCAATGTGAGTCTGTGTGTGTGTGTGTGTGTGTGTGTGTGTGTGTGTGTGTGTGTGTGTGTGTGTGTGTGTGTGCTGTGTGATTGCATAAATGTGTGTATTTGAGCGAGTTGTGCCAGTAATCCTGCACCAAACACTACACAGGAATGGGTTTATGTCAAATTGGCACATTTGTCTCAAATATTTTTCATGCCTGTCAACACCGTGGAATGTAGGTCATGTCAGCAAAAAAAAGTCCAGCTTTTCCTGACTAACTAATGAGGAATAGGTATTAAAACCCAATATTAACCGAAAAAAGAAAACAATGAACTAAAAAAGTATTGTCTTTTCTCATTTATAACATTACCACTCCAGCCCTAGAGCCCCTTTACCAGAAATGATAAATATATAAAACCAACCTGTTAGTTAAATTGGATTATGCCATGTCTCCTTCAAATGATAATAAAATCTGAGGGGACCTTCTAGTTAAATAAAGATATGATAAAATGAGCATATCAGCGGAAACCCTGCAAACCTACCAAGATCACTGATATCATTCATATTGGTGCCATACTTATTCATTTCAAATCTTGTATATATATTCATATATGAAGAATTATTGATTCATACTTCAATGTGATGTTTTAGAAGTTTCACACAAAAGTTTATGAGAACAAATCCCTGTCAAATCTATGGGTTTCCCCCAAATCCAGAAAAAATAATTCAAAAGAATGAATTAGAACATCCAGCAGCTAAAAAACAGAAATGCAAAAAATGTTGGAAGTAGAGCTTAAAATATGCTTCTAAGATTTGTATTTGTATCAATACATATAGAACTTAAAAAAGTATTCACCAAAAAACCGCCAAACAAAACAAAACTTAATAACGCATTCGGCATTTAATCATAATTTAAAACATCACATACCATCACATAATTTTCATATTGACCACAAATGCAATTCATGTGTAATTTGCTCACCAGTGACAATCACAAGCCAATTCAAGAGTATTTTCACAACACTGTACCTGAAATATTAACTTCAGTATGTGTTAAGTAACCAAGAGAAATTAAATCCTTTGACGTTGTACTAAAAGTGAATTGCCTGAGCTACAAAAT
>KV751352.1:3352293-3371641 GCA_001698575.1 Mola mola
TCTAAACCTGAGTTTCTCATTTGTCAGACCCAGAAGAATCCCAGGATCTGAATCATAGTGTACCATTATATAGAGATAATATGGTGGATTATCCTAATTTTCTATACTCTTGAGCTTTTAACATTTCTGACTTTTTGAAACTCAAACAGTTGAAGAACCCTTGAAAAAATGGGTTCTCTAATACATTGTTTTTCAGGTGAAAATTGCCGTTTTGGGATTTAGATATTCTTTAATCCAGGGAACTATCAAAATAATTTGTTGCCATGAGGTATGTGGTTATTTTGTGTCGACATTATTTCGTGAAATTTAGAGAAAACGTATTATATCGGGATTTTTATCATTACCGTGATATGAAATTATCATGCTAAAGTATTATGTCCATCAAAATCAGCTCTACTCATTCAGAAACAGTCATTTGCATTTGGGAGCCTCTCTGTTGGCCTTCCTCTCCATGCCTTCCCAACACCCCCATGTGGACAATAGAATATTTCAAAATTTTGCTCCAAATCTCTGGAGAAAAACCAAACAGTTAGGGAAGGGTTGATGGAGGTAATAAATGAGATAAGAATTTGGTACATGCACAATGTCTCTATCAGCTCTTGCCACCAAGCCTAAAAATATTTCTAGGTATGAAAGTTCTGAAACAATGTTACCCATCACACTTTTCAAACAAATTTAATTTTAATGTACAGAAAATAAAAGGTCAGTTATTTCAATTTGTCTTTTGAAGTGGCTGCAGGTGCTGCATATGTTTTATTTCCTGAATTGTGTGAAGGAAACTGAATATGTGTTATCCTGTTTTTGGTCAGCCTTCTGTGATGTTTTAGTTATGAAAAACATCAGTATATCATAGTTGCAGAGAAAAGTAGCGCTATGCTGGGATTCACTAATTAACATGCAACCAGCAGTGGGGATCAAAGCTTGATTATGAGTCGAATGCAAAATCTGTTGTGAGGCTTCCATTTTAAATCTTCTAAATCCAAACTGGTCTTTCTAAGTCATAACTTCCAGGCTGTCACATGATCTGATTGGTCATATTTAAGGTAACTTTTTATACACTGAAACAAGACAAACAGGATATGAAGAGTGAAGACTACACTGAAACACCAACCAGAGGACGTTATAATACATAATTCATTCATCAATAGACGACAAGTTAAGTTTGGCCTATAGAAATTCCTGCATACTACAATGGTGCTTCGTTAGTTGTATCTACAGTATATTCATGTGATATGATATTAGTTCCCATTATTTATATGGACTAAAGGAGATAAGTCTGCAGTACTTAGAAGAAGAAAAAATTTTGCATTTATTTAAGAAGAATAGTTGTCTTAATGTGTTGTTGTTGTATGTTGCTTAATGATTCACCTTTGTATCAAACTTTTTTATCAATTACAGTCCAGATGAATGAGCCTAAATCGGCAGAATATTATGATTATTGAAAGAAAATAATCACATTGTTCCCCAAGAAACATGCCAATAAAATACTAAAGTTATTGTTTTGTAATACAATTTATGATGTATTCACAGATAATCACAGAAACATTCATATTCAGTACAGATATACAAAATGCAATATAAGCCATAAAGTCTGTATATACTGTATGTATACATTATTTGTAACTCAAATCTGAATGTACGTTGGCACATTTTTTGCATGTTTTTTTGGGGGGGAAATGCAAACCCAAAACACACCTTATAACACAACATATAGGGCTGCATCAAGCTATTATTGTTACTGATTTTGTCTTTAATACTGAGTAAATTCAATAACATCAACTTAAATGGGGCAAACAAGACTTTATCATGTTCATTGAGGGTAGCTGTGCATGCTAATACTGCTAACAGGATAGGGAATATTTGACTTTAGATGTCAGTTATCCTGTTACTCAGTACCTCTTAATGGCAGCCATTTGTAGTCCTAAATATGCGTTAGGCACTACAACTGAGTGATCCTCCTAGCCTGAGAATTGCTGTTGGTCAACAGACATCTGGGAAGGAAACAGGCATACAAAGAGGGACTCTCTGCCTTTTTTTTTTACTCTCTCTCTCGTCCTGTTCTCCTCAGAGCTGGAGCCACAGAGCTCCTGCAAAGGATTCAACATTCTCTAATTTAGCCAGCAGCAGCAACCAGGTCTGCAGACTAACCAAAGAGAGTTAGCACAACCGCTAACTCTTCAAGGAGCAACCAGAACAAGAACAGCATTCTCCACGAGAATTCCTCGCAAGAGCCTCAACTTGGACTCTCCATCAAACAAAGATCAATTCACCATGATAACATCTCTCCCTTTTTAAGGACTGGTAAAGTTGACCTGGGCACATCAACTCAGCACAGCACAGCTAAATGCATAATTGATTTTTAACTGCTGAAAGTAATTTGTCTTGCATTGTTGAATGGTATTGTTGTGACTGTAGTCAGGTTATCAATAAGTGGATTAGCCAAAATTATAAATTAGTTAGTTAGCTGACACAGACTCAGGGTCTTGCATGCAACTAACCATCTTCTGTCTAACCTGGCACCCGTGTCCTCACACACACACAACACTGTCTTAACATGCAGGGTCTCAACAAGCAAATGGCCTGAGCCCCCAGTAACAAAAGAACTATCTGTTGATGAAGGAATGTTGTTTATAATTATTAAGTTAATCATTAAGCATAATTCCAAATTCACAGTTCAGTAGATTTCATGAGACGGATTAATTAAATTGGCTACCTTTTCCTTTCTTTAAAGGTGGTGCCCCAAGGTAATCTTATGTTAATTAGATCTTACTATTCTAATATTCATTAGTTATCTATGATAATTATTGATTAATTTTGGTAGCCAATTTCAACCACTTAGTTGTTGCCTGGTATTGTTAGCATAAATGGTGGTCTGTGTGAACAGCCACACTATCAACATACCTGAGCTTCACCTTTCGGGATCTCTCCTGTCATCCATCTTTATGTACACTTTACAGTCCCGTCAAAATTGAGGCCTATCAATTGTTCTTTTCAGGTAGAAGACACTCAGGGAACTCTCATTCAGACTTTTAGGCACTCAGTTCTGCAGTCTCTCAGACTGTGGCAGGAATACTCTTAAAACACAGGCACAACACACAAACACACACACACACACACCTTGAATGACTGTGCAATAACAAAGGTGAAAGAGGCCAAATACATAGAGATGGTCACACATTTTGAAATGAAGTGCTATTAAATGGTCCTGTGGCCTGACACACACACACACACACACACACACACGCACACTCAGGCGAGGTCACTTAACTCAATCTCTGACTAATGCATATTTCATCAATCCGTGGCACCACTGTCCACTGATGAAGATGTCAGAACCAACAAAGAGACTCCTGCTGCCGAAGTTCCATGAAGTGTTTTAGCAAACTGTGCTGCTGCAGATAGCCAGTAACATGGGTATGAAATGTATGCCCAGATTGGTAGTTGTTCTTGAACTGCGGCCGAGACATGCAGTACAAGAATTTCCAGTCTTTGATTTTGAGCGGGTTATCAAGAACAGGAAATCAGATTAAATGATTGAAATTATTTTAATCTCTTGGGCAAATATAAATCTGGGATGTCTTTAATTTAGCAAAAAGATGTAAATGAAACAACACCTCCCAATATCTCCTAACTAGCAAGCCCACTAAACACTTCAAGGGGTCCCCTGGCTTTTGGTCAAGTAAGAATTGCCATGCTAACTTGTAAGCTATACTCAAAGTAACAAGTAATAGCTAGGCTAGCAGTATAGCTAAATTTTCAATCTTCAATCTTCATGTTAAGCTAGGCTTTGACCAAATGTATGCATCAATAAAATCCAAGCCAATAAATGTTACTGGGCTGGCAGCAAATATCTTTTCAGAAATTCTCCTGGTTGGTGGGGGGACAAAACAAAACCATGGATCATGGAAGCTGCATTTAAGTATGTATTAAAATGTTAATTTTGTCACTGATTACGATTCTGTAAACGAGGTTCACTGCATTATCTGGACAGAATGTTTGGCAATGATTTAGAGAACAGGAGTTGTTTCTGTCTTAAAATGAAATAAGGTGCAGGCCTTGCAAAGTGATTCACAATATTTCCAATATCATATCCAGACGTGGTTTCAGAAGGATGTTAAAACATAACCTGCGGTCAAACGCTTTTGTGGTATATCAGCTAAATTTACAACTATGTACTTCAGCCTTTTTGTCACCTTGAAATTAGAATGTTATTCTACGCCATCGTAGACTTTTTCGATTGTGTGCAATTTATTCCTGTAATAACATAAGAGGGGTTTCGATCTGACAATTTACTAGGCTGAAAATTGGTTCATGTGTACGTCAGGTGAAAAAAAAAACTCACAATTTTTTTTTCTTTCTTTTTTTTTTACATAATAATTGTGATGGAAAGTCACATCACATAAACATCATTCAAAGCAAAGGCAAGTGTGCAATCAGATTACATTTCACGATAACCAATATCACAACAGTCATTTTATGATCATACAAATGTGCTAAAGAAACTTACTTCCTCTATAGCCAAACCTCAACAAAACAAGGTGCGACTGTTTAAATGTCAAGTGCTAGACTTACAGAAAATGATCAAGTTCAAGCGGATCGTGGAGCCTGCAAGAACACTCTGTGGCATAAATGCCTTTTTAAATGAGGTGAACGGATACCAGTCAGCATACATTGACTCATTAATTTAGACTCTCACTGACTTGCTCTATGTCAATGGAATCAGTGAAATGGAACAAAGCCTCAGCCAGACGTGCAAAATACTGCAGCAGCCGATTAAAACATGGATCACCCTGCCTAATAAACATGAATAATGTCCAGGAGAGGATGGCTGGACTGTAGTAAGCCACCTTCATGGAGAGGAGCCAGTCGAAATCAAAATGGTGCCTGGGATCAAATCAATAGCGCTGTAAAATCCTGACTGTACCCAAACCTTACATAAAATATCTGCAGAACACTAATTACTGAGCAGATGAAGGCTCGCTTATTGTTTCAAGCGCGGGCTGTTATCTGTATGAACAGCAGACGCTTTGCTTGATAAGTGTCAATAGCTGCAGAGGACAGACAGTCGCTGGAGGAGGAGGGGGTGGGGTCTGCTTTAACTATGCAGTAAAATAAGGATCACAAAAGTCTGTGAGAGGAGGGAGAGATGAATCATCCAGCTATTTACTACTTTATAGTGCATAAGAGAGAAGCAGAAGGAAGAGGAGACCACAGAGGGAAAGAAACAGAGGCAAAGCAGGAAAAGAGGAAGGGGATACACAAATTTGAAGAGGAAACTGATGAAGAAAGAAACTGCACGAGGGAGTGATAGAAAGGGAGAAGCAAGAATACGAAGACTAAATGAGGGGACAGAAGTTGACACATGGGACTGAGAATTCACACGGTTGAGTAAAGAGACACACTGAGGGGTGGAAACGAGAGTTGAGAGAAAGGGCGGATTAAAACATGGAAAAGGAGCAGAAAGCAAAGAAAATCAGACGGATAAGATATAGAAAAACAGCAAGTGTGCTCCAGTTTAGGAACCATTTTAGACGTAAATCACTCCCCTCTTTGCTTAAAATCAAGCTGTTTCATCCCTGCTTTGTGAAACTTGTAACAGCTAACAGTGAGGTCACAGTGTCCTGAAGTACGCTGTCATGGCAATAAGCTGAGAAATTAAGCCTTTTAGAGGTCGATGGATGACATATGCACCCCTCAAAAGTAAATCAAAGCATCTTGATCGCACCCCCGGTGGCTTGCTGCAGTATACTTTTTTTTCCCCCAAAAAATGGTTTCTAATGTTTTAGTTGGTTCTGATTACGTTGGTGCATGTTCATGTCTTGATTTTTCTGGTCAGTTTGGTTTTAATTAGTTTTTGTTGATATTAAAGACAATAAAGAAAGCGGGGTGAAACTTTGTTTTGTTTGTTAACACTGTTAAAACAGATAAACTCTACAATGCGTGGCCAGATGTCATGTCACATATTTTGGTTCCAAATGACATCGCCAGCACAAGATGGCAATCCTCTTATCAAAAATTTCATTTTTGGATGAAAGGAGATAGTGGAGATGCCTCATACATCATTATTGATGTTGACTGGCCGCCACCACATTTTACTCACAGAACCATCAGGAACAGAACAGGGCTCTTTTGGTGAGCATCAACCCAAAAGTGGTGGGGCACATGACTGGGTCACATGACACTGATAAATGCTGCTGCTATTTGTATTTATGTCTTAAATAGTATAAGGTAAATTTAATCAAACAAGGGCGGCACAGTGGTGCAGTGGTTAGCACTGTCGCCTCACAGCAAGAAGGTCCTGGGTTCGATTCTGGGTCAGGACGTTTCTGTGTGGAGTTTGCATGTTCTCCCTGTGTCTGCGTGGGTTCACTCCAGGTATTCCGGCTTCCTCCCACATTCCAAAAACATGCAAATCTGGGGGTAGGTTGGTTGGTCACTCTAAATTGCCCGTAGGTGTGAATGTGAGTGTGGATGGTTGTTTGTCTCTATATGTCAGCCCTGTGATGAACTGGCGACTCATCCAGGGTGTACCCCGCCTTCGTTCCAAGATGCTGAGATAGGCTCCAGCCCGCCCCGCGACCCCTAACGGGATAAGCGGTAGAAAATGAATGAATGGCTGGTAACCGTATGACAGTGCCGATATAAGGCGATGAAGTTTGACACTGTGCTGCCGCTGGCTACTATGCTATGCTTTATACCAGGGGTCCCCAACCTGCGATCATGTCCCCCCTGAAGCTGTCAAAATTGCGTCTTAAATAAAAAAATAAATTACTGGATAATTTATACAAAGGCCTATATGTGAAACTACCTCAAAAATATATATAATTATTTTGAATGAATCACAATCATAGGTGGGTGTGTGTGTATTTGTGCACACACTAGAAGGGCCAGAGGACTCAGCTTATCTTAGATAAAAGTAAAAGGGGCTCCAGAAGAAAAAAGAAAAAGAAAAAAAAAAGATTGGGAACCACTGCTCCATACTGTCCTATACTCATCTTGCTCTAGTGTTAATAATGTTAATGAAATTAAGTGGTCAAAGTGACTGTCACCTTTCTAAATGTCGTGGTGGTGCAGCTAAATACTATTTGTGTCAAAGGGTAGTTGCATGTAAAAAAAGAAACACTAGCAATCTCATAAAAGCTCAAGTGCACACAAGTATAAAGCAGTGCAGCGTATTTGATTTAGTTTTAGAGCAGCTGATGCTAACAATAGTACAGCAGTGGAGACTCTGAATCGCTGTGGTGCCAGCGATGGTGGCCAATGGAAATGCTGCAAGGATTAGCTAGGCAAAAAATGCAAGTAACACTTGTTATCTTTATACAAATAAGGATGTAATTATTTGATATGTCACAGTTGTTGGTATTGATTTTAAGCACATTCGATTGAGCTGCCCTAACAACAGGGTTAATCCACCAAAAGTTATACTAAAAATAAATGTAGGCATTAAGTTGTTAAGAAAATGTGACAACTCATCAATGACACTGTTTTTATTTACTTTAGTTTTTATCTACCGTTGTATTGATTCCCATATTATTTAATTTCTTCCTCATTTTGTTCATTATTGAATAATTCTCTCACTAATTAATTCATTTATTTTACATATGTTTCATATGTCATCTTGAAAAAGGCAAGGAAAAACAATTCAGAAATACATCCACTTACAATATATAATCTAATACACTCATTGTAAAATTACATGGGAGAGTAAAATAGGAGAACCAACAAGTTTTGATAAGCAGTACTGGTATTGGCATGAATGTAGGTAAAATGTGATTGTCATTCCTATTTATCAGAATTTGATCCATTCAGTTCAATAACATTTAGAAAGTTTGTGAAAGTGATGGGTGATATCGACATAATTAATAATTAAACCTAATGAATCTAATAATCTCAATCATAATAAACAATCTACACTGGTCCATACCCACACTTAAAATAGCTCTTTGCACCATTAAAACACAATATTGCCTTTAGGCTCTTTCTTGGTACACATGTCTCATGTTAGCTAAAAGTCAGGTGACACTGTTTAGAGTGCGTCACCCAAGGAAAAGCTGCATGAAGAAAATTCATCCAATCAGACTGGCCAAAGTGTTGGATTTTCTTTTCTTTTTTTCAAGTAAAAATCTGCAGACTACTGGATTGCATTTCATCGTGCTGGCAACCTTCATTATTCATTTATCCACAGTCAACACACACACCAGTCCCTCCATATTATCAAAAGAACAGGGAGACCATGTCATCATTTAATATGTCATGCATTTTTGTTTAAAGAATTTAACTCTAATCAAATAATCTTCATCTAAACCATCCTGTAATGTTTGGTGCATTTAAATTGAAGATAGATGTGGAGAAACAACAGCAGCCAGTTTTGGTCTGTATCTCTGTATCTCTTCTTTGGCAGAGGACCCTCCTGAAGGGCCTCAAGGACTCCTAGAAGTCCCTGGACACCACTCTCAGAATCACACAGCTGTTACAACTGACAGACACGGGTACTTTACGATAATTGAACAGATGATAAGAAGAGATAATGGTGTAACCAAAATCATTCAGAGGAGATTGTGGTACACAAAACAAAGTCAATGTCAGAAAAAGTCAAGTAAAAGGAAAATGTAGCAAGAGAAATGCAGATACAAATGAAAGTTTTTTTTAATTTTATACGAAGACTCTGGGTTGCTCCACGTGAATCTGATCAATCCTATTAGTCCATATTAAAGCAAAAAAAGGTAGGTTGTTACTTGCCTTGTAGATAAAGTTATTAGTGGATTAATCATTGAGTTGAATGAAAGAAAATTATTGCCAACTTTACATTAATCTCGGAGTGTTTAGTAGGAAACAACTGGACTTCTTATCTTGTTTGAAGATGTTTCGCCTCTCATCCGAAAGGCTTCCTCAGTTCTGAGGGTCAGTGCAGGAAACCCAGGTATTTAACCCCGAGTGGGTAGAGACAATCACCAACAAGGAGGACGTGTTTTGATTTGAGCCGTTGATTCGGCTGCAGATGCGTGCATACATGCACACATTGAGACTCGGCTCTCCGACAGAGATTCTACTGCAGAAGCACAACAAAGTCACTCTGGGGGTTTAGCTCTGTGGTGTGGCAGACCGAAGGCAGAGATTTAACACAAAGAGGCACTCCAGGCAGGCGGTGTCAGGCAGTCACATCAGAAAGGAGGAGAGAGGAGACACCATTAATACCACAGATGTAAGGTCTGAGAGGAACTCTAGTCACACTGCTTGTCATGCTGCAGAGCCGTCCATGCACAGGGATGGATGGAAGAGGAGAGGATTTCATAAAAATGATATTTAATACATTATTATTATTATTTAGATGAAAGTAACTTGCCTGTTCTTCTCAGTGCATGCATGTGGACCAGTATATTGACTCTATTGTGTAAGAATTCATGATATGACGTCCCATTGACCATAATCCATGTTTCTTGGAAATACTGAAACATTAAAAACTAAACTTCCACATCTATTTCCAGTATGCTGATGCTCTGGTTGTTCCTCATTTAGCATTTAACATTTCTCCTCATTCATTTTTCATCCTTCGTTATTTATTAGTAGTTACTAAAAACAACAACCTTACAAGGTCTAATTGGGTATGAAACATGAGCAGACAGACCCCCCATTTGGTGGAATCATCCACTGAACTCAAGTGAGCACATCTCAAAGTCCATAATAGTAATTGTAGAGTGAGCGTACACCACTGCAATGAGTAAAACAGACCGAACCGCCATTTTATTTTACACTGTAAACAACGATTAAAAATACACAAAACAATGTATTGCCGACATAATTTTTTCCTAACGGGGTAGCAGCAGTGGTAGTTAGAGGCAGCACTTAACTAAACATTTTCCATGCTGATCAAATAAATATTCAGTGTTATGAAGATTGTAATGCTGTATGTAAGTCATGAGATAATGAACTTCACAGCTCAAACAGACCCATTTAGAATCTAGCACATGAGAAATAGATTCTAGGAATGAGGAATTTCCCAGTCCAATTAATGGCATTCTCTTTATCCAAATTTGTACTGTAAGTTTTTTCACTCTTCTTTGTTTGTTTGCCTGTTACCATCAACACTTTTGAAGACATTGTCCTGATTATTATTATTTTTTTTGTATGAGTTAGTACTAGCAGGACCTTCGACTGAAATTTGGGCAAAAGGGGTCAAAAGGGGTCAAAGTCAGTTCCCCAAATTCTAATTTGTTAAAACTGGGTGAAATTTGAAACAATCCCATCTTGGCCAAAATGCAAAAATTTGCTTCTAACTTACACCAGATTTGTACAATAAGTCTGACCTTGAAAGATCAAAGGTCAAAGACTCTTTCAGATTTCAACTGAGGTCTCTTTGCTAGTTTCGCTGTTGGGGGGGGAAAAATAAATACATAAACGTAAGGCAGCTAATTCAAATAGAACAATAGAACATTTCTTTGACAATTTCTTTTTTTTTTTAATATTCTTCTTTTCCAGTAAGTGAATGTTAGGCCTTAATGACATTTTAGGCAGGTGTCCCAGACAAAAGAGGGATTGTTCAACCTTTACTTGGTATCTTGGTAGCATATGTGGTAGCAGAAACTAATTGTGTTTGAAATAAGAAATAAAAAAAATCTGTACAGTAACATATTTACTAAAAAGTGATCACAACTGGTAAAACAGGGTGGTTAAATTCTGCACCATTCTTTCTTAATCTGACCTCGTATTGTCTTGAAGTTTGTTTCACCTTGGTGGATGTGCCATCAACTGACCGTAACCTACTGTGAAACTGCAGTCGCTGGTAAGTGCTTTATACTGAGGGCACTTTTGCACTATTGCACATAACTTTCTAACAAGTGGTGCATAAATGTGACATTTATGGACATTTATGACAGTGAGCGCTCTGCATATGGAAAGATTATTATTATTATGCGGTATACTGCCCATGTTCACATTGAATTATTTTCTTTCTGGAAAAAAAAATTCAGGGAAATACTTAAAATGAGTCTTTTATTTTGATCAGAGTGAAGATTTAAAGGTTGGGTGGGCCCCAGAAAATTTTGGGATTCTTAAGGGGGGCATGGCAATCTTGAGTTTTGAGCATTGCTTTTTCAGGCCAATTTTTTTCTGCCTCTGACGGCTCACAGTATTATGTGCCGGGCGGATTTTCCTTCACCTTGTGTCCTGCATAGTGCATAGCATCCAGATATCTGGCCTAAAGTTAAACTAAAATTACAACTGAAAGCCAGTGCCTAAAGTTATGTTCTCACTGTCAGCATACTGCCATATGGACTCGAGGAAGTGTGCCAATTAAAGACAAAGTTAATAAAGTGAATTTAATACAACTTTTAAGAAAGAAAAAGATTCAGGGCATTTTAAAAAGAGAACATTTAGGGTTATTTGTACGGATGGTATGTGAACCTGAACCTCTGTAAATGTTGTTATAATATGAATTATATTATTAAAAAGAGTTCATGTTTATAAAAATGGAAATGTTTATTAACTGAAATCAAAACCATTCACGCGTTCTTCATTTAATGCCCTGCTGCAGGCCAAGATGCTGTGCTCCTATATTAGGAAGTTCGTAGCCCGGTCAGGCTAGGAATTGCTAGGAATGTTTCTTTTACTTGATTAGGTAGCAGTGACTTCCATTCAGAGCTGCACAAACAAAGCAGGGTATACAGACATTGAAAATAATGACTGTATGAAACAGATTTTTAGAATTATTTGTGTCTCATACATACACGCACACACACAAAACTCGAAAAGCCTCTGCGAAGGAGGAGGACGCCTGATCATCAGCAGCACACCATAGTCATGACCATAAACGGCTGGTAACTGTTCTTTTCATTACATAACAACTTGAAACGCAAATCTCTCCAGCAAACGCTCTTTACCTTACCGGAAAGACCAGCAGTTTCCATGGGAACAAGACAGAACGAGAGAAAGAGAAAAATAGAGAGATGGAGAGACAGAGAAGAGGATGGATGTCAGACACGTGGAAAGAGATGAGCTTACAGAAAAGGGAAAACCAGGAACATTGTTTTGTTTGTCGCACAGGAAGGTGGCGTGACCTCAGATAGAGGTGAGGCAGCGGGAGATAAACAGAGAAATGTACGATGCAGAGAATACAAGAGACGTTCTAACAGGGGTTAAATTATAACAGTTCCAGAATGCTCAATCTACATCTCAGAGCCTCTCTCCGGAGAACGCAGTGAGCATGACAGCGATCAGTAAACAATAAAAATATAATTCTGTCTTAACAACAGTCACAGTGCAGCCATGTTGTTCCCGCAACTGCAGCAAAACAATTAAAACATTAAAACATATCTCTATATTTGTGTTCTTTAAATCCAAATGAGAGGACATTTCCAAAGATTTTAAAAAAACTTTTTTTTTTTTTTTATAAATATTGTCTGATATTGATTACATATAAGCCGATACCGATATATCTGTGATAGGCCAATAGCAGTCCGGCTCCAATAAAGACCTGCAGATTTTTTTTTTTTTCAAATTGGGTTTCAATAGCTGCTACTCTGTATATTTTATGTGGAAATTCTTACTGCAGTAATGACTATCTCACTGAATGCACACAAAACCAAAAGGTTATCTTCAGTGTACACAAAATTTCCCACAGCAAATGCGATTTATTGCCACAATAGACTATGTAACACTTAATCATTTGAAGATTATATTCTTAATGACTTATTTGCAATATCAGAAATCCACATTTTCCAGAGTACAATCTCAGTCTCTTTTTCAATACTCAAAAAGTCAAGACTTAGACAACAAGATTGAACCAGCATATTTCATTTTAGAAAATGATTTAATTAATATAAGTACTCATTTTAACCAAAGAAAGCACAGGAGTAACACAGCTCATATATAATATTACACAATGCATATATAACAAAATAACTATCTTTGGCAGAAAGTGCTCCATCCATTTTGAGTAAATAATTAAGCTCTTGACATCTAATTTTGCATGAGGCTTCATGGCTTATATATCACTGTTATAAATAAATGTAAAGCCCAGCCTGGACGCAGCCTGTGTGAAAGCTGCCCAAGACGAAGGTTTGCTCTGCCATGGCGACATTTTCGTACTGTCCATAGCAACAGTCACCATGCCCACAGACTTCCTCGGTGACCATCACGACTGGCTTGTAATTGGCCAGTCCATTGAAAATACAGTGCATATGGTGTTAACATGCAGCACCAGGACTGATGTAACCTTCAGCAAGCTGGCTGTTATTGATGCTTGTGGAGCGACATTTAAAATAAGGTCCATAAAGTGAACGCATCAATAAGTCATCCAACCTGTCTTATCTCTACTCTAGTTCAACCTGTCACTCTCTTCTAGACCTCGCGTTCCACTTCATTTACAGCAAAACTGTGAGTATATAGCACAGCCAGCCAGGAGCAGAATTATGGGATTGAGGTAACATTTACAAAGGTGAAGGGAGTAAGTGTGTTTTTGGGTGGGAGTGTCTGGAAAACAGTATTTAAGGGCAGCTGTGTGTTTGTCACAGCAACAAAAACTCATCTTCTAATCTCAGCTCCCAGTTTGGCCTCTGTGGAATCTCATTCTGCACACATTATTTGTGAGTGTGTGTGGGTGAGAGAGAGACAGGCAGAGGAAACAGAAATAAATTCCAGTGCTGACCTATATTCTCGAATCCTGCAACCAGTTCAGCAGCACAGATGTTCTCCCCAATCCTCATGTTCCTGACACTGTCAGGCATGAAATCCAGCAAAAACATCACAGTGTGTGGACGAGAGACGTTGTAATCATCCCTGTGTGTCCCACGTATGTTATGCATAGGCGGTGATTTTGTTTGTGGTTGCTGTTGCAGTGTGTGTGGTAGTAACTGCGCTGATTTATGTCTGTGCTTAAAGGAGTACTGTCACTGGTCTTCAGCCTCATTTTCCTGCATATGTAAGATTACATGTATGGACACTATTATGTATACTTGTCAATTTACCTGTATCTGGTAGGAAGGCTCCTTTCATTCCCCCAAATCCTAAACCTGATGATGCAAGCACAGGCTGAGCAGAACGACTTATTTTAGGCCTCAGACCTCTAATTATTCCCGGTAGCAAACTGAACAGCATTTCTTTCTTCATGCTCATCCCATCTCATCCCCAATATAAATTGCATGGATTTGCAATGACGGTTTTGCAACTGTAAGGACAGCAACATGGCTACTGCTAGCTGCCTGGCTACAGTCCAAAGCAAAGCAACTGTAAGAATTCCACTTGGACACAGAAAGAAAATTAAGCGTTAAAAATGGTTTTCCACTTATGAGGTGCTGTCTGAGCATTGGCAGGTGAGGGGAACAGGGATCAAACTTGTTGGTCATAAAAGAGTGCAAATGCTCTATTGATTAAATGCTGATGTTTTATTGACAGAATGTATCAGTAGACAGGCGGGAGGGCACAGGGGAGGCCCAATGGTCTGAGGAATGACTGTGCTCAACTGATGAAAACAATGATCAGAGGCCTGGTAAAGCCCTGGGTCTTGCAGTAAAGCAGCCCATTTGGAGCAGATTGTTGTCTGTCCATCTCTACTAATATCCTGTGATCGGCTCTTTAGGTCACTCAGGATGTAGTGAATGAACCTTCACAGCCGTTTCAGATGAGCTCCAGCACCACCAACCATGTTACTAGCATTTTAATACTGATTTTGAACTTGCTGTTAACGGCTGAATCTATTTTAAAGTAATCTGTTAAATTACCTGTTGCAATGCCAGTTTCATAAAATAAAATTTTTAAGGTTTATATCAATTCACCAGGTTTTCCTAATACTTCAATCACTGGATAGAGGTAGCTTGATGCTTCAACTATTTATACAATTTGTACCTTTATTTGCAATCTCAACTATACCCATTATTTTAATTAAGCATTTCAAATATATAATATTTACTGTTATTTATATTTAAACAAATCTAAATAGTCTAACTGTCTATCCTGTATTACTTTTTTGGCACATACCTGGAACTGTAATCCTGGTTCACTTCTTCACACTATAGACTAAAACAGCATTATGTCCTCAAGCCCTAAGCGCTAAGTTTTCTTAAGGGAAAGAAAAAAGATGTAATTAAGTAAAGATGTAAATATGAATTATGAATAAAAATATCATCATAGTTCATTTTTCCTTTCAATTATTTGTGTGTGATGACTTATTGAATTAGAGAAAAACTGAAGTGGACAGAAAATCTTATAGGAAGTTACAGACTTAGTTCACTACAACTTTTCGCCTGATATCCCACTCACCAATAAAGTTTGGAGATGGCGGAGAAAAACCTCCAGATAAGGGCCAGATTGATGCTCAGTCATCTGTAAACAATCATTTGGTGTAAACCCACGTGTACTAATCCAGTCTTTCAGAAACTATTAGTTTACCTTTCAGGCAGAACAAGCTATAGCACTTGTTTTTGTGGGATTTGCCCCTTTGAATCATTTGTGTTTCAATCATCATTTACTTTATCAGTACCAATGTAAATGCACTGGTCTTTTGGAGACCACACTAATCTCGGGTTTCTTTTGAAAAGGGATTGTATAGTGTGTAGCATGTGATTCCCTTCCAGCACGACACACAAGATATGTAATGCTTACATGACATAAGACTGGAATCGGGTAAGCATATACACTGAAGATGGATCAAATTAATGTTTTCTCTCTGTCTTAACACTCTATGGCATGCAGAGCACACATATATACTGTATATATACAGGATACGTATATGTAACCCATGTGGGATGGCAGCTGACACACGTCAATTGTCGTCATCCTTCTCTTATTTAAAATAACCTAAACACACAGAACGACTCTCAGTATACAAAGAAAAGAAAACCACATTCTCTGCACGTAGTTCTGAAACGGGGCAGCCGAGTGGCGCCAAATTCGTAACGTAAAATAGTTTATAAAACTATGTTTCAAACGTAAGAAACTACCAGAAACAACTGGTAAGTATATTAGCATTCTCTGCAAACAATTTACATCACACATTCCAATGGATAAAACTCACATATACAATGAAAACAACAAAAATACATGGCGGGATTTCCCGGCAGAACTCACCCTCAGCCATTGTGAACATCACTGTAAGGGTAAGAAGGGAGGGGCTACAGAAGCCTGGAAAACTACGGGGGCTCAGGAGGAACAAAAACAAAGTGGAGTGCAGCAACATGCCCTCCCAGAGGTAAAAGGAAAATAAAACTATTTGGCTAAGATACAATTCACAAACCAAATACAACATAAATATAATAAATAATAAGGGTGCATTTTTAACTCTGTTACACCCACCCCCATTGAATTTTATCGAATTAGAGCGAACACAATGCAGCATACACGAAAGAGACCACCGGAACGCAAGAAATCACAAGGGGCCAGCACAAAGAAATCCAACACTAAATGTATCCCATAAGGATGAAGTGGCATGAGAGCAGCGCTTATCCGGCAACTGGCAACAGGGTGCCTTCTACACCCCACTAGACCCCATAAACATAGCATAGTACAGGCTCACAATAGGGGGAAAAATGAACCACTACACAAATACAAAAATGTCAGTATGGGCTACCTAAGTAAAGTCTTAGTCAGTAAATGCTTGGAACATGGATTTACATACAGCTTTAACATTGAACTTATCCTGAATTACATCTTGCCTGGACATGGTTTGTATGAGTCTGTTCACAGGCTTAACTAGACAACCAAATCTTGACCTGACCTGGGTTTGTGCATCAGAGAGGTCAGAGCGAATGGGTGAGGTCTGACCAAATGTGAGGAAAGTGCCTGGGTCAATATCTGTCTGAGTCATGTTGTCAGAAGCAGGGTCTGGGTGTCTCACATGAGGTGGAATGTTCACAGCAGTCGAAAATCTAGAGTCACAGGTCACAGACTGATCAGCCTCATGTTACATATACACATTTCACATACTAGTAGTGTCTAACCTAATTCTTCTATGTCCTGTTTTGTGCTATTTTACATAAAAATTAATGGTGATTGGAATTTGTTTCCCCCAGAAAGGGGCAGGAATTTGTTGGAATGCAAATTTCATGGGTGTCCCAGTCGGGTCTATCAGTTTAAGTTGTAAGGCTTAGTGTAAAAAGTTGACTTTATCACATCATGACTCCTGTCGTCCATCTCCCTGCCTCTTCCTCCCCTTACATCACAGTGAAACCTTCTATGTCCATTTCCTTTAATGATTCATTCATCCTGCCTGTTTATGTCTCTCTTTTGGCCAATTACCAGTTAATCACAACCAAGTGCTTCTTTAACATATGACCTATTTGGAGTCTATCCTTTAGTCGCAGGTCTCAAGTTTCAAACCCTTTTCAAACTGCAGCCTTTCCTCCCTGTAAGGTTTAAGACCCAGAATATCGCCATTATAAAAACATAAATGCAAGCTAAACACCTCGAACCTATTCATGCTCCTGAATCAAACCACAGCCATCTAATTCAGCCAGTGTGGCACGTCTGACCTCTAGTTGCACCGGACATAAGACTGATGGGAGCAAGAGGCAACTTGACTGCTGTCTGTATGTGTGTGGGTATGTGTCTGTGGGGATTGTTTGTGTGTATAAAAGCATTCAATCTCAAGGTGAGACCACGTAAGGCTTACAAATTCATTAGCAAGAAGTCTTCTTTGGGTTTAGCATTGGCTTAGAAAATACACATTTCTTACCTTTATCTGAATGGCTGTTCATCAGCACACACACACACACAGTTTTGTATAATCATCGGCTGTTGTCTTGAATTTTAAAGACCTCCCAAGGGCAAATGGGGGAAGGCAACTGTGACCTGCTTGTTTAACAGCCATTTCACAGAGGAACTGAAGCGTTTTCACCACAGCAACGAGGACGATCTCCTTGAGAATCCATTTAAGGAGGACCTGTGAGTGTGTGTTGTGGTGGATAACAATGTCAACGTTCGCTCCCTAAATCACCACCAAATAGTCAAGGTCTGAAGGTGACTTTTACGTTTCATCTGACATGCCCCACATACACGACAATATTGTCGTGTTTTTTCAAAATAAAATGTTTGTTAGTATTACTCACTTGATAACGCTCAATCAGAGTATTAAATGTAATTTCCCTTTGGATCCTTTATTAGAAAGTTATTAACAGCTGTTTATGTACTGGGGTCATTTCAGTCTCATAAATGAGTAGCTAGCTAACTATGCTACCTACCTAAGATTACTAACCCTACAATCAGCCATTGACATATATAAAGATAGATGAAACATCCATCTAAAAAATGTCAATAAATAAGGGATATGAGTGCTGCCATCTTGCACTGGTGATGTCATATGGTGCCAGAGTAGCAACTAGCAGCAACCCGCCTGTCCAATGGCAAGCTGAGCTCAGCTTGGGGATGGTGCTGGACATAAAGCTCTCCTGGGGCAAAGACTCTGTCACTTAAATCACTCATTCATTTTTTATTCTTCCAAATATAAATCTGTGCTATATATTGTGCTATATGAACTCGCTGTGCTTAGGAGATATTAACTGTCCAGTACAATCTTTAACAACTGCAAAACAGTTAGTACATTTCTCAAAAGAAAATATATGACAATGAACACGAATTTTCCTTGTGCCATTTTTTATAAAAAATAGTCAAAATATTGTCAATAGAATTGTGTGGAATTGTCTAGTATACTCAATCTAGTTTGCTAACTAACTATAACTCAAATAAAGCTATATATTCACACCATATAATGACCACAGTCAGGTCCTGTTCCCCCCCCCATGCGCCAAATAGCAGTTCAGAGTACCCACCCTTTTTGGAGTCCTTGGAAAAGGTACTGGAGAGTGCCCCTACTGGGGACTCCATCGTCCTACTGGGAGACTTCAACGCTCATGTGGGCAATGACAGCGAGACCTGGAGGGGTGTGATTGGGAGGAACGGACTGCCCGATCTGAACCCGAGTGGTGTTCAGTTATTGGATTTCTGTGCTAGTCACAGTTTGTCCATAACTAACACCATGTTCAGCCATAAGAGTGTCCATAAGTGCACTTGGCATCAGGACACCCTAGGTCGACAGCCAATGATTGACTTTGTAGTTGTATCATCTGATCTGCGACCGTATGTGCTGGACACTCGGGTAAAGAGAGGAGCAGAGCTGTCAACTGATCACCACCTGGTGGTGAGTTGGATCAGGTGGCGGGGGAGGAAGCCGGACAGACCAGGTAGGCCAAAGCGAATAGTGAGGGTCTGCTGGGAACGTCTGGCTGAGGACCCTGTGAAAATGGTCTTCAACTCCCACCTCCGGAGGAGCTTCAACCACATCCCGGAGGTAGTGGGGAGCATGGAGTCGGAGTGGGCCATGTTCCGCGCTGCCATTGTCGAGGCGGCTGCTCAAAGCTGTGGT
>KV751352.1:3373747-3395264 GCA_001698575.1 Mola mola
GAGAGGAGCGTCTGGATGTCCCTGCTCAGGCTGTTACCCCCGCGACCCGGACCCGGATAAGCGGCAGAAAACGAAACGAAACGAAACCATATAATGACAAGTCAATTATTAAACATAGAGCCTATGTAATCTTGATTGTTGGTCCAATGCGAAATTTAGGCAGTGGATTCAGTGCATAGTTGATGGTGAAAAAAGCTATATATTTCCAACATTACATCATGCCCTGTGCCATTTCATTGTACTAGTCGAGGTAATCGGTCCAAATGACATAACTCTGTTCTGGAGTTTTCAAAAAAAAAAAAAAAAAAGAAAAGTGAAGTTTTAGACCCTGAAAGTTCAGAAAAGAGGGCTTAGGTAGAAAAATATCAAAATTCACCTCTGTTTGCACTTTGTGCACTACAAGCATAATGCCACCTAGTTCCATTCAAAGACAGTCAATACCGCCACAATTCTGAGACTCAAATCAAAACAATCCAGATTACAGATTGTAATGTATCAATAGACAGGCAGGAGGGCACAGGGGAGGCCTGATGGTCTGATGGATGACTGTGCTCCATCCATCAGACCATGGATGGAGCACAGAGACGGTTACTATTTTGGAGTAACTGTCTCTTTGCCTGATATCATTATCCTCCATAGTGCTAAAAGATAATCAAGCCATTAAAAATTACTGTATATCCAAAGCAAACCAAAGATTTGGCTAGTTGCTGCATTTTTGCATTACTGCTCCAAATATTTTCAGGTCCATCATATTTCGTAAAGGGAAGAAACATTTTTGTAGTTCGAAGGGACTTCTCAGCATGAAGCACCAGATGAATGAAGCACAGTATTTGTTGAAAGTGAATCATGCCTGTTGCGGTTTTCATGTTTCATAAAAGATTACTCCACAGTTTGTAAAGGGACACTCTCAATAAATCATTGATGCCTTTTCATTGACTTTGAAAAAAACAAGGGATTTTCCTTTGTTTAACAATTACTAACTGAGCATATTCATCTGTCTCCACAGTCCTCCAGTATGGCTGGCTGGGACCACAGCTGCATCAGTCCCAACAAAATTGCATTTGAGGCGTTGCGACAAAACTCCATCTCAACCAGGTCTCGCTCTAGTTACTTTCCTCAGAAACAGACAGGCAAACTGAGAGCCTCCAGGGCATTAAATAACTATTAAATAATCGGTGTCATTGTGCGTTAGGAAGAGACTAAACCAGGGTAAAGAAAAGCGGGAACCTTCCTTACAGGAACCACACTCAACTTCATCTTCAGAGTTTGAATCATTTCCTTTAACCCTGGATCACCAACCTCGGTCAAGGTTCTAACTAAAAAAGGGCATTGAGCTCTGGTTCCCCTTTTTTCAATTTCAAACAATGCTAAACAGCTGTATCTCTGTCAGACCAAAGGGTATGCATGAGGTACATTTATGTTCTCAAAGGTAAAACTGCTAGCGATGTAGCTCAAAGGGAAGTAATTACTAATACAGTTTGTCCGGTGATACGGTATAAATAAGTTCCAACATGACATAGAGTCCACGTCTCCATGTATGTATTTCATTTTTGACAATGACAATCATTTTAAAAAATGCTAATTAGGAAAGGAACAGTGGAAAGTTGAGAAATTGTGGAACTGGTTTGAGCATGCACTCATTGATAGCACTGAAGCATAGGCTCCTTGATGGAATACAACAAAAAAAAGGTCTATTTAATTTTTTTTTAAACCATTTTTTATATAACATACAAGTCCACCAGCATTAAATGGGGTAAAGGAATGGCTACAGCTCTGAATTTTGAATTCAGGTTCAACTGAAGGAGAGTGTTCACACATGCACACTGGTAGCAGCACACCCAATACGTCATTTAATTCTCCTCTTGTCACGCAAACCTATAGACCTATTTTAGAAGTTAAAGAAATATGGAATATATGTGAGAGAAGAAGAAGCACAGATTTAGGGGTAATGTTAGAAGCTTAAAAATAAGGCACAAATTAAAAGGGTAAAAATATGTACCCTTGGTACGGCAAGTACAAATTCATCACATTATTGGAAAGCAATCTTTTTTTCTTTTTGTTGAACCAAAACATTATCTGTTCTGTGGCTCAAAAGCCTTGATATGATCCAAATCACGTGCTTTGTTATCCAGTACACCCCTATTAAATAACTAACCCAAAATGAATCAGCCATAACTTCCGAAGCTGAAAATCCCACATTTTCAAAATAGCACTGAATTCATGTTCTATCAATGTGTTCTATAAGCAGATCATTTTTCATAGCTACGCAGTGTTTCAAACAATCAGTGGTTAGGTAGGGCTTAAGAAAAGATCATAGAATTTAGGTGAACACTAAACTGTAGAGTAAAGCTCTAGAACAAGAGCTCAGAGCTGATCGATTTATCATTTGAGTGAGTTTTGTAAGCGAAAGCGTCAAACATTTAATTTGCTGGTTCCGGGTTATCAAAAATAAAGATTGGCTGGCTTTGTTTGTCATCCATGACTACACAGAGTAGGGTTTGGGCTGTTGGTTAGTTTCATTTAGAATTGTCATCCCCTTGGTTGTTATTATTACTAACCCCTGCGGATATTAAAGTCCAATATCGTAGCTATGTGATGTAGGCAGAGAGAAACAGCTGAGATGTTGACGCCTGACTCGCTCTTCTCCCACAGCAAGCCGGCCAGGGCTATGGTAATGAGAGCCTGAGGACCTGGCTGAGCCTGGAAGTGGGTGTACGTGTGTGTGTCATTGCTGACTGTTTGCGTTTCAGTTATAATGGAGCCAGTTGTGAGCAGGATTGTTTTTTGTGCGCGTACCTACATACTGTATGTATGTGTGTGCCAGGGTCCAATAGCTTCAGCTTCAGTCACACACAGTAGCAGCCCACTGTGGAGGGAGTGGAAAGCCAATGATGAGCATGAAACCACCCGGCTCAACCTCTCACTCGCCATCCTCTCTCTCCTGTCCTTTCCTCCTTCATCCCCCCCTGTCTCTCCTCCTTCCCTTCCTCCTCTCTAATCGCAGGGCTAATTGACTCAGCCAGATTTGGCAACAGGCTTATTAGTGTCATTTCACACAGCAAGGAATGACCTGCAGAAGGTGCAGCAACGACAGTAACGACAGAGCACACGCTGCAATGTTGCATTAATCAAATCCAATTTATACACACGCCATCACTTCATGTTCAATGTCCAACGGATACATTTTTTATTTTTGTTCTGGGTGTCAGTGCGTGCTTGTCTTTGTGTACACAGAGGAGACAGGTCTTACCGCTGTGCGCGCTGAACCAGCGGGGTGCGATGTGCAGGGGCAAGGTGTCAGCCAGCGACCCCCGGGACCCCAGATAGAGTACCCCGTCCGTGTGGTGCCCTCCGCCCCCACTCTCCTGGTAGCCGGTACCGTGGGTTGCGGTGGTCGTAACCCCTGACCCCCCTCCTGCGCGATCCGAGTCCGTCCCTCTTCGGGTGTAGAAGCCGAAGGGCACAGCAGGACTGTGCTCGATGCCCATGCCGGCCACGGAGCTTACCGAGCGGCTCCGCAGGCCCATGGTGCCGCTTGGCCGGTAGTGGCCGAAGTGGGCCGACGGTGGTACCGCGCTGTCATCCGTAGAGACACCGGGAAAAGCACCCCGGGGCCGACCCGCCGTGCTCTGCTTTCCCCCCATCCAAAGCGGGAGGCTAGTGGGTGGGGGTTCTGGGTGGTAACAGGAGGGGGCTCGGCTCGATCCGCAAAGGGTCGAGGGAGCCGAAACAGGCTGTCGCCCCCTCCCCTCGCTCCTGTCTGTCTCTTGGCCTGCCTGTCTCGCTGTGTCTCGGCAGGCTGGTCAGCTCTGGCTCTCTGCAGACGCAACAGCCCGTTTCCCTGCTGAGCGGAACATGAGCCCGCTCCGACGTCTGGATTCACCGCACCCGCAGACAAAACCTCGACACGACCAAGGGGGGATGGGGTGGGGGTGGCAGCTGAACTCAACCCAAAATGACAACCTGATATCTGTCCTCGTTCCGTCCCGGTTGGCTAAGACACCTGTCTCATTGCAGGCGGGACGCAGCAGCAACACGTTTATCCCGCCCGGCCGGAACCACAGCAGCGCTGTAATGTTCCCCCCCGCTGCCCGCGCCTCATCTCATCTCACACATCGTGACAACTGTTGCTGTCTGACCGCCAAAAAAGTACGATCTGCCTTTGACAAACAGATAATGACGTCGCCGTCCTTGTTATTCTGTCCGGTCCGGTGGTCTCCAGCCAGAGGTTGCCTCCCTCCCCTCGCAGATCGGGGTCACAATGAGACAGCACCCCTGTCTCTCCGCTCCGCCGCCGCCGCTGCCGCTGCCGCCGCTGCTGGCAGACAATGGAAGCTCAGTGCGCATACTCGGATCCTTACACAGACACAGGACGTAAGAAGCCGACACTTTGTTTTAATACCCCAATCAGTCGTGTAAGCTGTACAATTTTACGTTTAAATCATGGAGCATTTCAAGCTGTTAAGGTCTGTTTGCAGACACCAGGTAGTGTTTTAGCCTCTAATTGGAACCTAAATTGGTTAATAATTGGTAGCATTATTTGTATTTAAGAGACTATCAGTAAAATATGTTGGGACTTTATTTAGAAATGATAGGGTATCTGAGATATTTTATTTACACCAAAGAAACTAAACTGACCAAGATGCCCCACTGCAAACTGCATCAAAGTTAAGATGGTATATACTTCCGGTGTCCTAAGTGGGCGCGGCCCAGTAACGCTCGTCCCATTTTTGACACTCACACAGTACTGAGGACTATATTTCCACGTTGAAATAATACACTAGCCAGAGACGTGATTTAAACGTTTGTTTTTATCTGTGGTATTTCCTTATTACAGTATCATGAGGCCAATATCAAGATCTCCCCAGAGTGTATTTCTCGTCTAAAGAAAATTCCCATTTATGTCAGAATGTTTTGAAGAATGTTCTCTTGTAGAAAATAGGTCCATTTTTTATACTAACCCACTTTAACTATCCTAAGGGTTCATGTCAATGACGGATATCTTCGTCCCCACTCTTCCATCTTAGGTGTAACTGAACTCTGACCGATCCAAAAGTGACATGCGGGATAAAACTTCCAAATTTTGCATTAATAACTGTTTTTTTTCATTAAATCACCATTTAATTTACTATTTAATTCATTTTTAAAATGGCTTATTTTTGTCTTATGTTTGGTGCATTTAAAGGCTGATAAATTTAATTATTGCATCATTTTACATCTAACAGAAATGCGTAGTGATTCATGTCACGAGTTCAAAAGTCAATTTATCATCATGAACATGAACTACCTACCTACAACAGATCAAGGGGCCTTTTCTTTTTCCTTTGAATTTACTTGTGTCAGGCGTGATGCCAATCTTATATGAAATAAAGGCTGGGAGGGTCTCAAAACTGCAATTTTTAACTCAAAGTATTTCATTCTATACAGTGGGTGTTCATTCAACGTGTAACTGTCAATATTATTCATAGGTGGAGGGCGGCAACACTATTGATTGGTCCCATATATGCCAATATGGTAAGTTTGCAGTAAAGTGCATTTGGCCTACATGCAGCAAAGTTTGGTGCAACATTGGTGAAAAAAGGTGATATATATTGTTCTGTTGCATTTTTCCATTGAAAAACAGAAAACTCATAAACTTGAAAAGAAATGGCGTTCCACTAAACTGGAAGAGCCACACATGGCCTGGCAGGATAGCCTTAAAGTATACAGGAAGGCCCTTCGCCGAGCAAGAAAAGAGTACTATTCAGCGTTGATAGAAGAAAACAAGAATAAGCCCAGGATCCTTTTCAGCACTGTAGCCAGGCTGACTGAGAGCCATCATTCTATTGAACCATGCATTCCTAGAGCCCTCACCTGTAAGGATTTTATGAACTTCTTCAATAATAAAATTAGACTTATCAGAGAAAATATCCTACACTCCACAGATTCCAGTTCGGTAACAGGAATTATAGAGGCTGTTATTAGTCCTGATGTGTGTTTGGAAAGCTTCCATCCAATTGACCTTAAGGAACTAACGACAACATTATCTTCATCTAAATCATCAAACTGTATACTAGACCCCATACCTACTAGGTTGCTCAAAGAGGTTTTACCCCTAATTAGAAATCCACTACTAAACATTATCAATCTATCCCTTGTAACAGGTTATGTGCCCCAGTCATTTAAAGTAGCTGTAATTAAACCGCTCCTAAAAAAACCTACCCTAGACCCAGAAGTTTTAGCCAACTATAGACCAATATCCAACCTCCCCTTTCTTTCAAAGATTCTAGAGAAAGCAGTAGCGAAACAACTATGTGGCTTTCTTCAGTATAATAGTCTATTTGAAGAGTTTCAGTCAGGTTTTAGAAAGCATCACAGCACAGAAACGGCATTGGTAAAAGTTACAAATGACCTCCTCACTGCATCTGATGCAGGACTTATCTCTATACTAGTCTTATTAGATCTTAGTGCAGCTTTTGACACTATCGATCATCACATCTTACTACAGAGGATGGAACACCAAATTGGCATTAAAGGATCTGCTCTAAGATGGTTTAAGTCCTACCTATCTGATAGATATAATTTTGTTCATGTTAATGATGAATCATCAAGATATGACAAGGTTAGTCATGGAGTCCCACAAGGTTCTGTGCTTGGACCATTACTATTTACTCTATATATGCTTCCTGTAGGTAAAATTATTAGAAAGCACTCCATACATTTTCACTGTTATGCAGATGACACACAACTATACTTATCAATGAAGCCAGATGAAACCCATCAGTTAGCTAATCTACAGTCATGTCTTAAGGACATTAAAAACTGGATGTTTCATAACTTTTTAATGTTAAACTCTGACAAAACTGAAGTCATTGTGCTGGGCCCCAAACACATTAGAGACTCATTATCCAGCAACATAGTTAATCTGGATGGCATTGCCTTGGCCTCCAGCACCACTGTCAGAAACCTGGGTGTTATCTTTGACCAGGAGCTGTCTTTTAAATCACATGTTAAACAGATTTCAAGGACCGCCTTCTTTCACCTCCGTAACATTGCTAAAATCCGGCACATCCTGTCTCAACAAGATGCAGAAAAACTAGTTCATGCGTTTGTTACTTCCAGGCTGGACTACTGTAATTCTTTATTTTCAGGTTGCCCTAACAAAATTTTAAAAACTCTTCAGTTAATCCAAAATGCAGCAGCGCGTGTACTGACTAGAACTAATATCAGAGACCATATTTCCCCCATACTGGCTTCTCTGCACTGGCTCCCAGTTAAATTCAGAATAGAATTTAAAATCCTTGTTCTCACCTACAAAGCTATTCATGGTCAGTCACCATCTTATCTTGAACAGCTCATAGTACCCTATCGCCCATCCAGAACCTTACGCTCCCAGGATGCAGGGTTATTGGTGATCCCAAGAATTTCCAAAAGTAGAATGGGAGGCAGAGCTTTCAGCTATCAAGCTCCTCTCCTGTGGAACTATCTTCCAGTCTTGGTACGGGAGGCAGACACACTCTCTGATTTTAAGAGTAGGCTTAAAACCTTCCTTTTTGATAAAGCTTATAGTTAAGGCTGGCCTATCTAGCCCTTAGTTATGCTGCTATAGGCTTAGGTTGCTGGGGGAACACTCCATGATTCACTGAGCTTTCTTCTCTCCCCCCTCTGACTCCGACTCCTTCTCTGCTCCTGTAAATGTCCATATCCTTACACTAACTTTACTTCTTCCCCGGAGTCGTTGTGCTTTACCATCCTGCAGGTTTTTCTAGGTCGCGGTGGGAGGTGCTGCTGTGGTCCTGCCTGATGCCCCCTGGCCACATTAGGAAAGGAGATCCTGTGACTTGGATCCTGTGACTTGGATCCTAGGCTGGATTTCCAAGTGCAAATCGGGACCCACAGATCACAATGGCTTCTGGATCAATAGACTACACCTGCTTCTGGACCACTACACTTCACATATCCCTGGATTTACAGATTCTACATACTCTTGGACTCAGCAACACCCAGATCTTCCTACATGGAGTACAATGACTCCTGGACCAACAGAGTCCACCTGCGTCTGGATCACTAGACTTTCCATACATCCGGACTCATAGAATCCACAGACTCTGGGACTCATGGATGTTTTATACATTCTAAATGAACTGTTGTTATCATGTTTTTGTGTTCTGTACAAGTGACATTTATTGCACGTCTGTCCGTCCTAGGAAGAAGGATCCCTCCTCTGTGGCTCTTCCTGAGGTTTCTTATTTTCCCTGTTTAGGGTTTTTTAAGTTTTTCCTCACCCGGTTCGAGGGTCTAAGGGCAGAGGATGTCACATCTGTACAGTTTGTCAAAGCCCAGTGAGATAATGTGTAAATTGTGATTTCGGGCTATACAAATAAAATTTGATTTGATTTGATTTGAATAACAACAAAAGAAATGATCATTTTGGAGAAATTTTGTTTTGTTTTGTTGCAACAATTTTACTTTCTTATCCTCTTTCCAGCAGATATTACTTCCTTTGCAGCCGTCTCACCTCTAACACTGGATTGCTTGTTTTTTAAATGGTAAATGTCCTGTATTTATATAGTACTTTTCTAGTCATTGTTGACCACTCAAAAGTGCTTTTGGACTAAAGGTTTTGCATTTACCCATGCACACACTGGTGGCAGTGCTAACCTCGCAGGGTGCCACCTCATCATCAGGAGCGTTAACCATTCATACACACACTCATACAATGATGGCGTATCATCAGGAGCAAGTTGGGGTTCAGTGTCTTGCTCAAGGAGACTTTGACACGTTGACTACCGGGTTTGGGATCGAACCAGGAACCTTCTGATCATTGGACAAACGCTCTACCATCTGAGCATGGGGCTTTTTTGATGGGCTCACCTGCACAGGTGCCTCTTGCTGGATTTCTATAGATGAGGCGCAGGCCTCCACCTCCAAGCTGGCTGTCGCATGTTTGCACAGCAGAAAGCGCCCTTGCTCTCTTTGTTAAAAATGTCATAGCACTGGTTATATTGCAGAAGTATGGTTGTCTTGATTATTTAATATTAAGGGAGACTTTCTCATGACATTCCTCATTTTATTTGCAAGTAATTCCATTTAAAGAAAACTAAGGCAGGTTGTAATAAGCCATAGCTCAATCATGAGAGGAAACTAAACCAAAGTCAAAACTACAGCAACTAGATGTTGGCTATTCAGAAGCACAGCAAAAAAAAAAAAAAAAATCAACATTAGAAAGCAACCTTTATTTTAATTTCTCACATCCACATGTTGAAGACTTAACCTTTGTGGGAACCAGGCCCCAAACCTCATTAGCTAATTATTGGCCTCATTTTATATGTCTTTTTAAGATGTTACCTTACTTCCTCATACAAATGCGTATACAATTCAACAATACTTGTATGTGGACAGAGGAGCCATGGATAAGTTTTAAAACTTAACTCACTCTGATTTGAGATGTCCCTCTCGTGGCAAGTTTGGCAGAGTTCAGGTTTTTTTTAGGGCATTATCAAACACAAACCAAATTAACATTGCTGAACATACATCAAAAGTGCCAATTAAACATTTTCTCCTGATTACAAATGTCCCCCATCTGGACTTTCAGATGAAGACCTTGTTGATGTACTCCATAGTGACAAGTCTGAGACAGCATGAGACATAGACCTAAAGGCTGATTTGTGAGCAGCAGTATGGTTTCACACCAAGAAAGAGCACTACAGATGCCATGTTTGCTTTGAGAATGCTGATTGAGAAGTATAGAGACGGTTATAAACAGTGTGCCTTTGTGGATGAAGAAAAAGTCTATGACAGGGTTCCAAGGGAGGAAATGTGGTACTGTATGAGTGAAGTCTGGAGTGGCAGAGAAGTATGTTAGACTGGTGCAGGATATGTATGAAAGCAGTATGACAGTGGTGAGGTGCGCTGTAGGAGTGACAGATGGCTTCGAGATGGAGGTGGGACTGCATCAAGGATTGGCCCTGAGCCCCTTCTTGTTTGCTATGGTGATGGACAGACTGACAGATGAGGTCTGGCAGGAATCTCTGTGGACGATGACGTTTTCAGATGACATTGTGATCTGTAGAGAGAGCAGGGAGCAGGTGGATGAAAACCTGGAGTGGTGAATGTATGTGCTGGAAAGAAGAGGAATGAAATCAGTCGTAGCAAGACAGAATACGTGTGTGAATGTTCTGGGAGTAAAAATGTCCATGAGTTCATGTACTTGGGGTCAATTGTTCAGAGCAACGGAGAGCGTAGAAAAAGGTGAAGAAGCAAGTGCACGCAGGGTGGAGAAAAATGTCAGGAGAGATGTGTGACAAAAGAGTAGCAGCAAAAGTGAAAAGAAAGATTTACAAGAGGGTAGTGAGACCAGCAATATCATTTCGTTTGGAGATGGTGGCACTGACCAAAACAAAGGATGCAGAGCTGGAAGTGTTAAGAGTTAAAGATGTTGAGATTCTCTTTGGGAGTGACGAGGATGGACAGGATTAGGAACAAGCACATCAGAGGGACAGCACAGGTCGGACGTTTTGGAAACAAAGTTAGAGAAGCCAGATTAAGATGGTTTGGACATGTGCAGAGGAGGGACAGTGAATATATTGGTAGAAGGATGATCCAGATGGAGCTACCGATGGAGGACGATGATTTGCTGTGGTGAGTCCTAGAAAAAGCTAAAATAGGAAGAAGACAAATTTTCCTTAAAATGGGGGAGGCAAAAAATGCAAACAGCTTATTCACCAAGTTTGCTTCTTTACAACTAATCTGACTGACTGACAATTAAATGCTCACAAATAGTGCAGACATAGATGTTGGAACAGACAGCTATGTTGTCTGTTATCTCCTGCTATATAAGCTGTCCTGCTAACTAATTGTTTCCGGTTGATGCTTCAAAATCAAAGTGTGGTGTAGCAGCAAAGTAAACCTCAGATAACTTTTTCAATAAGATATACTAAAAAATAATGCCAGGAGCCATGATTCAAATCAAGTCAAATCAAATCAAAATTTATTTGTAAAGCCCCAAATCACTATTTACATATTTTCTCACTGGGCTTTGACAAACTGTACAGATGTGACATCCTCTGCCCTTAGACCCTCGATATGGGTGAGGAAAAAAAAACCCTAAACAGGGAAAATAAGAAACCTCAGGAAGAACCACAGAGGAGGGATCCTTCTTCCTAGGATGGACAGACGTGCAAGAAATGTCACTTGCACAAAACACAACAACATGATAATAACAGTTTACTAAGAATGTTTGAGTTCATATGAGACTATAAATCCAGATATAATATGAGTATAGTATGTTGGTCCAGAAGTCATTGTAATTGTTGTGATGCCTAATTGTTTTGATGCTTCAGTTGAATGTAGCAAATTATTTACTATGTTGGGTTTTTTTTTTAGCTTATTCCAAAAATACATATCTCATGTGTATATATTTCACAAATGTGTTTTGAAAAAATCAATTCTGCAATCCTGAAAAGCTGCTCTGCGCTGTCATTGCAAACTTTTTCCACATGGATGCAGTCATGTCTAGTAAGAAACATGTGCATACATCTGTGCAGCCATGCACACACACGGGAGTTACATACCACCAGAAATGTTCACTAACAAACACTTTATCCGCAGCCTTAATTGTTGTAATTACTTTTTTTTTATGCGTCAGATGAATTACTTATTAGAAATACTTAATTAATAATTAAAAAAAAGGTTCGATTCCCGGGTCAGGGCGTTTCTGTGTGGAGTTTCAATGTTCTCCCTGTGCCTGCGTGGGTTCTCTCCGGGTACTCCGGCTTCCTCCCACAGTCCAAAAACATGCAAACTGGGGGTTAGTAGGTTAATTGGTCACTCTAAATTGCCTGTAGGTGTGAATGTGAGTGTGGATGGTTGTTTGTCTCTATATGTCAGCCCTGAGATGAACTTGTCCAGGGTGTACCCCGCCTTCGCCCGAAGATGTTGAGATAGGCTCCAGCACCCCCCCCGCGAGTTGTCTATCGTCTATTTATCCTTATGCAGATGTGTTCGAAACGAAATCGATCAGATGCAGTGAAAACCTGCTTAGGCTGTCATTGCACACTTTGCCACATGGGGGCAGTCACGTCTAGTGACCACTGATGGGGAATCACTTCACTTGCGTGTTTATTGGTCGTTCTTCTAACCTGCTTGTCAAAGTGTCAAATTTCCACCAGGAGTTAATTTGTTCCACATCTCCCTGTCTCTGTGACAAAAGTGAGCCACATCAGCCACAGCCACGTCCTGCTGACTGCTGAAGAGAAGGAGGAAGGAGGGAAGTATGGTATTAGACCTTAAACCAACGAGAAAGAATTGGGTGCATACTTTGTTGTCTTGCACCCTTCAGCTTGCTGGAAAACTTGATCACGGACAGTAGTATTACTATGTTCCACTCCCTCTGCAAGAGTTCATCAAGCTTAATCACACGAATGGATGCTACAGACTGCTTTCAACACTTTCAGCAAATAAAAAATAAATAAAATAAATAATAGAGGCAACCTTGTAGCTCAGCGGAATATAACAATTATAGAGTAACGGATACAATACAAGTTGCTGTATGTATGTAAGAAAGTCCTGAGTGTCCCTTAAATAAGACTAGAATGAGGCTTTGGCATGCAGGATGCGCGGGTGTGTTTGGGGCAGGTGCTGTGATGTAACGGGAGGTGGGGGCTTCTCTCCCCCCCTATAGAGCGCAGCATGAGCGCTCCGCGGCAAAAGGATGTGTGAGCAGGCAGCGCGCTACTGTAGGGACGGAGTCCACAAACTGCTCAACAAAGAACAAGCCAAACTTCGAGCCCAGGAAAGCCGCGAGCAGCCCAAGCCCGTAGCCGGTGAGGACAGCGAGTCCACGACGGCAGCGCAGTCCGGAAACAGCGGCGCACAGCCCGGTGGAATCGACGGGCTCGTCCGCTGGATCGTCACCAAGATGAGCGACAACAAGAACATCTCCAGCCGGGAGTACGCCTCCAGCAAAGAAGAGGTGGCCGTGGCTCAGGAGCAGTTCTTCGCCCCGGAACCGCGGAGAGGCATCTCCGTTATCCTGGATGTGAGTGTGAAGAGGCAGAAGGGGGGGTGCGCTTAACGCACACATCCGATTACAGTCAAGGCGTGGAGCTCTGCAGAGCGTAACTAACACTTTGCCAGTCTGACCGGTGTGCAAGCTTCTCTGTACACGTACATCTTATCGACCATAGTTTCAATATTGGCTCCGACAGACCTCCTTACTGGAAGTCGGTTTGCATGCAGTATGGCGTTACCTTTAGGTTGCTTGTCACTCCAAACAAAGTTCAGCAGCCACACCACAAGCAACATCAAATAGCCAGACCGTGAGGACGTTTAATCCCCAGGTTTTATGTACCAATAATGTGTCTTACTACCAAACTACCAGAACAGTCCTGTTGTTCTGAAAATGAAAATTGCACCACATCAATTGAGGTCAGCTCATCAATACTGCTGGGTTATTTCTCATAACTGGCACATCAGATTTTTTCTGGTTTCCCTGGAGCTCCAACGCTTGTACCGGGAAACAAAAAGAAAAGTAGTTCAGGTTATGCTCACCGCAACTCAAAATAGACTGACGGATAAAGATGGGGTTCATGAAAGACCGATATATCCCAGTATACTGGTTAACAAATTCTGTGTGTGTAAGTGGAGCAGAAAAAATAAGGCTAGGTAATTAATTAGTCGATCTAAAAAAGTTCCCTGTTAGGAGTTGTTTCTTTTCTTTGCCATTGATGAGGGTCTTTGATTTTTGGACTTATCGTTGGTGCTTAAAAGCTGCCATTAGCACTTTTTGAAGATTAAAGGATTATTCTATAAGTCATGAAAAAGTAAAAATCATGCAAAGGGTTGAAGCCCTACACCCATACAGGTTCAAATTAGAACCCAAAATTGTTTTTCATGGTGATGCCATAGAGGAACCCTTTAATCTATTGGTTCTTCAAAGAACCATTTATGATAAAGGTCTTTAAAGAACCCCTTTTAGGTAACCGGAACCCCTAACCCTTTTCATTTTTGTCTTTCTGGGTTCCCCGAACAACCGATTCAGTTAGGTGCTTTGGAAAGCCAATATAGGTTCTTTGACATGCAATGTAAAGGAACCCTTACTTGTTCCTCTGGTATTTCCTTCATTCAAACATATGCAGGTCTTTTTTGTTTTAGCATTGTGTTAGCAGGAAGAGCCTAAGCCTAGAATAGCTTTCCTTTGGTGGATATTGCATGAAAATCTGAAACTCTAAACAAAGAAATGATCACATCACCTTACTTAAATAAAAGATGCATAAGCTCATATCACAGACAAGGCAAGTCCAGACTAGGAAAAAAATTCAAATAGTTATACAATATACGTCTTACTATTTGATATTTTTCTATAATGTTGTGCCCATTATCTATCTATCTATCTATCTATTATGAGTTTAAAAAAAACCCCTCAGTATTTGGACTTAGCTTGGCTTGGTCCAACCATTCATGGTGCAGTATGTAAGAATTGGGGTTAGGATAGGGTAGCCCATGTAACTTTTAAAAAGGAAACCAGTGACGGTACTAATTACTTTAAATTAACTATATTACTAGCTGAGTAGTTACTATTGACTGTAGATCAGGGGTCTAAATAATGCAGATTTAGCCGTTTTATAGAGCAATTTTTACAAATTTCTTTCCAAAAATGTCTCCTGAGATTACAGTATATTCGTTGAATACTCGTCATATCAAAGGTATACTACTGCTTTTCAAACCAAACTTATGACAAAAGACGTACACTCTTTTTGAATGGTGGTTAAAACAACATTCATTCATTTTTGAAGCATTTCCTTAAGTACCAATACAGAATCTTTGTAGTCCTTGCTCAAGACGCAACATAATGTTTCATTTACATTTTATTAATATCGTTTCATTTTTTGTCTCTGGTGTTGTGGGCCAGATCAAAATAATCCATGAGCCAGTTCCAGTCCTCAGTCCGTATTTTACCCATTATTGATTAAGACCTTGAGAATGAATGAATAATACTGCATATTCCTTCTCAGGCTTGCTTTTAGATTTCCCAGTGTCCACTCACTGTTGTAATTCAATAGTCTGCCACATTTTCACTCACACTGGTAGCAGCAAAACCTTTGTATTATGTAAACATCATTAAGATCTCTGCTGAGAATCTCTGCTGTGTTTAGCTGCAGTTTTGTTACAAGAGACCTTTTAATGTTATATGTTGAAAAAATAAGAAATGTCTAAGACAATCCTGATCACAATTCTTGAGGAAAGAATTGTGATTCACATTAAGAAAGAATCATGCAGTACTTATATACAGCGATCGGTCATAACATATAATACCACTGACAGTTGAAGTGAATAACATTGATCATCTCATTACAATGCAATGTTCTGTAGGGGGACGCACTGTCATCAGGCTGTGCTCGTGCCATGTGGGGTAAGCTTGGTCTTCAACGGTATTTGGTACTTTGCACTGCAGCAAGTTTATATGTTCTTTCACTTTAACTGTCAGTGGAGTTAATGTTATGCCTGATGTACATCCCGGTTCTAATTTAGACACAAACTTGAAGTCTTACATTAAAATCAAAGCTTTTATTAGGAAGTAATCATAAATTCTACTGACTCTCGTTTATATACTTTTCTTCTGAGAATTCTCATTGCCATAACTTCCCACTTATCTGTTAATGAATGTTTGCTGTTTTTCATCATCCACAGCATCAATGAACTGTTACTGGAATTTTCTTTCCAGCTGACTTTCTGCGTCAATTTGAACTGCAACCTATCAATCGTTTTGACATTTTCCACTATTATTGACCAGTCAATGTTCTCATGGTGGAGGAGTTCATGCTGAAAGAATTTCAATAACTGTATGAGTGTGTGTGTGTGTGTGTGTGTGTGTGTGTGTGTGTGTCTGCATGTGCACATGCCTGCCGACAGCTTTCTCTTCATTAAACCACCTCTACTTGCTTGTTTCTCAGCCTTTTCTCTTTGTTCGTCGTCACCCCGATGTGCATTTCTTTCTGTTCCTCAGACTTCTTTCATCTTTTGTGCTCTCCCCTTCCTCCTTTCCCTCATCTCCTCCTCTGCTTCACAAACTTCTCATCTTCCTCTCCTCCTTTCTCCTCAGCCAGGCCAGGAACACGTCCATTCTTAGTAAGGTTAGGAGATAGATGCAGAACCCCCTCCATCTCTCCCTGTCTTCTTTTTCTCATCTGTTCAATCATTTCCTGTCCCATCTGTCTTTTTCTTCCCCGCACACACACACTTTGCCTCACCTCCTAGCTTGTCTGTCTCCAGCAGGGTTGACAGGGTTGTTTTTGGAGTTGAGCTAAGCAATGCAGAACATTTTGTCACTGCAGTTAATGATTTTACCTTTGGTCTGTTCAGATGGCTGCAGCCACTGCCCGGATGCATCACACACTTTGGGGTCTTTTCTCAGCAACAAGACCGCAAAGAGTTTTTGGGAGTGTAAACCTCCACCCTGATGATTTTGAACCACACTCATAGTTATTTACTATGTTTCATTTTTATATTTTTCTGAAATAAGGTCTGCAAATAATGATAACTGTCTTAAAATTGCTTGGGTGTAATTCTTCAACTTTGCCTTATCTATGTTGTGGGGATTTATGAATGTGCTACTCTAGGTTCCCCCTGTCTCTACTCATTGCACCACCCCTCATCTTCAGCCAGCGAGAGGCAGAGCTTACCTACTCTGTCATCTTCAGATGTTTAAACTAGTCTACTATACACTGCACAGTGACAAGTTCTAACATTGGATTAATTCAGCACTACATATTTGAACCAGACAAAGATTCTCACCAAGAGGAGGAGTTACTTTCACCTACAAGTTGATGCATCAGTAATAAAAAAATACTCAAAGACACTTTACATAATATCAATATAAAAGCAAAGAAGTGATATATTAAAACAATCAATACCATTAACACAAAGGGAAAACAGTAAAACAAATTCTAAAGAAATGAGTTTTGATTAATGATTTAAATCTGGGCAGTTCTCTAAAATCACAGATGTTTTTGAGAAGAGAGCGCCAGAGGGAGGGTCAGCAGAAGAAGTGTCGTGTTGGAGCAGGTCGTTGAGGTAGGAAGGGGCCTGGTTGTGGAAGAGCTTTGAAGATGAGAAACCAGGATTGGTTCTTTTTGGTTTTCTTTGTTTTGGTAACTATCATTGGTGGACTGAATGATTTCAAAATGAGTGGAAAAATTCTAAGACATGATATGCATCTTAGTACATGAAAACACGTTATGGACATGCTAACAAGGTCCAAGGTTTTCCACTGAAAACCTGATTTTCATTGGAAAGGTTTTTTTTTTAAAAGGTTTTGTATTTTGGAGCCCGGTAGAATGTTTTGTCACAGTAGTCAACAACCTTTAATTTGCTGTCCTTAATGACATAAAAAAAAAAAAAAAAAAAAAATGTCATTTTCATTCAGGACCTGGAAAAGTGACTGAAACAATGAATCAGTTATCAAAATAGTTGATGGTTAACTTAAACAATGAAATACACTTCCTTTTGGTATCCCCATCAACAGTGGCTAATGAAATGCTGTGTCAAGTCCTCTTTCTTTCCAACAACTTCATACATTGCTAGATGGCAGTTTGTACAAGCTATGCCCCAGTTGTGTTCAGCATGATGGAAAGGAATCACATGCTTTGACATTTTGTTTCTTGTAAGTGAAAGAATCACTCTAAAAATCTACAAAACTTTTTTTTACCGTACGGATCACTCATTTCCTGTAGGTTGGAAAGAAGTCTTATAAAGTTCTGTTTCGTCCTTCAAAAGAACAGTTTTTGGATTTTCTCAGAATAAAGCAAATGTCCATCATCTATCCCTATTTTTTCTGTTTAACATGTCTTTCTGTCTTCTACTAATGTGCTGATTTCACAGCTGATTTCACAAACAGTAGCTCAGTAGGAAAAGTTACCTATCTCACTCTGAAACACAAATGAAAGTGCCATGCCTGCTTCTTTTGGTTTTGTAGGGGAAACAAGGCTTTCACTGACACTTCCACCCTAACAGAGTGACATTTTTCCTCATGTTTGAACTTAATTTAAGAGTATTGGATTTACTGTGTGTATAGTATGTAGTATAAATACAATTGACCATGACTAGCTTTGTTGTTGTTGAATTCTATTCTGGATTTAACTGGGAGCCAGTGCAGAGAAGCCAGTACGGAGGAAATATGGTCTCTGATATTAGTTCTAGTCTGTACACGCGCTGCTGCATTCTGGATTAACTGAAGAGTCTTTAAAATCTTGTTAGGGCAGCCTGAAAATAAAGAATTACAGCATTCGCGCCTGGAAGTAACAAATGTGTGAACTGGTTTTTCTGCATCTTGTTGAGACAGGATATGCCGGATTTTAGCAATGTTACGTAATGTGAAAGAAGGCCGTCCTTGAAATCTATTTTACATGTGAGTTAAAAGACAGCTCCTAGTCAAAGATAACATCCAGATTTCTGACAGTGGTGCTGGATGCCAAAGTAATGCCATCCAGATTAACTATGATGTTGGATAAAGAGTCACTAATGTCTTTAGGGCCCAGCACAATTACTTCAGTGTTGTCAGAGTCTAACAATAAAAAGTTACGAGACATTGAGTTTTTAATGTTCTTAAAACATGTCTGGAGATTAGCTAACTGATGGGTTTAATCTGGCTTCATTGCTAAGTATATTTGCGTGTCATCTGCATAGCAATGAAACTGTATGAATTGCTTTCTAATAATATTACCTAAAGGAAGCATGTATAGAGTGAATAGTATTTGTCCAAGCACAGAACCTTTTGGGACTCCATGACTAACCTTGTCTTGTCATATCTTGAGGATTCATCATTTAAATTAAGAAAATGGTATCTATCAGATAAGTAGGACTTAAAACATCTTAAAGCGGATCCTTTAATTCCAATTTGGTGTTCCACCCTCTGTATAATAGTGTCAAAAGCCACACAAAGAACAGAGATAAATCCCTCATTTTTTTTTTTGCAGTGAAGAGGTAATTTGTAACTTTTACCAGTGCTGTTTCTGTGCTGTGGTGCTTTCTCAAACCTGACTGGAAGAGTTCAAATAGACTTTTATCCTGAAGAAAGCCACATAGTTGTTTAGCTACTGCTTTCTCTAGAATCTTTGAAAGAAAGGGGAGGTTGGATATTGGTCTATAGTTGGCTAGAACTTCTGGGTCCAGGGTAGGTTTTTTTAGGAGCGGTTTAATTACAGCTACTTTAAAAGACTGGGGCACATAACCTGTTACAAGGGATAGAATGATTCTGTATAGTAGCGGAGTGCTATGAGTAAAATTTCTTTGAGCAGCCTAGTAGGTATGGGGTCTAGTATACAGGTTGACGATTTAGATGAAGAAGTTAGTTCATGAAGGTCAATTGGATGTAAGCTTTCCAAACACACATCAAGACTAATAACGGCCTCTATAATTCCTGTTGCTGAACTGGAATCTGTGAAGTGTAGGATATTTTCTCTGATAAGTCTAATTTTATTATTGAAGAAGTTCATAAAATCATTACAGGTGAGGGCTCTAGGAATGCATGGTTCAATAGATTCATGGCTCTCAGTCAGCCTGGCTACAGTGCTGAAAAGGATCCTGGGCTTATTCTTGTTTTCTTTTATTAACGCTGAATAGTAGTCTTTTCTTGCTCGGCGAAGGGCCTTCCTGTATACTTTAAGGCTATCCTGCCAGGCCATGTGTGGCTCTTCCAGTTTAGTGGAACGCCATTTCTTTTCAAGTTTATGAGTTTTCTGTTTTAACTTGCGAGTGTTAAGATTATACCACGGAGCTAGTCTCTTTACTGGTTTTGTTTTCTTTTTAACTGGGGCAATGGAATCGAGTGAAGCACGTAGAGAGCCGGCGGTGAAATCGGCAAGGTGATCAAGCTGGGAGGGGCTAAATTTAAGATATGACTCCTTTGTTATTTTGGGATATGGCACTGAAATTAATGCAGAGGGAATAATTTCTTTAAAATTTTCAACAGTGTCCTCAGATATGCATCTGCTATAATAACTAGTGACTCTTGGTTTATAGTTGATGAGCAGAAATTCAAATGTTAGAAGATAATGATCTGATAAAAGCAGATTTTGTGCAGAGACATTTAAATGCTCAATTTCAATGCCATATGTCAGAACAAGATCAAGGGTGTGATTAAAAGTGTGTGTTGATTCTTGTACACACTGACAGAAGCCGAATTAATCTAATAGTGAGAGAAATGCCGTACCAAGGCTGTCGTTTTCAATGTCTACATGGATATTAAAGTCACCTACAATAATAACTTTATCTGTTTTGAGGACCAGAGCTGAGAGAAACTCTGAAAATTCAGATAAAAATTCAGTGTAGGGTCCAGGTGCTCGATACACTATAACAAACATAATTGGAGTTTTCATGGTTGGATCGGAAATGCTAAGAATGAGATTTTCAAATGAACAAAATTTTTGTTTGTGCTTCGAGTTTATTAATAGGGCAGAATTGAAAATGGCTGCAACTCCACCACCTCTGCCGGTGTCTCTGGGAATGTGTGTGTTAGTGTGACTGGGAGGAGTGGATTCATTAAGATTTACATATTCATCTTGGCACAGCCAAGTTTCAGTAAGGCAGAATAAATCAATATTATTATCTGATATTAGCTCATTTATTAATACACCTTTAGATGATAGGGATATGATATTCAGGAGTCTACTTTTAAGTCTCTTTACTTTGTAAACTGCCTCATTAGTGGTGTTGATTTTTATTAAGTTCCTATGTGAACCTTTTTATTTGATTTAATGAATTTATGTGGACGGAGGACAGACACAGTTTCTATGGGGTTGTAGGTGGATGACTAAAGGAATCGCAGAGAAGTGTGGAGTGCAGAGCGTAAAGAAGTAAAGAAGCATGTGTCAATTTGGCTGACTAATAAATCTGGCCATATTTCTAGAAATGAGAGCAGCTCCTTCCCAAGTTGGATGGATGCCGTCTCTCCTAATTAGACCAGGTCTTCCCCAGAAAGTTTGCCAATTATCAATGAAACCCACGTCGTTTGCTGGACACCACCTCGACAGCCAGCAGTTGAATGACGACATACGACTAAACATGTTGTCACTGGTCAGGTTAGGTAGGAGACCAGAGAAAACTAGAGTCCGAAAGTGTTTTGGCAAAAGCACACACCAACTCAACATATGTTTGAACTTCAAATGGTTGTTATAATGTTGAGCACTACATACACATCTTTTATGAGTTTAGCTCATTGCAAGCTTGCTAATATGTAAGACCAACTTTCAGTCACATAATTCAATTAAAAATGACAAAGCTCACGGAATTTAATAATAAAATCAGAATTTTGTAACAGTTAAGCCACTCTCAAAGGGAAATCACCAAACATACTTAAAATGTTGCGTTCAAGCTGTTATAAAGAAATTTGAAGAATCAGGAAAGGATAAGGAAGTTGAATAATTTCTTGAATAACTCAAAAAAATACATCAAAGATGAAAGGTCAAAGCAGTGCCACAGAAGAAAAAATAAGGGGGAAAAAGGAAGAATAAATATATATACTGTATATATATAGTTTATA
>KV751352.1:3395576-3429175 GCA_001698575.1 Mola mola
GGGTCCAGACAATGATCCAGATGACCACTAAAATCACACTGATAGTTCTGTAAGACATTTCCCATGTCTTCTGTAAAATTCGTCATTTTTGACATCCTGTTCTCAAACCCATAAACTAACACAGGCAAAAACATAACCACCGCTCCTTGGATGAGGTAATAAACACATATATTTTTATTTATTTTCCTATTATTTTAGAAGTTTGTTGGCTCTCTGGTTGTCTTGTTTCATTTTTATGTTTTTATTTCTCTGCATTAAAACACAACACTTTATATTATATTAAAATACTGCGCATTAAACACTGAAAAACGTAATGTTTAATGCATCCATTGCAGGAAAACTTTTGTCTGTGTCGCCATTTTAAAACCAATACCCAATTTTCCTCTGCCAGTTACCTACTCAATTTGTCTTGACTCTACTAGCCTTTGTTGTTTTTCCACTGAAAAGATTTGGATCCTTGTACCTGGTATCATTTTTAGTACCACCATCGCAGCAGGGTTGTTATTTAGCAGACATCATCCACTCTACGCTTAGAGTAGAGGTCAAAAAATAAGATAAAGTGTCCTCACAGACAGTTTGATCATGTCTGCCGCCACCTCTCACCTGTCACGTCTCAGGATAGACAGTAGATGTCACATGGCCTCACTGTGTTTACACTAGGGTTTGCACATATTCAAATAAGCTCTTCCTGATTATTTGACTATTCTGCAAATTTCAGTGGGCTAATACCTGATCGTGACTGATAGAATTAAACCAATTGAGTCCAGTAGAGTGCTCTGCCTGTACTTGTATAACAACGGTTATAGTTACAATTTAGTTTTTAGCCTGGCTGGTATTTGGGGTCTTCATAGGCAATTGACTATTGATTTTTATTTAAGAAAATAAAATGTAAATAGCAGTTTTACTTAAAATCGTGTTGGGTAGTGTGGCATCAATTCTAGGGTTTAGTTCATTATATTTGTATTATAATGTTTAACTAAAAAAGTTTGGAACTTAAAAGTGATCTTTCTAAAACACAAGATGTAAATTCAGGGGGTATTAGAACTGCCCCCATTCACTGATATATACTGTATATGATTCTGTTATATCAGCTACATTTGCTGATTCTAACTACATTTCCCTCGCTTTCTCTTACAGATTTTCAGAAGGGCTGACAAAGATGGTAAGTAAATTCAATGTCTTAACAAACATGCTCTCTGCAAACCTGGAGAGAAAACACATACGCAGACATACAGAATATTGTAAAATGAAATCATGCATGTTGATGATCAGAAAAATTTATTTTGATGTAAAAAAAATTTACAGTTTTAATCATAGTAATGTGAAATTCATATTCTTGGATGGATTGGCATTATTCTTTTGCATTATTATCAATGTTGTGTTTACACATTGAGGGTGAACATTTTATAACAATTTTCTTATGAAGTTTTGAAGTTTCTAAATGGAAAATGGTACAGATGTACATGTACCTTATTTGTGCATCTGTGTGTCTATTCTAAAGGTTTAGCGAATATTCATTTCGCTATATACACGCTCAAAAAGACAAACTCATCTTCATCATAGTTTTCCTTTTGTTTTCTTTTTGTCTTACTGTGAAATAGCTGGGAGCAATCTAAAAATGCATTCTGTACATATTTTTTTTTACAACTTTTAAAACTATTCGACTAAATAAATTTTGTATTTTAGTTTATGTTTTTGTCATAAACACATATAATATTATGGTTGCTTGGTAATATGTATGTTCATTGTCACAACCAAGTGACAAGTTAGCTAGCCAACCAGGTTTCAGCACCCATACTACCACCAGGAAAAGATTTTGTATTTTCCAGGACATAGTATATCAAATGCAGTATGCCAAAAATACCAGACTCTCTTTATTCGGGTCGTATTTGGCAGTATTCCAGCCAGTATGCTGATCTTACATTGAAATATGCACAGACTGTGCTGGATATGAGCAAGGGGCTCTAAGTTCAAGGTGCAAGAAAGTGATGAAGTAGTGCGTCCCAATAGTAGATATAATGCTTGCAGCAGTTTTTATGTTGTAGAAGCAGCATGAAATCTGTCAAGATCAATGAGTCAAGCTGGCACTCATGCCTTTCAAGTATAAAAGCAGTTGTAAGAGATGATGAGAGAAAGTAACAGAAGGAAAAAGTAGCTAAGCTTCCAAATTATATCACTTTTTCATAAACAGTCTTTGATGCCATTCAAATAGGTGAGTACACGTGCTTTTTCAGTGGTTTGGAGTTTCTAATGGGCTGTCGTGCTCCTATCTACCTGGTTATTACAGCTTCAGACCACCAGTTGTATTAGGTGTGCATGCTTATGTGTAATTATTTATGCTATGTCACCCCACATTAGATTTAATTGAACTATTATTTCATTGTTCTGTCTTAATGTAAGCAAATCCCAGTGGTAAACAGTAAAGAGGTTAAAAAGATATTTTTACACTTACAATTGGCCGGGGGTGATGAAGAAGATTTTAAGGTGTTTTGTGAATTTTATTATGAATGACAAGTTATTTGGCTCTGCATAATAGCAGGTGATATTTATAGCTTTACACGTTAATGAAAAGTTAATTTTTACAGGTAGGATATATTGTACAAGTATGCTAAATGGCCCAATTGCTTTAGAAAACACATCAATACCACTGGTCTGTGTTTGCTGAGCTAAGGTATTGTTGTAATATGGTAAGTGGGTTAGGTAGTTAAGTGCACTTGCATTAAAGCCTAATTTTTCAGAAACGGCTTATACTCCATACAATTTTTAGAATGTGTTATTTTTTTTCTGGGTCAAGACTTAGCCACACAAAAATGTTATAAAATATTCATCTTTTAGTTGTATTTATTTATTTATTTTTTCAATTACTTTGATGTTTGAAACTGATATGATTCCTGATCTCTCCCAAAGGATCTTGGGACTAAAACCTAGTCAAGCATAAATTTGTGCCCATTAGATTTTGAGTTATGGCCATGTTTGAAACTACTCCAGATCCAGATCCAGGATCAGGATCAAGATCAGATCCAGATCTCTGCAAACATTGTAAACTTTGTTTCTTGGGCTAAATCCCACTCACACAAGAAATTTACTAAAACTTCATCCATCAGTTTTTGAGTTCACATCCACGTTGGAAAATTGATTTTGTTTCCATAAATGGAATCCAGATCATAAACAAGAGTTAATCAATTAACCCCTTGGGTCACAGCCAGAGTAGAGTAACACTTTAATGTCCCAGTGAGCCAATTTGCTGTACAAACAGTAGTCCACAAATACATCCAATGCAAAAAATAAAATACAACACACACCTATTACACAAAATCCATTTCACACTGCCACCATAGATCATAGTGGTTATAGTTTGCTTAAAAAGGCAATAGCTGACAGAAAAAAAGACAGTCTGTATCTGTTGGTGCTTCCCTTGGGAATACTGAACCCCCAACCTGATGGAAGCATCTGAAACTCAGCATGTAAAGGATGGTGAAAGTGTGAAACAATAGCCTTTGCCTTTAAGATGGCCCTCACTTCATACAGGTGCTGATGGACAAAAGAATCCCCAGCAGTCAAACCCAAGCCAAACGGCAAATTTCATTCAAATCAATACACATGTTTCTGAATTGTATTGGTACTATAGAAATATACAAACCTACGCAAGTGAAAACAACCTCTCTAACTTAGGAGGATGTAATCAGAGAATATCTGATTTTTTTTTTTTTTCATATGGTGGTTACTTTGTTGCACAAATAAGCTCGAACACATCTTTGCACAACTTTGCCGGAGGATGTAAATTCAGACTGGTGGCTTTTATACACCTTTACGACACAAATGTTTCAGCATTTAGACTTAAAATAATATGACGTAAAATAGATGAGCGCACTATTGGTGTTGGCTTTCAGTGACCTTCTTGTTCAGTGTTATTTTCCTATAATTTGCATTTGCTGTTTTGCTTCCGGATACAAACAAATAATCTGTTCCTTAGCCTGACTGGGTTTTCAGATGGATAGTCTGCTTACATTTATTGTCTGATGAGAAACATGAAGCTCTGCCTGCTGTCTGGGCTGCTGCTGCACTGCAATGTATTTTTAGTATGTTAGGACATTAAAGGGAAAGTTTATATTGCTCTGTTGCTGTGCCAGTGAGCAGTTTGTTTATACCCTCTGGCATGGCATGTACTGCTGATCTCCATCTTCTCCACATCTCTCTTTTTCTCCTACCTTTACATCTCTCTGCTTTATCCACCCTTCCTCTTCCTCAGCCTTTTCCTCCTCGCCTCTTTAATACAATTGCTCAGTTGTTGACAAAAAAAAATAATTTAACAAATGAGGAAACACCATATAAAGCCTTGCTTTCATCATAGACAGATGGCCGTTTGTGCTCTTGCGTGTGTGAAATGCTGTCCAAGCATATTACTTTGCCTGTTCTCCAGCACTGCTGTGTTCCCTAAATATATTTCTGTAGAGAACTCCTGTTCAGTTTAATGAAAGTGCATGGGAACACATCTCCAGCAAGGTGGGCGAGGCTGGATTTACAGTATGTCCATGTAGTAGCTGACAGACACAAGTTTTATCTAAAGCCAGTCACATCCACATACAGGTCTATTATAAAGCAAGGTAAGGAGAACACACAGTCAAAGACTCTAGAGAGCAATGTGGTACTCATCAAAGTTTTGAAAAAAAACACCTCACTACATCCATAGATTTATGCATATAAAGATAAACCACACAAGAGCTCTCCAAAAGTGAAGCACCTAGAGGGTGTAGGGTGCAGTATAAGTCGGAGACCCTCCTTTACTCTCAGGTAGGACCTGAACCAAACTAAAAATTTTTCCCCTACATGAGTTCCGTCATCAATTTAAGTTCAAGTGGTAGTCAGTTATGTAATGCCATAAATCATGGTGAAACATGTTTGACAGCTAAGCCCTGCTTTGTGAAAAAGAAGGGCGGGTGGCAGGCTCTTGATACCATTGCGTCCTGTGCACACAACAAAGACACGAAAAAGACTAGAGCATCAGATGTTCACAGATGGTCCGGATGTTTCCGATAGCTGATTGTCAACCTAATGTGTCCTGACTCTAACAGTGCACTCGGTCCAGCACCATGCTTTATTGGACTCTGGGCAGTCGATACAATATCAAGGCTATACTGTTTTCAACATGGGAACTTCAACTGTCAGAACAAAAAACAAGTTGTTGTCCAAAAAAAATTTGTTCAAAAGATCCAGAATAAATTTTCCTCTTATCTTTCACTTGAAACTGGAGATGAACAATGAATGTGACCCAGGAGGAAGGCAAAAGTAGCAGACGATGTTCAGCCACATCTTTCCATTTAATCTGAAATAAAACTTGTGTTCCAAAGGTTTACCAAGGCTCAGTTTATGCTTTCAATTCATGTCTAATGGATGAGTCATGAACTGAACTGACTTGGTCAGCTCTTCTCAGAAACATTAGAGGGGACTGCCATGCCAGCAGCACCCGCTGCCCTTCCCTAATGCTGTTATCGGCATTATTTATTTGTTGCTTAGTTGTTTGCTTTATTATTTGTCTTCACAGTGGCACAAAATCCCCTTTTCACTGATCAGCAAACAAAAATAATTTTTCAATTTTAAATCCTGCGGCAGCCATTGAATAACCCATTAAAAACACATTTCTTTTTCTTACATATTTTGTTTTTTTGTCATGAAAACATTCCACTGTGGCCTTAAAATGTCTTTGATCTAATTCTTCACCTTAGCTTCATTTAGGTTATAGGCATCTCTGAATGTGCTGGCTCTGGAGCAATCCAGAAATAACCTGCTCTGTAGACATTTGGCTTTTAAAGTAGTCTACTATTTGCTGCACAATGGCGAGTTCTTCTCAGTAAGAAAAGGAGGAGCAACCAGCAGAAGGTCACCTACAAGTTAATGCATCCAAGTGGTAAGTTTTGTTTTTACAAGTTGTAGAAACAAAACCCCCACAAGTCGTCAGGATTAGTTTTGCACGTTGAAGACCCAGACTGTCATTGGTAGATTTCAGCAAAAAAGCAATAATCCTCAACCATGTGTTGCGGTACATGAAAAACAGCATATGTGCATGTTAACAAGATCAAAAACCTGATTTCAATCAGCAGCAGTCATTAACTACTGGAATCATTGCTATCATCATTTAGTTCTTCTACTTTGCTCACTGTAGCATCAGCTGTCAACATTTAAATTGCTTGCATTGTGGAGCTACTAACCACAGAGGTACAACACATCAGTGAAGATGCCAAAAAATCCACTTTTTCAATTAGGTAAAGACTGATAAAACGTCTCTTTCCCCATCACAAACAGCTATTGCATTGTTTGCAACTTAAGAATAACAGTCTCTTGGGGTGACAACTCAAGCGCTGCAGGCAGCCTTCAGCGGCAGTCTGTCTTTAAGGAGGCAAATGTGAGTGTGGTTGGGTTGGATGAGGGGCCACAGAGCAAGAGGAAAATATAGTCAGCGAGGAACAAAGTGAGAAGAAGTGACGGTTTATGTGCTTATTTGGTGTACAGAAAGCAGGCTGTGAAAAAAGAGCCAGGGAACACAAACGGAAGATCTATTTTTATCCTCCTCTCTTTCTCTCCTGGGAGAAGACCAGGGAACTGTTTTAATGAGAGGGAGAATGGAGGCACTCAGTGGGGGAGGAGAGAGTTGTTCAAAAAAAAGGGTAGGGAGTTGGCAGAAAGAGGTGACAGAATCTGAAAGGGAGAGGGAGAAAGAAGTAAGAGGAGCAGGGAAAAGAGAAGAGGACCTAAGGAGGAAGAGAAGGCGTAATTAAACTGTAACAGAGGTTTAATTGGCTGAGTTCTGTCTTTACATTCATAGCACATATTTTAGGGCTGGCCTTCCTGCTCTCAAACTGCTGAAACAGCAAGCTAAGGAGTGTGTGTGTGAGCATGTGCACTTTGTATCCACTGTTAATTCAGAAGTTGTATCATGAACTTTTTTGTGCACTAGTGTGTAACTTGTACAAGTGTATTACTGTGTCTTAGCTTGTTAGACGTGTATGTGTGTATTTCCTGTGTGTGTTTTTCTGCAATTTCCATGGCTGACTGAAGGCCATTGATATGCAGTTGGTGAAGTGTTTCAGTAGCCAGTAATTCTCTGAAATGTTTGCATCATTTGACAGCACTTAGTTTACTGTTAGCAGCTCTAATATATCAGTCCATTGAGCTGCCGTTCTTTGAAACTTTATCGTCACACCTAAAATGGAAATATTGTGGCATTCACTCACTTGCTCCTTTGGCTAAGGTCCATTCCTACAACCATTTTCAAAGAAATAGTCCTTACCTTTTTGAGTTATCCATTTCACAGGCAGACAAGCATACAGACACAGGTAAAAACCTGAATGACCTTCTTCTGCAGAGGTGTTAAGTGTCCCAATAACAATGACGACGCAGATAATGTTTGCAACATGTTTATACATACACATACTATAGATACATCATTTTAGTATATCATAATAAATACATTTCTAAAGATGCACCTGTCGTGTCCCGGCTACTGGGTCTCGCCTCATCAGTGGCCACAGCGACAGTACTGAAAATGAAGTCGATCAGTTTGGTGCACAAAAACTTTTTCTTTTAATTTTTCTGCACCCCTTTTTCTTTCAACTTATACTTTGCCTTTGCCTCTGTTTTCTGCCAAGTGTAACACACACAAACTGTTTGCCACCACTGCTGCTGATCCTTGGAAAACACTGACATCAGAATTAAAATAAAAACTCTCCAACAGTTCTTTCCTCTTCTCAAGCTTCCCGATGACTAGTTGTTACCTTACTATTTATTACAAGTACTGCCCTGATCTGTTCTAAAGGGAGCTGTGAAAGAGGGATTGAGAGGCTGCTTTTTGGGCACTCTCCACCCACAAACTCTAAATGTATGTGAAACCGCCTCCCTCACTAGCGAAGCTGATCTGTTTTAAACATTTTTATTGAATTCTTGACAAAAAAAAGTTTTGTTTTCATCAATTCAGCATTTTTTTTTCTCTTCTTGACTTGTGAGTCGTCAGCAATCTGCTAATTACTTTCCCAGTGTTTGGCATAAAAACACAAAGAGATTGGGATAATTGTTTATATGTGCTGTCAAAACCAGACAGAATTACAACCGTACAGCTAAAAGCAAATAGGAGGATGCAGCTCTTTCTGTTCAGTGTGGCCAAACAGAGCTCACTACTGTTACATTAATGAAGGCAGCTTCCTCTTATGGTTTCAACTCCAATAAACTTTGTGGATTTTTGTTGCCTAAATATTCTTCATTGTGTCTGCTATGATGTGTTACGGATTCCTCCGCCCAGCATCTACAGTATATCTTCTTTCTTACTGCATGACAGTTTGTCTCTGTTGGGGCATTGTTTTAGCCATGTTGTCATATTGAAAAATTGGGATGTTTATCCATTTCATCCATTTTTATTATAGGTTTAAGCAATTATTCGGCTGGAAAACAGTAATGCAAACAGACGAGACAGCTGTCAACAGAAAGAGTGAGACAAACAGGACATGAATCAGTTTAGAGAGACAAACTTGACAGGTAGCAGACATTGAGGGAGCACAGAAGTGACAGATGAGGTGGTGCAGACAGCAGGATGGCCTGTACTGGAGCATTTAATTCATAGTTTTTTCAGTAGGAGGTGGCTTTTTCACTGGTGCACAGGTCTTAAAAAGAAGCCTCACTGCATCTCTATCATCTGTCCCAAGCCTTAGGGAGAAGATTGTAAGGTTTCATTTTGAAAAATGAAAGGTCAAATGATTGTGGATTTTAAAATGCCAATATAATAACAAAAGGCCACATTACCCAAATCTTTCTCCCAAAAAATAAATTTGATATTGTTGGAAATAAACAAACTTTGATTTTAGAAATTGAACTCCAAGTTAGAAATACCTAAATAAGTGAACATCCTACAGTTGTTCAGAGATGACAAGTTGGATACCAGTGACTTATCTGTATTAACATTGAGTTTAGTTAACATTACACGATTTTTAGCCCAAACTTCAAAAACAAATTTTGGAGCTCACCAATAAAACCCCGAGATCTGAGCCACTCGTGTGTTAACTCTTCAAAGACACGACCTGATACAAAAAGACAGTATTTGATCCAGGGACCCGAATGAGGAATACACCAAAACAAAGCATGGCCTGTCTCTTTGTAGAATGGGCATTTATACAACCCACATGTGCCAAGCCAGGCTTTTACAAAATATTGTAAGTATGGTATATACATTGAGTATAGTACTTAAGTAAATCAACTTTGCACTAGTGGTTTCTGTTGTCACTTTATATCACCGCTTCATTGTATGAATGCTGTGATTCGCTTCTGGGTTTAAAGGCTGAACTAACATGATGATAGCTACTAGCCTGTACAATAGCTATTGCTATTAACCTTTGCATTAAAACATCAATCAGTATTTTATGCTTGCATAACTTTCTGATACATTGAACAAACATACCTTAATAACAGCTCCAGATTTTCCTTATCTGTTCAAAGTGAGTGAGTTCAGTAAAGTCAGAGGTAGTGGAAAGTGTTATTTTTCTGCTATTTCTCTCAGTGTCTCAGTGTCGACTAGCTTCAGGGCTGGTCTTAAAACTTGCTTTGATTCAAGAAGACTGAACTTGTAACCAGTGCACTGCTTACAGTGATGAACACAGTGAAAAACCAAACAGAAAAAAATACTCTGTTTTGCTCTCTCAGCTTACCTTTCTCAGGTTCATTCGCTGCACACAAGTAGCTCCTCAAATTGTGTGCATATGTTGTGCACACACTGTTGAGCTAGCATGGCATGGCTGGAACCAATCTAGTTTTACATGACTCCACTACCTTCACACTAGCATAAAAATGCGCAGGCCACAGCCTCTAAAAGAAAAAATAAGAAAATAAATTGCCTTGATTAGGCACCGGCTTTGCATGATAAAAAGGTGGCTCTGGTAGTTTCTAGTAGTAAACAGAACTCCAAATGGAACAAGTTCATGTTGTGGTTTAGAAGTGATGCGATGTGAAGGAATCAGCGGAGTGAGCAGTCAAGAAGGATGCAGGTCCCCGTGGCAGAAAAAGGACAGAAAAAAGAGCGGGGGAGGGAGGAGAGTGGAGGGGATTGAGGTCTCTTTGTTCGCCGTCTTGGTCGTCTGAATGTGGATCAAAGGTGGATGTTTAAGATGTCCTTTGAAGATGTTTTCCTCACCTGACGCCTCCTGCACTCTGCTGGGTCGGGATCAGTCACCCTTCTTTTCAGCTCATTCTTTTGGAATGCCACGCTGGATAGAACCGCAAGAGCACAGACAGAGCTTAAATAGAAGCTTTTAGGATTGTAATTTTATAAACGTCCTTTAAGAAAGAAGAAGGATGGCACCATATTTTTAATTAGTTTGATACTCAATTACAGTATAATATAATTGAATATTTTATTTTATGTGGCCTCAAAATATATGAACTTTGCAAAGATGATTGAAGACAGACATCCCATAGGTCATTTGAATGATCCTCTTCAAATCCGTGTAAAATCAACATATTTTGTGGTTAAATTATCAAGAGCAGGCGGACATAGGATACATGTCCCCCCAACATGAAATTGCCCCGACCAATAAATGATCTATAATTTAAAAATGGAAATATGGATGTTTATTTAATAAATGCTCACTCTGCTTTTTAAAGGCTTTTTCATAGTTAAACACAACAAATTTAAAGTTTTGTTTCCATCCCCATTCCCCATATATCTGCTCAGTGGTCTCATCCATTGTGCACGGTAGGAAATTGTGAAATGAAAGGCACCTTTCTGACTACGTTTCCCAGATTCCATCTCTGTGTGACGGAAGTAGAGCCGGTGAAAATTTTCTACAATTTTAGGGATTAAAAAGTACATTTATCTTTACTTTCATTCATCAACCTATTTGCCACATGAAAGTAACGTCACCTGCTTTGGGATGTTTTAACTGTTGGGTGTTTCACTGTCAGACTGTTCTCTGTTTGACTGTTCAGTTAAAGTACTGACTTCACTATACGTATTAACCATATCATATCCATATCAACAGTGTATTACGTTAAGTGATTTTAGAGTATATTAATTCCTTTCATTATTAACAATCATCCTGTTTGTGTGTGTGTACAAGACAGTTCAGGGGTTTATGCAGGCTTAATACACCTCTGTGTGTGTATTAATACCCCTGTAAGATTAGAATCTTAGTTTTTCATAGAAAATGAATGAAGAGTGAATACATTTGTTCTTTTTAGGCAACAAGAGTAGAAAGATGAATGGAGAGCAGCAGCTTAAAGACACAGGTGGCCAGAGGAAAAAAAGAATTGGGTATAGTTAGAGGCATTTTTAATTAAACAAATTGAGAAAAAAATGTTAGCTTTTTAAATTAAGCAGATAGCGTTGTTTTGTGTATTTAAGAGTAAAAGATGTAGGTTATTTAGGTATGTATAATCACATGAAATACCAAGAATATAAAACAACTCTTATATCCTGTCAATAGTCTCAAAGAGAAACCTGTGTTTGTTCTTCATGTTGTCCTACATAAGAAACCGGTACAGGGCAGTGAAATTAGACCTCGAATTTAGATTTTACATCATTTGTCATCTTGTGCCACACATATCATGAAAGTGCTGTATTTGTGAATGTATGGCTCTCTAAAATAGGTAAATATGTATAGCAATGGTCTTAAAGTGACTCATAACTGCAGCAGAACTTGTGTTAAACCTTGTGATGTTTTTGATGCCCCCCCTAGAAAATAGCCTGAAGAAAATTCCTTGCTTGTGATCCCCTCCTTAGTTGTAATGGGATCCCGCCCTTGATGCAGAGGCTAATCGAGCCATTATTATGGCTCAAATCAATGTTAGAATTTCATATGTGAATACACACCCATTAGAATATCGTCCGTCCCCACGGATAGAAACACACACACATAAAAACACATACATGTAGACAAGTAACAACAGACGTATACACGTACATGTACGCACGGACACAGGAAAAGACAGAGCATGAGAGCTGCAGATACAGTCGGCAAGGCCAGTATATCAGAATGACAAAAGTTTGGAATACATCCATTTTTTAAAACTACAACAAAATTTCAATACCTTCCTCATATTTAATGCTTCAATGACTTATATAATCATTTAGTTTAAATCACACAGATTTTAGAGATATAAAGCACTAAAAGATGCTTAAAGAAATGACCTCACTATAAGCAACAATGCCCTTCTCAAACCATTTCTATTACTGCAGTTCAAAGCTACTGATAATTTACACCAGCTTTATCTGAGAATTTATTTTTGAGAACTATTGACCCTTTACATTTGCTCTTCTTTCCTGAGATGTCTGTCATGTGTGATGTAAAAGAGACAGGTGATCTAAAAACAACTACATGTTAGAATGGATAGTTTGGCCTGTTGATTTAGAGATTTACACCCAACAATTTACAGACCAACGACATTGAATGTACTTAGTATCTCAGCTGCCCCAATATATGTCAATCTGTAACTTTCAGAAATCATAGAAATAAAGATGTGTTTTAAGAATAAAGGTCAGAAATCAGTATCAGAAAAAAAAAAGTGATACCTGTGTGTACATTAAAAAGCGTATTAAAAACAGGAAATGCTGGTGGCAGGAAGCCAGAAAACCTGGAGGAGTCTTATGGTTCTGTGACCGCAAACTCTTGTGAGACGCTGAATGATCTAACATGGCAGCACCCTGCTGCTAGACGGCAGGCTTTTTCAACTTGTTTCCTTTCCTTTCTGCCTTAATCTCTCTTTTTTCATCACCCTACACACTGTATTATAATATTGACCTGGATCATCTGGAAGATTAAATCAAAGATTGTGACAATAGACACTGCACCATGGGACATACGCAAAAGACAAAAGCCATGCACACCAGACTCCCCTGTTTCATCTGATTCATCTTCACCATTCACATCACCAAAACCACCATGCTGCTCAGAGGTAAATGACATTCTCACATCAATACCAGACTGGATGTCAGAGTTATACTAATCCAAGTGCTTCACAATGATTCCAACACTCTATTGCAACCATGGCCACCCCGCGTTCCTCAGTCACTGCCAAAAACAAAATCATAAAAGAAACCAGTCTGGATTAACAGTCACGCAGCATGAGGGACAATCTGATTTTCACTGGCATTCCCTAATCACCCAAAGACAGATCCGAAAAGTTAGTCAAGGGTTAGATCCTATCAATTTCAAGCATTTCAAACGGATATAGCTGGTACAATGGCAGGGCAGACACTTGAAAAGAATGGACTATGGACTCAAAGAACACTATCCACAGGAAATCATTGCCAGAGGCTAACAGCTTTCTCCCATCCACAAACAAATGATGAAAGAAGGTGAGAGAGAAGACATATCAGTGGACAAATTGTACATTGAGGGACAATTTGTAGATAATGACGTTATGCCCAGGCTTTACTAAAAGCCCCATCCCCTTAACAATTCTCTTAGTTCTCTCTCACACAACACACATAGACACATCTCAGCCCCTGTTCTCTCTCTTTCTCTGTCAATATGAGTTAAACAAACATGGACTATTATATATATTATCACACCTTTGTCTCACTTCACTATACTACATGCACATCAAGCAGCACGGCACTGTTTTTGCTTTTTATTTTGTGGATCGTTTTGTTGTTTGTGTATACATACACACAGTCAATATTTATGTCAAATATATTGCTTTTTATCGTGGAACATCTGTGGATTTGGTTTTCAGGCAACAAAACAAAAAATAAATAATTCCTTGACTAAATTACAATCAGACATGTGCTTATCACAAGAAACTCATATTTCCCAGTCAGATCATAATAAATTTAAATGATCATAATCCAATCAAATATTCTCAGTCTATTACAATACACAACAAAGAGGGGTTTCTATTCTAATCAATGACAAAAGTCTCATTTATTCACAATTCCACCATTACAGATCCAGAAGGACGTTTCATCATCATTAACATTTCACTCAATGGACCAGTCACAATTGGTAATGTTTATGGCCCTTCTCCATAGAGAAGTGACACCTCAAATAACAGCATCTGAAAATCCATAGAAACAATTAAACAGTTTATGAGTGATATTGGTTTTGGTGGAAGTTGGCAACTGCAACACCAATCAGCAAGACAATACTCATCCTGCTCACCGTTTCACCAGTCATTCTCATGTATTGATGTCATCCTTACCAGTTTTTCAATTATATCAAATATTTCAGATTCAAAGATCCACCCAATAATTATCAGTGACCATGCATCGGTAACAGTCATTTGGAATAGAATCAGTTCGCATAAACCAAATACCAGATGGCGCTTCAAGACATCCCCTCTCAAAAAATCAAAAATTTTACAGTCCTATTAAAAAAAGTGGGCATGCTTCCTAGAAATAAATTATTCATCAAAGTCATCTCTGTCTATTCTCTGAGAACGGGTAAAGCAATTTTAATAGGTATAATCATTTCACTCTCCACTTACTAAAGAAAAACAAGAAGAAGAAGCAGAACTGGAACAAAACGTCAAACAACTTGAACACATAAATGCTAGCAATCCAACAGAGGAAACACACAGACTGAACTAAGAAAACATACATTTCAGTTGAACAAAATTAGAAACAATAGAACTCAATTCCTAATACAAAGACTCTGAAAATAACATTATCTTCACATCAATAAATCTAAGACACACAATAAGAGAAAAACAAGAATCTCAACTGTTAGGGACTCAGCAGGGAAGATCACAGGATCACAAGAACCCAACAAACCCCAACAAAAATCCATCATCTACTTCAAGCCACTGCCCAATTTCCCTTCTTAATGTTGACATTAAAATGATCACTAAATCAACTGTTCATACAATAGAAAAAGCCATCTCATCTATAATCCATCCATTTCAAACTGGTTTCGACCAGGCCGACATTCATTCAGCAACATGGACATGGACATGTAGACTCTTCAATATAATTAACTATTCATTCCAACAACAAGAATAAACTATTATTGCCACACAAGATGTAGAAAAGGCTTTTGAGAGGGTTAACTGACCATTTATCATATCCCCAAAAATCTTGGCACTGGGGAATCATTTATTAACTGGGTTAAAATTCTGTACACTGCAACCTCAGCCATGGCTGTCGGCAACTGACTAATTTCACAACCATTCAAACTGGGACAAGGCAAGGATGTCTATTCTCTCCCTTTTTATTTACTATTTTCATATAACCTCTAGCTGCAGCCATATGCCAAAAAAATAACAAAGGAATCCAGGCTTTATGCCGATGACATTTTTCTCTTTTTAAGAAACTCTCATTCATCTCTACCAGCAACAACTTATAGACACTTCCTCCAGCATCTCAATTAATTCCATAAATCCATAAATCCATAAATTACTGCATAAATCTTCTATCCTCCCACTGCACAGAAACAGCTGGTATGTGGCAGCCTATACTCCACATATTCCTATATGCACAAGTCAAATTACACATTTAGGTATCAATATTTTCCCAGACTGTCAGAGCTGTTCAATCTCAACTACACTCCACAACTGAAAACAACAAATGACACCTTCCTCTGTTGGATGAATCTACAACTATCCATATTAGGCCATTTTGCAACAGTCAAAATATCAGTAGTTCCCATGATTAGTTTTCTTCTTACTATGATTCCATAATACAACCCACACTCTCACTTGATTCAATCATCGCAAAATTTCACTAGAAAAACACGACACAGAGAATTAAACTAGAAACTCTTCAGAAACCAGAGACACAGGGAGGACTTGCGTCACCAAATTTTTATTATCATTATTTAGCAAATCAATTACAATACATATTTAAATGGATCTATCCCTACCAATTGGACACTACATGGTCAGATATAGAACAAACATTTTGTAACATTACCATATCAGATTTACCATTTTACAGCCAACCTCTAAGGAGATTTTAGCGGGGGTGAGGGCCATTTCTGGCATGAAAAGAGCCACAGGAGTGGTGGAAGGAACTAGAGAACGTGCAAATGAGCTAAACCTGTTCTTTAACAGGTTTGACTTACCAGCACAGACCAGGCCCACCTCCACCCCTTCTGATACCCCAACCCCCACCCACATCTCTGCTAGCCCCCTCCCTCCTCATAGCTCCCTCAGGACCGAGGCTTGGCAGCCTGTGGCTCTGACGTCAAACGTCATGAAAACCTTTGAGAGACTGGTCCCTCAGTCTCAGGCCCCTTGGTATGCGACTGCTTGGACCTCCTGCAGTTTGCGTATCAGGCTGACATCGGCATGGAGGATACAATATTCCACTTCACAGAGCTTCACAGAGCTTGCACGCACCTGGAAAGGCTGCAAAGCACAGCGAGGGTTATGTTCTTTGACTTCTCCAGTGCTTTTGACTACTTCTCAGACTACCTCTCAGACAGGCCGCAGTATGTCAGGCTCCAAGGCTGCTTGTCAGATGTGGTGACAAGAAGCACTAGCATACCCCAGGGAACTGTAATGTTTCCGTTCTTGTTCAGCCTCTACACCTCTGACTTCTGTTTCAACTCTGGGACATGCCACCTGCAGAAATTCTCTGATGACTCCTCCATTGTTGGCTGCATTACAGATGACATGGAGGATGAGTACAGAGACCTGATCAGAATTTCGTGGGATGGGGTTACAGGAACCACCTGTAGCTCAACATTGGGAAAATCAAAGAGGTGGTAGTGGACCTCCGATGCAGGAAGAGACAGCCAACATCTGTTTTCATAAACGGGGAAGGGGTGGAGATGATGCACACCTACAAGTTCCTCAGCATGCAACTAAATAACAAACTGGATTGGTCAAACAACACCGAGGCCCTGAGAACAGAGACCTAATCAGAACTTCGTGGGACGGTGTGACAGGAACCTGCAGCTCAACATTGGGAAAACCAAAGAGGTGGTAGCGGACCTCCGATGCACGAAGAGACTACCAACACCTGTTTTCATAAACGGGGAAGGGGTGGAGATGGTGCACACTTACAAGTTCCTCGGGGTGCAACTAAATAACAAAGTGGATTGGTCAAACAACACCGAGTCCCTGAGTACAGACACCTAATCAGAACTTCGTGGGATGGTGTGACAGAAACCACCTGCAGTTCAACATTGGGAAAACCAAAGAGCTGGTAGTGGACCTCCGACGCAGGAAGAGACACTAAACACCTGTTTTCATAAACCGGGAGGGGGTGGAGATGGTGCACACCTACATGTTCCTCTGGGTGCACCTAAATAACAAACTGGACTGGTCAAATAACACTGAGGCCCTCTATAGGAAAGGACAGAACAGACTGTTCTTCCTGAGGAGGCTCAGGTCTTTCAACGTGGACACCAGGCTAGTACAGATTTTCTACCACTCTGTACTGGCCAGTGTCAAATTTTTTGCCGTTGTGTGTTGGGGAGGTGGCATCGAGAGCTGGACAATGTGGAGGTAGTGACTGAGAAGAGGATGAGAGAAGAACTGAAGGCTATCATGGACAGTCCCTCTCATCTTCTATACCATGAGCTGTGGAAACTCAGGAGCACATTTAGCCACAGACTCATCCAGCCACAGGCTTCAAAGCACTTGGGGGGCTCCTTCATTCCATCTGCCATCAGACCGCACAACAGCACAGCTCCCAGCACTACCTACTCCACTGATTAAGGACTCAATCCATACACTGCTCTAGGGAGAAAAAAAACCCCTGGTACTGCACATGTACACTGTACACGTGCACTGTTTACATATATAGAATTCCTCTCTATTTGGTATGTAATTGAATATAAACACTATTTATTTATTTATAAATCTCCAGAACATTGTACATTGCACCTTGCACACTCTTATACACAGAGGCTAAATTGTACATAATACTTTAGTATATTTTAGTATTTCTATTATTTTAGTTTTTTTTATGCTTTCTTATACTGCATGTTGACTTATTTTGGTACGTTTTACACTGCGCTGCTACTTTCACCTCTGTACTGCTTCTTTCAACCTGAATTTCTCCCAAGGGGGATCAATAAAGGTACATCTTATCGTATCTTATAGTATTTAACATTATCAGCAACTCTGAAAGTCTGGCAGAAATTCCACAAAGCTAATCTGGAAAAACCCTGACTTTCTCAGCAGGGAAATAGACCCTGTCAATTGTTCCGAATGCTTACTTCTTGAACCACATCAGCCAAAACATCTATCTCATGACAAATAATGCAAATCTAAAATTAATACAACATAGGTTTTGCCATAGAACTCACTACACTGGGCAGAAAATGTTTAAAACTCAGTTCTCTCACCAGAAGTTAATACTAACTGCATCCAAAACAAACCAGTCGCTTACATTCAAGCCTTCTGCCACTGTTCAACAATTTTCGAGCAAGGTCTTAAACTCATTCTCCGTTTTCGTTGGCTGCTGTATCTGTATCCCCTTCCCTTTGCTTACTTGGTGACACAAAAATAACAAATCTGACAAGTCCAAACAATAAACTATTCCTTATAGATCTAACTATTGCTAAGAAAACTATCCTCATGAACTGGAAATCAAAATCCAACCTAAACATTGTAAAGTGGAAAAATTTACTTATGGATACCATTTCAATGGAAGATGGAATGGAACTTCCACTGCAATAGAACCCCTCTCCATGTGGTTACCTTTCATCAACTTATCAAAATCAATTTAACTACAACAATAATTATTATTATTATATTTAGTTTATGCCTGAAAATGTCTTTAAGACAGATGATTTTTTTCTCATTTATGAAAAAGGGAAATGTACATCGTTGCTTACCTCCCTAGATCCAACATAAATTTAATTTAAAAAAAAAAACATAAAAGAAATGACAATATTTTGTCCTTTTTATCTGAGAAATAATACAAGGACATGTTTTCATTTCTAATTTGTATTAAATCTCTTTTGCAAAAAATTTTCAGTTTGAATCGTAATCGTGGGCAACGAATTATGAATCAAAATCAAATTGTGAGTTTAGTGTTTTGTTGTATCCCGACAGTAAGTCTGAACAATGATTGGGCTTCCATGGAATGTAAATATTAGCGATGCACTCATTTCAAATAAAAAAAAATTCAGCTGTTTTCGACTATGCTTGAATAGTGCTAGAAAAATAAAAATGGTTATTGTTATTATTATTATTATTATTATTATTATTAAAAATGCTTAAATGGTGCCGTCGTATAAAAATGTAAACACAAACATGCAAACAATGGTAACAAACACTGCATTTCCTGATTACATCCCCCAGAAAACAGCATTATAAAGAGCCTGGTAGGGGAGACGAACATCTTGAGAACCTCAGTTAACAAACAAACAGTGATGACATCAGAGTTATATTGCATCCTGAACTCATCTCATCCAGTGAATATGTTCAATGGGGGGATGTGAATACTAGGTGACCTTGAGTTAAGTCCATTATAAAATTTTGAGTTGACAGTTGAAAAGATGGAGAAGGATGAAGTTGTGGCAGCAAAACTGTGAATGTGCTATCCAGGCCTGGGAAATTGAAGAATGAGTTGTAGGAAATGTGTTTACAAGAGGATAGGAGGTTATTATCTGTTACTATTTATTGCTTTGTGCGAGATGACATCCTCCTCTAAATAGGCATTAACTAGCATTGATATGTAAGTAGGTGGAAGAAAAGTGACTCTTCCTTCTCCAGCAGTGTTTGGCTGTTCTGGTTGGTGACATAGAGCATGGTGAAGGTCAGTAGTGGAAGAGCCAAGCAGCATGCATGCAAATATATTCAGCACCTGCATGAGTGTAACACAAATTGAGCGTTTTATCCATGATTATAACAGAAAATCCCACTGACATACAAATGATTGAAAAATGTTGAGTTACATGGCTGGGGCAAAAGTCAGTTTGAACAATAGAGTTTGTGTATGTTCTCAGTCATCGATGTTGAGGTAGTCTTAATGCAAAATTGCAAGTACCAGTCATTATTTCTTCATGAAATGGGCTTGTTGCTGGATTGAGATATCAGTAGCAGAGGGCTTACCTGCCACAGGACTTAATAAGTGAGGCACTTCGGCATCAAAAAGCAGGAGGGGTTACCATGGTAAAAAGACCAACAGTAAATGATTGTCAGTGCTGATGATCAGAGGTAAAGCTGCTGAGTATTTGTTCTTTCATGAGCTTCATATTAGGAGAAAGTGTAGTTGCAGCTGCTAATTACTGATTTTTTCCTCTCTTAATGATTGAGAGTTGGGAGGTGTTGCTTAGCGGAGAATGTGTGTAGTTTGGTTGGTATCTGTGCATGCCGTCTGTGTGTGTTACTGATAAAGCCTGAAAGCATCAGGGGCACTTAAGACATAACATTTACGTGCTTCATAATTAACTGTGTGTGTGTGTGTTTGCATGTGTAATAACTCTGCCTAAAGGTCTCTTGGGGAAATTAACAAGAAATCAGTTGATGAAAGAGTAATTGCTTTTATCTGTGGTTTCCCAAACTTCCAAGTAATTGGTGGTGTCTGCAGATTTATGATATTATTAAATACCTGTGATTAAATTTACAGAATACTTTTGGCTGTGGCTCAGATGGTAAAGCGTTCGTCCAATGATTGGAAGGCTCCTGGTTCGATCCCAGACCCTGCATTAACATGTCAAAGTGTCCTTGAGCAAGACACTGTACCCCAAATTGCTCGTGATGCTGCATCATCAGTATTTGAATGTGTGAATGGTTAACACTCCTGATGAGCAGGTGGCACCCTGTAAGGTAGTCACTGCCACCAGTGTATGAATGTGTGTGTGAATTTGTAGTGTAAAAAGTGCTTTGAGTGGTCAACAATGACTGGAAAAGCACTATATAAATACAGGACATTTATGTTATTCGCTGTGTTTACAATACACGTCCTGGTGATAATCTTAACAAAGTCAAAACCACTGCACAGGTAAACATTTTTCTTTCTTTCTTTCTTTTTGCCCTCCTTTAGCATAACGCATTAAAGCTCTAGACTAGTGGTTTATCTCTGCAGATATTAAAGATTTAGTTGTCCCTGGTTACAGCATCCCTCTGTCCTGCTCCCATGATGACTTATGAGGCTGCTGTTGCCATGATACTGACATTAACCCCCCTGCCCCTATCTCCCAAATAAATTCCTCCACCCAAAACTAACGGCATTGTGTCACAAACTGTGGGCAGCTGTCTACTGTCAGCTGGTAATTCCCTCTCTGGCATTGTCTAACATGGGAGGACACGCTCTGAGCTGAGTGGAAAAAATTTTATTTTCAATTTGTTATTTTCTACCTTTAACTTTGGTACAGGTATCCACATTCCTTGAAGACCCCAATTCTTTAGTCATTCCTTAACTTTACATTTAATGTGATCAATTCAGATTTTAAACATGTCAAGTAATTTAATATAGGTGAAAAGTTCCTTTTTGTCTTTACTAATTGACAGATGAAATGGCATGCTTACACCAAATTAAGAAGGTAAACATTGTGCAAGGGAATCAACTTCCGCAGCGCTGGTCTGTGGTACAAGTAAGCCTTTTCCAGGATGATGAGCAGGAGCACAGTCTTAAAAGAGTTTATAATCTTGTGTGATAAGACCCATCTCCTTCTCAACACCTCAAAGACAGAAGGATGTCTGTTGATTTCAGGAGAGATGTGACATCCTGTCCGACAGTCATTCGAGGACAGTCGAATACTAGTATCTGGGAGTGGTCTTAGATATCAAATTGAAGTGTCTTCAGGAAATGTCCATTAGATTGTAAAAGTGGGTCAGTTTTTGTAGCACGTAAATTAGGTGCTTTTTTTCTTTTTCCAATGCTGTCGTAGCGTTAGTCTCACACGTGTTCTGTTCATTAATGGCAGAATCTGTGTTCCAGTCACCAGTGGCTTCTGCCCTACAAAACATGCTTGTTATACTCTCAAAGTCCCTCAAAACATGCAGCATAGGCACAACCTTCACCCGTCAATGTTGAATTGACTTGCTAATGTTCTACAATATAAGATGGTGGTTCTCAATCCTGGTCCTGCATGTGTAAGAGGTCTTTCTCCAACACACCTGATTCAAATGAACGCTGAAGCTCAGCAAAACTCTGATAACGAGCTGTTGATGTGAAACAGGTGTGTAGGAGCAGGTGACGTCTTTAAATAGGCAGGGCAGGAGTCCTCCAGGACAAGGGTTGAGAACCACCACTTTGCTAGCCTTCATACTGTTCATACCAAATGACACCATGCAGTTTTTAAAAAACTATGTCTATTGTATGTCAGCATAGGTGTATCACTTTGAATTATTCCTTTAAAAAAAAAACTTCATATCAATACATCTTGTTAGCTGTCACATAACCTTTTTATAGTACAACTTATTTTTAGTTTTTCTTTATAGCTGAGGAGAATGGGCATGGAGCTGACAAGGTGCCTCCGATTCCATCGCTCCTGTCAGGTTTCTGCAGTGGATCACAGGCCAAGATCATGTCCCACTTCTTCCTTCAGAGAAGAAAGATTTTGGCGTAACTGTCAACTGACTGCAGTGCTGACTTTGGACAACACAATGGCTGTTACCATGTTGTGTCAGCATGTGCCAAGACCATTGTGCTTCCTGTGAGACACATGAGGCCGTATGACCAGTTTAAAAAGGTCTTGGATGAGGCTTTTCATCTGGGCCAAGAACTTCACATGGTGTGAAAACTTGCTGTTAATGTTTATTAAATGTTCAGCAATAACTGGTTTTATGACTGTTACAGTAAAAAACATTGTCTCTTTTATAATGGCTGAACTGTCACAAACAAGCAGTACTGAAAGAGATGCAGTCTTTGTTCTTACCATGTGGCTTTATTGTTGTTAGTCACAAAAATAAACATTTGTTATGGAACATGTATTCATGCATGATTTAGTACAAAGTCCAATACAGCTGAATAAATGTCTCGGCCATATGACACCGATAGTCTTGTGACATCCTCGGGTTTCCCATGCCATACAAGAAGGGACATTCAATGGGTGGAAGAATCACTCCTGAATTTGTCTCACAACACTGGTGGTGTCAATATCGATGTCCTCAATTTTCTACATTAAAAAAAAAAGGGTCAATTTGAGAGCAAGACATTGATGCAGGGGGCAGAAAGTAATGACTATTATCTTAAACAAAATTGTATTTTTTCTAAAAGAAATATTAAACATAACCACATCCACATCCATCTGCAATTAAGGTATTTAAGGAAGAAAAACATTCACAGAAAAGGTGAACACGATCAGAAGGATCTAAGAGACCCTCATCTTCAAGGCTGTGCATAACCTCGTGGAACACTTTTGAAACTGCCATCCACACATCGTCACAACAAGCTCAATTCCATTAATACCATACACCAAAAATGTTGGAATTTTCCTCTGAATGAATCAAGAATTGATGAGTGGCATAGGTTAGCACTATCGCCTCACAGCAAGAGAGTCCTGGGTTCGATTCCGAGTCAGGGCATTTCTGTGTGGAGTTTGCATGTTCTCCCTGTGCCTGCGTGGGTTCTCTCCGGGTACTCCGGCTTCCTCCCACAGTCCAAAAACATGCAAAACTAGGGGTTAGGTTAATTGGTCACTCTAAATTGCCCGTAGGTGTGAATGTGAATGGTTGTTTGTCTCTATATGTCAGCCCTGCGATGAACTGGCGACTTGTCCAGGGTGTATCTCTGTAGGCTCCAGACCCCCCCGCGACCCCCAACAGGATAAGCGGTAGAAAATGGATGGATGGATAAAGAAATCTAATAAAAAAGCAAATACATGGAAAAAATATTCACTTTTGATTGTGTACACTCTTGCCTGACAGGAAACTTCCCCTTCCACAGCCTTGGATAGTAAACATGCATTGCGCTATACCAACATTTTCCAACCCTTGGTCACCTCTTACTCTGGGGGGGGAAATGATGCAAGAAAAGGAAATGTTGAGTATAATTAAGGTATTTAAGGCATGTAATGTAAGCCTAATATAGGATCTACATAAATTATTTAATTTATTGTCTTTTTACCATGTTATTACCGAATGCTGTATCAGCTTAGAATGTTTGACAGCTGTTTTTTCAGGCTAGATAGTTCAGTTGTTATAGTACTGTTTAATACATGTGATCATCAACAAGGCACAAGACGAATTTACTTCATTCTGATTTATATAGGAAACTTGATGCTAGATTTTTATTTTACATTTAATAATGTGAGTAAAGCAGTGCTTTTCAACAAAAGTCTTTTTCAGGTCATCTGCTCACTGGCCAAAATACTATACAGCAATGTTTTCAAATTGTAAGAATTATCAAACTATTCATAAATGTCAATTTCAATATAAAACATTGTCAATCAACAGTCTGCACACTCTCCCATTCACTGTGGAAGAAATACTATACTCCAGCTTACCTTAACCTAACACCCAGGAGTTCTGCTGTGCGTGTCAGTGGTAAACACATTTGTATAAGACTTTGAAGCTGATCAGGACATACATCTTGGTTGGCCCATTTCTCCCTGCATAACTGGCACCTGGCCACGAGTTGGACAAGGGTTTACCGCTGTGTTGAGAAGCATTAATAGCTCATTCAAAGCATCAACAAAATCTTGAGGCATCGCAACCTGGCCTGACACTGATCCTAAGAGCATCATCTCTTGGTTGATGACAAACTGCAGGTAGTCCACATTCAGAGGTAGTCTTTGTGCGACTTGGTAAACTTTTATTAGTAATCTATGAAGTAATTCCATTTTCAACTCGTCCTAAAATAAAAAACAGACCGACAAATGCATATTTAAAAAAAAAAAAAAAAAAAAACCCAAAAAGCCAATAAAATCACAGTTGAGGCCAAACAGTGTCTGCAGGCAGCAGCAGGGTCATGCATCTCTCAGCTAAATTTAAATCAAACAGAGATGTATTCAGGTAGAAATCAGTGTCCAAATCAGGACGAGAAACTGCAGCACACTGCCCCGAAAGGATGTGGGTGGGAGGCATTGGGTGGTTGAACCAGATGAAAAAAGAACAGCAAGACAGAGGAAATCAATCTTATATCTTATATATTAGAACATATGCAAGTCAATTCAACATTGACGGGTGAAGGTTGTGCCTATGCTGCATGTTTTGAGGGACTTTGAGAGTGTAACAAGCATGTTTTGTAGGGCAGAAGCCACTGGTGACTGGAACACAGATTCTGCCATTAATGAACAGAACACATACGTGAGTCTAACGCTACCGCAGCATTGGAAAAAGAAAAAAGCACCTAATTTACATGCTACAAAAACTGACCCACTTTTATAATCTAATGGACATTTCCTAGTACGTATCAAGAAAACGTATTAGGTATTTCTTACCTGTCCTGTTACTTTGTCCCGGTGTATGCGTCAGCATTGCAGGTACCAAGCTGCATTTATCGTTCGAGGTAAGAGTGGGAAACTTCAAATGCTGTTGCAGTGTGGTTGGCAAATGGCACAATCCAACAAATCTACTGACCAGGTGCTACAACTGATGTAAATTTCAGCTTGTCGAAAGTTAATTTGTTGATTGGTTGAGACTTTGACCCCTAATTTTTGAAATATGGCGTGTAGAAAAAAAAGTTGAATCAGAGCGCTCGCAGTACCTACGCTCTTTGAAGGCAATATGATCGAGACAGGTCTGAGGTGACTGTCAATCATGACTCCACGCCCCTATGAGTTAATGCCCCCCCCCACGCCAAATCCGAGCCACGAGTCTGAAGCTGAAAAATAATGACTTGTAACTGAAAAATAGATCCGAAATTGAAAAAAAATTCTGACACTGAAAAAATAATACCCCGAAATTATTTATGAAAGTGAAAAACATGAAAAATAATTACTTGTAAAACTACAATTTTTTTTTTTTTTCAAACAAACAACTTATGGCCTGGATTTAACACCATAGATGAGTATTTTATCAGACCCCACGCAACCACTTTTTATGCCTGAGTTGTTTCCTTCAGGCCATAGTTTATGTTATCCAGCCTCTTCAAGGAACAGGACTTAACAGTCCTTCATATCACAAGTGATTAATTCCCTAAATAAACATCTGAATGCGCTTGAGCATAGCATAGTTTCAGCTTCACAAGGAAAGAGAAGGAAAATTTTAACATGCAGAAAGCTTTGCATAATTTTTTTTATTACTTTTATGTTTTTAATGTGTCCTCCTTATGACACTTTCTGTGTCTTATTGTCTTTCTATCGGCTTTGTATTAATTAGTTTCGCCTGTTCTTGATCAACCCTCTGTGTATGGTGTGTGCTAGCTCTTGCAATATCTACAACCTGTGCTTTCCTTGTCTCCGAAACCATCTTCTCATCAACGCTCTGCTACATTTTTTACATGTTTGATTTCTTTTTATTTCACTGCACAGTCAACCAACCACTATGGCAACTTGCAATTCAGTCATTTTGTATACATCCATTTATCACATGACACAGTGGCACGACAGCCAATTCTGTGCTGTTGTGTCTGCAAAATCCTGTAGCGTGTGATGCCCAATTTTCTTTTCAAATCTTGTAGTACGTGGGTGTTTCAGATTTGGATTAGGTCTTTAGTGTTTTCAGTATTGTTCGCACTCAAATTTGTTAATTGCAGATGCCCTGTCTGTGTCTGTACCTTGGACTCTGAATTTCTGTCTCAGCCTCAGTGCCTTAAGTAACTAGGAGATCATTCCAAAGAGGTTCTACAGCCGAATAAGGCATTGTGATTTATATAAAGAAAGGAAAATTCATATCTACATAAATTTAACTCAATTTGTCAGTGACAAACAGCAATGTGCAGAAAATAGGCTCTGCTGTGTACTTTCCTCATTGCTTGGTAAAAAAGTCTGACACACTTTTGGCATGACAGTGTAATCTCTGATCTTTGTGCGATTTTAATTCTTATTTAATATTTGCCACCCTCCATACTTGCAGCTGCTCCTCAGCCATCACTTCACAGCTGTTCGGGTTTTACAGCCACACTTCAGTGATTTGCTTTTGAGTTATATTTAATATTCACCTCACAGCTGGCATCTGGTACAATATCTATAACCCACACACATACCCATGCTATCCAGAGAATAGTTTTCAAGAAGGTCCTGGGGGTTAGTGGGGTTAGGGTAATGGGTCACTCTAAATTGTCCATAGGTGTGAATGTGGATGGTTGTTGTCTCCTATATGTCGGCCCTGCGATGAACTGGCGACTTGTCCAGGGTGTACCTCACCTTCGCCTGATGATGCTGGGCTAGGCTCCAGCGACCCCTAACAGGAAAAGCAGTAGAAAATGAATGAATGGTTGTTCAGTAGATTGTAGCGTTGCCTCACAGCAGATGGGGCCAGGGTATGAAACCGCTGCCTGCTGGAACAGCCTCCTGTGTCCTGTCTTTCATGGGCCAATGAAGAAAATTTTGAATCTTTTATACCCGTCAGATTCCACAGGACATTTTACTGCAAACACAGTAAATATAATAGATGTTCTGACAAATCAGCATGTTAGTAATCTCTGTTCAGCACCATTATGTCACTGTCTTGTTTTTAAATCACACAGCTACGAGGAGGAACAGTGAAAAAAACAACTGTTAGGCTATAGGCTATGTTTCTAATTTCAGCTGACAGACATAAGCAGCTCATATAAATTCAGTCAAAACAATATGCAGCATGCTTGCCAGGAGGCTGAAGCATCTACACTCCCCAGACTGGAAGTACTGAATGGTGTCAAGGTGGTACTGTAAGAACAAACTAACCGTTTTAATTTAAGAAGGTTGGATTAATCATTTAAAAAGCTACCTCAACTTGTCTTTTCAAGTTCAGTGAACTTAGAATTTTACAGCAGTTTTTTTTTTTTTTGTCAGTGACAAAAAGTACTCAGGTTATTGTTTGTGTGACACTGTTTCAAATGTGAATAAAGAATCCAAACTTAAAGATTAAACTTTTGGTTTATGTCATTAAGAAGCTCTGTCTTTTACTGCATTATCTTCAAGGTTGTGGAAGTCGGAACTTAAAATAAACAACTTCACATTTTAAAATTTTAATTTTTAAATTTTGAGGTTATCACTTCCAAGTTGATATCACGTGAACCAGTTCACGTAATAGAACCTTCTCTTCCTCTATCCCAAGCACCCAGTCATTGCCACAGCCCATTACAGACAGAGAAACCAGGAAAAAACGATGTGATATTGATATCTTAGTTTTCTTAAAATAAGGTGCAGCAATGATATACTGTAGATTTATCTTACTCAAAGGGTGCAGATATCCTTCTATACATTGTATTGTAAAACAAGTTTCTCCACCTGTTGTTCACCCCTACTCAGAGATGAAAAATAGTATCATCTCTTCTAACACATCTAAAGTGCTTCCTAAAACAAACAAACAAAAAACACTCTGATGCTTGTAATATGAGCAGTGAATGCATGAACACAATATGGACAGCCTCCCCGGCAAGTGTTTTAATGTTCTGAGCCTCTGTGTGATAACATAAACAACAAAGAGGGCTAGCGCAACGTGCAAAAATTACTTAGTTTGATGTGCTGATGGGTTATTATCTACTATTAAGCACCATCAGGCTACATTGAAAAAAAAAAACACTGTTGTGGGCAACGATAGTCAATTAGTGGCTGGTGAAGGAGCATATCAGGCTGTAACAGGAACCATAAAACACAGTTTGTGGAAACAAGGCCTCCCCAAAGGGCTGACTGAGGCTGGAGATGCTGCCAGTTGGTTTCGTATGGCAGGATCTGCAACAGAGACGGGTAACTGAATGCATCATCTTCACTAGCGCACTGAAATGTTGCTATCATCTGCCTTCACCTAAGATCACTCATCATTAGGAGAAACCTTCACACAAACAGTGTACCTCCTGAACTTAATGTATAAACACTCACACACACACCCAGACAAACTGACATACAGTGATCATCTCAACACCATTTCACCCCTTGTGTTTGTGTGCAGCCATGCTCCTCTAATTATAACATTATTATATTCAGCCAGCAGATTGATGATGATTACATCATTCCACTCACTGCGCAGACAGAAAATAGATAAGAGTGAATGATAACCTACTGGGGCTCATCTCTTCATGCAGAGTCAAACAGTGTATTGTTTACACCAGAGAAGCATCTGTCTCTGGAGACACGGATGGGTGATCATATCCTTCTCCTTCCTCTTTCATTAAGAGAAATTATGAGCCACATCTTTTTTTTAATTAAAAATTAGGAGAAGCCTTGAGCTGCACACAAAGCAGCTGGTTGTGAATAGATGCATTGCACACTGAATTTGCTCCAGAAATTCTAACAATATTAATGTTAATGATTACACCGTAATTGGTGGTTGTGCAGATATAAGAAATAATTATTGTCCAGAATTTGTGGCATCTTTGCAAATTCCATTGGTTTTACTCATTTCACTACACTATGAAAATCGAGGTTTAGATGTTTTTCCAGATGGAATTACCTGTCTTCGCAAAGTGTCATTATGGTCATATATGGTCAAAAATGGATTGATCTCTTTTTTTAACACAAAGCCCACACTCATCATGGCAGCATTCTTTGTATTGTCCCGAAATAATTTTTTTTTTTTCTCACTTTTAGACCACAACCCTTTAAAAGTTCAAGAGTATTCAGGTGTTGAAATTGGAATAAGAAAACCCATTAAAATGTCTTTCATTTTTATGGCTTGGAACATTGAGGGTGGTTGCACTCACAATTTGTTGCCATTGTTTTGAAATAGAGTCAACATATGTGCACGCTCCTATTAATAGACTCCCTTTTTGTGCTTCAACACAAAATGAAGCAAGCAATACCAGAACATTGAATCCATTTGGGCTTTTTATTTCAAACTTTCTGACATCATGATGTTATTGAGAAAAACAGCTGTTAGCCTCAAGTTGTAGTTCACCTGGTTCACTTTTGCTTTGTCGGTTTGTGTGGAGATGCTGCCTGAGCCTCAGAGAGTAAGTATTGAGAGGTGAAATTAGCACAACCCCAAATGACAGCAAAATTCTTTCATTCTTTCTTTCTTTTTTCTGTTCATTCAACTCAGGCACATACAAGGAAAATCCCTGGTGTTTTCTTCAAATGTGGTATAAAGAAGTTTTACAATGATACACTATCTGCGAATAAAATTGCTGTAACCTCATTTAGACATTGTCATAAAGCAAATGGGGAAATGCTTTTTTTTAGAAATAAAATTAAAAGGTTGCAGTGAGCTGAATAAAGAGTTTGATTAATTTTAGCTCAATGTCCAGAATATGCAAAGCATTTAGTGTGGTCCCATAAAACTCCTATATGTCCCATGATCACTAAATGGCATTGTGAAGGTGGTTTGATATTTACAAAGATAAAGTTTTCTGAATCCCTTGTTGTAGCTTGTGAGTATTGATCTGATACCAGTGTGTTAGAATGATAAATTCATTAATCTATTCATGTAGCTCTATATGTGTGATGTAATTGTTGCAGTTGTGCTATTGCCTTACTATAGGTTAGTTTCATGTTTGAAACTCTGGAGACATGGGGTAGGGCCCAAATGCAGACGTGACAGATCGAGTAGGTTCACTTTATGGTTTATTGTTTAGAAGGTACACTCAAAGACTTGGAGTGCAGACGTCAGTCTGAAACCACTAAAAAGTCCAACAGACAACAAGTCCAAAAAGACCAAGACAAAAACCAAAGTGCAAAAAACAGTTAGAGAAATCCCCAAAACAGAGAAAAAACTAAATGATACTCAATTCCCTTAAGGCAGTGACCCAAGTAAAACAATAAACCATAAAAACTACTCAGGGATGGTATACAAGTATTAATAAAGAAGTCAAGTTGATGAAAAAGCTGCCCAATTTCCGGGATCCCTTATTGATCAGACATGCTGGAGAAGGTTCGATCTATTGAAGTCCCAGCCCACAGAACAAAGGAACAACTCCCTGGTGCCAGACAACACAAGTAAACCCCCTCAGATTGCCTGTGTCTTGACAGGTAAGAACCAAGTCTGATCCACGATGAGGCCTCCATGAATCGTATTTTTTCAAGGCATGTACTATCAGATTTGTAATTTTACACCACAAATCCAGCATTTTAAGCTGTACCGATACTGGCATCGTTATCATGACATCCCTGTTACTCTGAGACATTCAGCAGAGTAGACAGAGCCCACTTTCCTGGACTGTCAATAGCTGAAGATGCTGATTGGTTAGAAAGTAAGACATTGCTGGTCCATTTTTAAAGCAATGTTTCTTGAGAGGTTGCTAGGTTAGATGACAAATTCTTTTGTGTGTGTGTGTGTGTGTGTCCTAGGTAGGCTGTAGTGATGGATAGGGAAGAAGAATATCAGCTGACAGATCTGTGAGATGACTCCTGTTCTTCATCTATCAGATGAAACAGCCTCCCTCTGCCCCCTCTCTATTGACTTAGAGAGTCAATACATTTAGAGAAAGAGGACAAACCCAAAATGAGAAAAAAAAAGGCAGAAGTATGTGTGTGAGAAATGTCTGTGATCTCAGCCCGAAAGCAGGGTCAGTTCCGTCTTCTTGTTGCTATGACAACCCAATATGTAGCACCCCAAAAATAATATTTAATGGCAATGAAATTGAGACAGTGAGAGAAGGGGCAAGAGAGAGGAAAACCAAGAGAAAATATCTTGTTTGGACACAATCATGATTGAGTGTATGTTAAAACGTGCATACAGGCTGTATGTGTGTCAGACGTGTGGTGCGGGAAAGTGCAGTGATGGCACACTTGGTCTCAGTGCAGTGTGCAGGATGTGCAGCCCAGCAGGATGAAGGAAATGCTAATTGCTTTTTCATAGTCTGCACAGAAGGTAGAGGGAGCAATTACCACAGTAGGTTTGTTTTTACTCTCCCTCTCTTCATTCTTAATTCTTTCTCCCTCTCTGTCACACACACTCACACGCAAACACACAAATGCACACAAAGCCCCCTGTGTGAATTATTGAACATCTTTTGAAGTAAATCCTGGCATCTCCACTCCAGAGTGTCTACCCTCTTCCTTCTCATACTGTCCCGATGGTCCAGAAGACATGTCCTCCACCGTAAAATGTCAAACAGAGGCTCTACTCTCTGATGCACAAACGCTGGTATTATTCCAGACCAGAGATTAGTCTCTCTCCCAGTGAGGTTTTTTTTTCAATTATTATTTTTTGAAGCTTTGACTTGATTGGAGTTATGTAACATTGTGTGTATTAGTTTCTTATATTTATATTATAGTTGTCTTATATTTGAAGCATAGACTGTAAAATAAAGATAGGCAACATGAGAGCTCTCCAAAAGTGAAGCTGTGGCCTCTTGACGGCCCCCTCCTGGCTGGTTCAAGTATGGGTCATAAACCCATCCTCCTCCATTATTTTCGATTGGGCTTGGGCCAAACTAAAAACTCAAAGGACTTCACAAATACATTTTTTGCACTGACTCTGGCTCCAAATGGCATCAACAGTGTAACATTCTGGGTATTTTGGCGTCATTGTTGAGCAAATAGTGGAATTCACCCATCTTTGTTTATATCATTTGTTTTAACTTGTTCATAAATTAACATTTTGTACTGTAGAATTAAGGCAAATTCCATGGTCAATGACCTGCTGCCTCTGTAGTTATTAAGGGTTATTATATGAGCAATATGTGCCTGATCTCATATGGCCACTACATCATTTTACTGTTCCAACATTCTTGACAGACATCCCCAACATGCAATTGCAAGGGTTTATCCCAAAAAATCTCAGGCTTTCACACAGATGGCAGCATAGTAGGAGACATGTCAAGTACATGATCTCCTGGTTAACGTGCCTTTTTTTTTTTTTTTTTTGGTAGAAATTGGACTTAATAAAGATATCACTGAAAACTAAAAACATGTCCAAAAATGCCTACGGTTGCCAATCGTGATGCCTGAAAATTATTAAAAAAATTGGCTCCAGATTTCATGGATCTCTACTAGTTACTAGCAAAATAATTAAGATTTAGGTCAACCTCACCCTACAAATGACACTAAAAGAGAAATGTTGACGTCCAGATTTGTGATCTGTCTGTGATATAATTATGGCAGTAGTACTGGATCTGCATGTCAGGTCAGATCATGACGATGACTTTTATGTCAGTTGGCATAAAAACTTATTGTCATAGGTAAATCAAATCTTGAATTGCTTCCATGTTGTCATGAAACCTGAAAATAAAACGGCACATTGATGACACTTTCATCACCTGTAATTTGCAGTAGTACAGACTGAACCTGTCTTTCCAAATATTGCTAAATATTTCCAAGATTGGCTCAACAGAGGGGGTTTTAGGTGCATGATTTCATTTGTGAAGAACTCTAATGAGAGAAGAGGCCTAGAAATGTCCTCCTGTTTTTGATTGTTCCTCAGGGTGGTATAACGACACCCCAATGGCACTTAATGAAGCTAAAGCAGGATTTCTGCATAATGTGGAGAAAGCATGTAGTTTTCTACTTTCAAATGAACTGCTCTTTTTGGTGTGTGGTAATTTTTATTTCATTCAATTATGGTTTATTAAAAAAAGTATAGTCAGTGACCACATTCAGAAGGACAAAAAAAAAAAAAATGACTTGCAGGTTATGCTTAGCATATTAAAACAACCCAATCCTCTTCTGACAAACATCAGAAACAACCATAAAACAGGTTTTCATGAGTATATTACTTTGGACTTGAAACAAAGCAGAAGGCTGGGTAGGCATATACTGTCA
>KV751352.1:3429214-3463810 GCA_001698575.1 Mola mola
CTGAGTCATGTGGAACTAATTAAAAACAACCAAGAAACAAAGACAAAGAATGCCAGCAGCTTCTCTACACGAACACTTGCACTGATGAGGTACACAATACATTTTATCATTGTCCGTGTATATGTATATTTTTTCTATTATACTTTTTGCTTATTGGGAACCTCTTCTGTTAATCATGGGCCTTGGCAGGACCAGCAGTCTTCATGGAGACCGAAGGCCTGGCCTACTGAGGGAAAACATCATGAAGTCCTGGTTATGGTTAGCGGCAGTTTTGTTAGGTTGTCTACAATGAATGGAAGTCAGAGTCCTGAAAAACAAAGCTGTGCATACCTTAGTGTATGATTTCCATAACTTAATCTTGCCATGCCATGGGATGGGACCATGTATGGGACCATGTATTAGGGCGTGATGAAAAAGACTTAAAGGCGCATTGCCAACATGGAATATCATCCAGCTGACGAGACAGGACGTTTTTAATCAGAGTCACAGTGCTGTGCGTTTGTATGCCAACAGAGTAGTGAGAAGTAATTGTTGACTTTCAAGGACTCCTGGTCCCATAATACCTAGTGGAACATCTTTTTGTAGCATAATAACTCTCTTCCCTTTTCTTGGAGATTTGTGGAAACTATGCTCTGTCCTACCTTGAACCAATTTAATCAATGTAAAAATGTTTTTATTCCAGTTGCAATCATTTTAAATTAAATTTTTACTATATTTATGTTTACTATAAATATTTTGCTAATCGTGATTGCCTGAACTGCTTCCTGATTTCTGTCCTGCTGCTGCATTAAAATCATTTCCCTCCATGGATGATTTTTGAGTATTTCTTATATTTAGAAATTGGCATTGCTGGCTAGATGCTTTTCCTGTCCATTGCTGTGTTTCTGGTGTTACTGGAGAAATCCTAAGTGGGTCTTACGAGCCTAGTTGGCCGCATGCAATAAATTGGGTCACTGCTGAATTAAACACCAGTGCCTCTGCTTTCAGTGCTGCTTCAGCGTTGCACCATAGAAGGGCAGAGTAGAAATAGTTGTGACCACAGAATCCAAATAAACAGGTGAGCCCAGGCTGAACACAAGAAATGGCCTTACCTGTTGAGGAAAGGGTATGCCAAGTGTCATCAAATGAAACAATTTGCTAAGGCTTTCTCACCCAGCGTCATTGTGCACTGTAAAAATAAACATTGCACAACATCAAAGAGTCAGCTTGTACAGTGGGTGTCTCTAATATGGAGTGATAAACATATGGCAAGACTAATGGGGAGAGGACAAAAAGTTAGCTGAAGCAGAGTTAGGCCAGAGTGTGGCTGCCCTTGGCTGTGGAATTCCTGGAGGTTTTGTTGACAGTGTTTTGAAAACCATGAAAAGTCTTTTCTCCTCATCAAAACTATCTGGGAGTGCTGCTCACTGTCTCTCTGCTGGATGTGCATCAGGCGAAGGGTGGAGCAGGTGAACGTAGGAAAAAAAAAAAAAATAAAGAAATAGCCTGAAAGGAGAGAAATGAGCAATAAAAAATTGTGGAAGTTAAAGAATTTATGAATATATTCTTAATCCTAGAAGACATACAGTGGAAGAACAAAGATAAAATCGAGTTGGGGGCAGCCCATTTGATTTCAAACCTTTGTAAGGCTGAAGTCCTCTCCGCTCTGTTGTTTCCCACAGCCGCAATGCTCAACCTGCTGCATTCAGTCGGCTATACTCAAGGACAAGCACACTTTGAGGGCAAAGGAATTAATATTTGATACCTAGCTCTGCATCATGTGGTGAAACAGACACCTAGGCATACTATCAAGCAGATACAGGATGGAGTTAATAACTACTCCCTACTGCAGAGCCATCAGCTGAGGGCTGCTCAAAGAGCTGTCAGCTGGTTGTTTGTTATAGGACATATTGGATTGCAGTACTTGTTGGAACTGCAAAATAGGAACTTGTCGCAAATGATTAAATCACATTTAATATTGCCTCATGCTCCAGTGGACCTAAGGAAAAAAAGGTTCAGTTTTGGCAACTTTAGCTGCTTCTTTCAGTTTATCATTGGATTGTTGTCAGTGACAAAAAAAATAATCTATCTTAGGTGAGTACCTGCATGCAACAAAGCACATATCAGATCACAGAGTTGAAACAGATTTGAAGCATTCAACTCCCAAAATAGGTAAAGCATCTTTTGGATGTGGTATACTAGCGTTCTAATATGCATCGTATCTAATATGTAGAGATATGTAGAGAAAATATTTGCTTTGACTCGCTACCTTTACCATCAGCACAAATTGGAAATCCAGTTATTCCTTTAAAAATCTCTTTGATAGAATAAAGCTTCCTGGGACACAGGACCATAAAGACATAGAGTTTTGATGCACAAGTGCATCATCATCTAGCAAAGTATGATTAACATGAAAATGTCAGTTGTGTCCTTGTCCGTATTCCATAGTGAAATTATATAGAGTAAAACTAGATGATATGCTAATTGTATGCAGGTACTCTACAATGAAACCGGCGAAGTCTCTCATACAAAAGATGTTTCATTTTTACTAACTTTTACTTATCTATAGTCTGATTGCTAAGCATGATAGCTGCTGTAGCTTGTGCTTGAAGATTGTTTGCACGACTGTGTAAAACTATGCTGCAAAAATTTTACAATTCATACAGTCAATATAAGATTTTACAGGCTTGCATCAGGGTTTACTCTTTCAAAAAAAGACACAGTGAGTATCTGTTATCACAGATGAAAGCCATCTTTGAACTTTGTCAGTCAAATACCTAAAAGTCTATGTGTCAAACATGTACCAGCATATAGCACTGGAAAAAGCAAATCTTTTGCTGAAGATTCCATAACATGAGCAAAAATTCAATATGGTTTTGTGAGATTTTCTGGTTATCAATGCTTTGCAAAAGTCTTGAGGTTTTGAAACGTAATCAACATTGGGTGTTTACCAGACTGCAGAGATAGACCAACAGCAGAGATACAGATAAAGGTGTAGAGCACACTGAAACGCATGCTGCATTGATTTCACAGCAGCTTGAGAAAGCACTGAGGGCAGGGATCACACTAAGAGCATGAGTTCACTTTGTGTATGAGGGTGAGAACATAAAAAAGCAAACAGCTAACAGACATGAAGTGTGAAGATGAAAAACAATAATTGTCATCACAGCCTAAACAAAAAGTTAATTTGGAACAAAACAGGGGCAAATAGAGACAACCAAGTCGCACAGGCAAAATTGAGAGTGCCATAACAGTGATCATAACAGATGAGAATTTAAAACTTTGCAAATCAGTTAAATAAGAGATAATACAAAAGCGAGGCTTAACAAATCAAGTTAAGTTTGAGTCTGGTTGTCTTGTGCCTGAACACTGGCCTGTCTACATACAGTAACTGATATCATAAGGTCAGTTATCAACTGAACCAGTTAACACTAGGTCTTGTGTTGCAGTCAATTTACAAGTGAGCACATGTACAAACGGCAGGTACTGTGAACTACATAATAATAGAAGCAGGCAACATCATGCCTGAGGAGTTCTGCTTTTGTTCTGCAATCCACCAATGACAGTCCGCAGAACACAAAATCAGATTGTCCAAGTCCTCTGTATAGGAAACCTAAGGAACCAATCCTGACGACTTACAGGTGTGGGGTTTAACAATGTAGAAATTAAATTTGCTATTCTAATGCATCTAATGCAGTATGGAGTAGATGGCCTTTTGTTACGGGCCATTCGATCTCTGTATTGTCGGAGCCAGAGCTTGGTTCGCTTTGCAAGCAGTAAGTCAGCCCCGTTCCCAGTCAAGGTTGGTCTCCGCCAAGGCTGTCCTTTGTCACCGGTTGTCTTCATAATTTTTATGGACAGAATTTCTAGGCGCAGCCAAGCGGCTGAGGGAGTCAAGTTCGGTGGCCTCCGGATTCCGTCTTTACTATTTGCAGATGACATGGTCCTGTTGGCCTCATCGAGCAGTGACCTCCAGCTTGCACTGGGACGGTTTGCAGCCGAGTGTGAAGCAGCGGGGATGAGAATCAGCACCTCTAAATCTGAGGCCATGGTTCTCAGCCAGAAAAGGGTGGATTGCCCACTCCGGGTCGGGGGAGGGTCGCTTCGGGCATGCCCATCCGGGAGGAGACCCCGGGGCAGACCAAGGACACGCTGGAGAGATTATTTCTCTCGACTGGCTTGGGAACATCCTGGTGTCCCCCTGGAGGAGTTGGTGGAAGTGGCCGAGGAGAGGAGTGTCTGGATCTCCCTGCTCAGGCTGTTGCCCCCGCAACCCGGACCTGGATAGGGGGCAGAAAAATAAAAGAAACAAAAAAGAAATTCTAATGCATCAACTTTCAAACGTGCATGGCTGAATTATGCCTATGTTAGAATTTCATCGCTTTGCAGCATATAGTAGATTGGTTTAAAGTTGAAAGATGATAGAGCAGGTACAGTAACAGGTACAGGTACAGTTGCTCGATCTGCATGCAAGGGGTGGATTGGTGAGCAGAGGTGGGGAGGGAGTAAAACAGCACATTCATAAAGCCACGCAACCCGGATGAGATGTAGAATTATATGCAAAACATTTTGGAAGAGGGAAATTTTTCAAGAAAAAATAAAAAAAAACAGATATAATACAAAGGCGTTTAATCAATGGCTGGAGAGGAACTGACAACGAAAATACATCCAATAAAGTGAAGTGTACAGTATAATGATATATTTGAATAAGAAACACTTGAAATTATTTCTAAATATTAGAAATACATTAAGTAAAGATCATGTATGATCTTCAATCCTTTATTTGGATCTGCATGTAAATTATGGGGTTCCTACCTTATTCCATACCTTATTCTAGTTTTATCATCTGCCCTTCCACAAAGGTTCCTTGAAATCCATCCAGTCATTTTTCAAATATGGCTACAAAGAGCCCAAGCAACCAAGCAACAGAAAGGGTAAAAATCTTAATGTACCTAATTATTAATGAATGATTTACATTAAATATAAATATTGATAAAGGTTTCCTGTATGTCAAAAACTAATTAAGAGGAAGCAGATTTTCTGCTGTTATTATTAATAGTGTTATGTAAGTTTACCAAGGTTGTAATTGATTCAATACATTAAAAAAATTCTTGCTGACTGCTATCAGAATGTATTATATTGCATATGTTTGTGTAGGTTCTCAGTCGTCCAGGTTGAAGTAGTCTTAAGTGCTTCAGTTGAAGAAATCTGGACTTCTTTTTGGTTTTGAAGACGTTTCACCTCCCATCCGAAAGGCTTCTTCAGTTCTAAACATTAGTGGGTAATCCACAGTATTCAACTTCAAATTGAATACTGTGGATTACTGTGGTAGTTGTTGTTGTTACATCTTGGAGGTGGTCACCTGAGTCGTTGACCCTCTCTGTGTATGCATGTCAGGGTCACAAGTACAGGTGTAGTTCATTAATGAGTCATTTTGAGGTGTGACTCATTGATGACCCCCCTCACATTCATGTGAGTTGTTATGGTCACAAGATTCAAGGTGTCACTCATTAATGAGTCGTTGCTCTGCTCTGCCATCATGTGAGTCTTTAGTGTCGCATGAGGCAAGTTTTGAAGGAGGTTTAAAACCTCTGGGAAAGGAATTCAGGACTGCATTGTAAGTGGATGATAATTGGTGTCTTAGACCACCACCCCTGTGTAAATCAGGGTCTTTCCATTGGCTTTGGAATCTAATTAGGAGCCCTTCCTTTGGAGATCTTCTGGGGTAAACCCAGAATTTGCTGGAGGATTATATATCCCATGTAGGCTGAAATGCCTCACAACCCCCCATCAGGAGCTGGAAAATGTTGCATTAAGTGGAACGGCCTGCTGCCACCGCAATCCAATTCCAGATAAGCGGAAGATGTGTTCATGGATAGACAGTCTGAATCATTTGCCAACTCAGCTATCAAGAACTACATTTGACGCAATGTGGATGAAATATATTAAAAAAAATACTTAAATAATCAACTTTTGTTCCATCAACATCACATTAAAGAAAAACAGAAAAAAAATTCCTGCATCAGCACCTTCATCAAGTCTGGAGCAAAATGGAAAGGGTTCTTCCTTGGCCCATTCCCCAGCCTCCAACCTTCACTGAAATCCATTGATAACTTTTGTTCTTTTTTTGTTTGTTTTTTCTGGTGTTCGAGCTATAATGAAAATGTACATACAAATAAAAAAATTAAAGTAATGTGGGTTATGCTGGCTGATCAGAAAGGAGAAAGAAGTTAATCAGAAGTCACCTGGGGGCTCAGTTGCACAGTTGAATTGTGTTATTAAGACTTGCGGTGCATAAATCACACAAAATCTACGAAACTAATGAAAATGGAAATTTTTAGCAATGTAGTCATAATGTTAATTCTGATTGGGTGTGGTAAACTAAAATTGTTAAAACTGTATAAAATCCAGAGGGGGCACATGAAAGCAGGAAGACTATCTTTCATTCATCTCTCTCTCTCACCTTACTCTAATCATCTTTGGCCGTATCCTCTTCATCCAAACAGAGCTAGCCATGACCACTATCAGCATATCATTTCACAGTAGCCAACCTTTAAATGCGTTCTCATTTGTGTCTGGCAGATGTCATTGCAGGATTTTTGTGCGAATGGGTTATGTTCTTCTTACCTTGTTGCATTTCATTGTTATTTTTCATACAATGTCTGACTCCGAGCTGGATCCTTGGCGTGTAGGCGTAGAAATGCTCGGCTTGTGTTGCTTGTGTTGTCTCCAGCGGACGAGACTGATCTTCTCCACAATCAATTATTGACTCTTTAACTTAGTTTCAGTGGCACTTTGCCGGATTTTGTTTAACAGAATCAGGGTTCCCTCCGTTCTCCATCTGCTGGACGATTTCCTTCTAATAGATCCCCCTAATGATAGTTCAGGCTCATCTCTGTCAAAACTTAAACACTGTTTTCAAACTCTCTGTGTCCTTGTCAGATGAAAGAACATTAGGTCCTGACATGTGCCTCGAGTTTCTCTTACGCTGTTGAAATGAAAGCGTCCTTCCCAGTCGAAAAACTGTAGCACATCTGCTACACAAACAATCCTTCTGCTCTTCAGAAACAATTACTAAACAACAGTTGGTTTCTCTTCTTTGGCACCTCAACTTCGCTATGCGTGTCATCCCTCATGTCCACTACATCTCCCGGTTATTATACATGGCCTCTTCCGTGCCTAATCTCTGCGATCTCTCTAGATGAAGGCTACCGCTCTGCTCAAACCTGGTAGTTCACTGGAACAGCACTACGCCTATGGGCCTAGTACAAAAGGTGGGAAATAGAGAAGATTTGAACTTTGGAACTATGACATACCCTTTAGTAACTTCTTTTTGGATCAGATGAGAGACTGTAACTGGGTCATTAATGGCAGACTGAAGATTTCTTGCTACGTAAGTAACTGATGAGGAAGAGAGCACCCCGACCCGAAATCCCTGAGGGAGAACTGTGATGAGATGGTCTATAAACAAAGAACATAAATTTCGGAAATGTGCACCGAGGGCAGACTGACCGGGGGTTGGCCTCTTTACAGAAGTTTCAGATATGGGGAAATTGGCAATTTTGGAATTTACAGACGTTCTTGTTGAAATTGTTACAAATTGGCACGTTATTAAATAGATGCACCTGATGGCCTTGCTTGTCGGTGGGAGGCTGAACCCGTGGCAAAGACGAGGCCCTGGCGGCCGGCGGTTGGAATGGCACGGAGGGACACAGGTGGGCGATGTGGCCGGAATTTCTGCTAGAGTTACAGGACAGAACCCGAATACCTCCAGCGATCATTACCAGCAGTTCTGTGTCTAGCTTGAACCAGTTCAAGTGGATATTCAAATATCAAATTTAAATCCCCAATCAGCACCAAATAAGCATAGAGCTCCTGCCTCCTGTCTGGATAAACGGAGCAGATGACATCTCAATCTCAATGCAAAAAAGCAAGAAGGAATTGCCCAATTGAGAGGTCTCTATTTAACCGAAGATCACCGGATTTAAATACTGATGATATTTTCCCCAGATGCAACAACCTTGTCAGACTCTGGGAATGGGAAAATCAAGCTGACTAAATTGATGTCTCTACTCTATTACGTAGAGTTGATGTCTGTACTCTATTAAGTAGTCCAACCTGCAATGCAGGATGGACATGACGGAGACATCAGTGAAAAGGCTCGGAGGAGTCGATGAAGTGTTACTCTTCTTCAGTAGTGGCGCTTTGGATGGGCCTGGTTTAGTGCTTTTGATGCCGGAGGAGGTAGAGGCTGCAGCATCCAAATCGAAACACTGCGGAGGTCGTTCCACAGAAGTGTCTAGCCATGAGGTTTGATCAGCTAGCATGCAAAAAAAAATTCTTCGAAATTTCAAGAGTTTTGTAACTTAAACACTTAAGTGAATGTTGGGCCTTGTTGGGGGTATCAAAATATAAAACATAAAACATACGTAAAAATCAAAACATAAAAGATATATGTATTACATATATATCATGCATATAAACATGTGTACTAATATCATTGGATTGGGCTGAAGGCATAAAATTGATGACTTCTGATATACATTTGGCTGACACGACTGAATTGTGACTTTAATTGTTTGGGAAAGAGGTCAAGCGGGATGACTGTATTATAATATGGACTACAGTCTCAGAGGAGCTGATGCCGCTTCCGGTCAGGTTTTATAACTTTAATTTCCTTTAAGCAGAAATCCATTATTGTTTTCAGTAGGAAATAATGTTACGATCTCAGATGAAACTAGGGTCATGTTACAAGGAGGCTATCTACTGAAAATTGTTTCATATTGCGTTGTTTGTGTGTGTTTCTCCTGCAGATGATGGAAAACTGTCTCTGGATGAGTTCCAGGCTTTCTTCTCAGATGGTACGCTGAATGAGGAAGAACTGGAGAAGCTTTTTCACACCATCGACTCCGATAACACCAGGTCAGCTGTTCCACACTGTTGCTGCGTGGGTGTGTTTGAATCTAGCATGCGTCATGGCTGCATGAAATACAGTAAATCTGCATAGACTACTTGGTCACTTACATACTGTGTGTGAGTGCTTTGTGTGCTCATTCCACCATGGGTTCTGTTGTTTTGAAAACCCATCTCATCTATAAATGATGAAAAAAGAGGAAAAAGCTGCACAAAGCTGTTCTGCTGCTGCACACTATCAGTACCAGCCTTTTATTTTCTGTGTGTATGTGTGTGTGTGTATGTATGTTTACGTGCTAAAATGTACATAATTTATCCTACTGACAGAAAATGTCACTTCCACTTCTGAAAGCTCTTTTAATGGTGCACCTTTTCTATCCTGACCCTATTACATTAAGTTGTGCTTTGCTAAAGTAAAACAAAAACGATAAAGAAACTGAGAAAAAGCCATTGTTGCTTGTTTAATTATATTTGTCATCCTCCTTAGCAGTAAAAGCAGTTGTAGATTTAAACTGTTGCTTAGAGAGGTAAGCATCTCTATAATTAAACTTATATGATATATAGATACGTATATCCATCCATTTTCTACCGCTTATCCTGTTAGGGGTCGCAGGGCTGACAGATAGAGACAAACAACCATCCACACTCACATTCACATTCACGCCTACGGACAATTTAGAGTTACCAATTAACCTAACCCCTAGTTTGCATGTTTTTGGACTGTGGGAGGAAGCCGGAGTACCCGGAGAGAACCCACGCAGACACAGACAGAACATACTTTTACTCCTCACAGAAACGCCCTGACACAGAATCGAACCCAGGACCTTCTTGGTCTGAGGCGACAGTGCTAACCACTGCACCACTGTGCCGCCCTATATGTGTATATACTGTATATATTTTAATTCTTTCTCTGGTATACGTGTTGAACCTTAATTAAATTTTATACAAAAAAGAGGGATTGGTAGGATACACAGCACTCACTGAATGCTCTTGTTTATCTGTAGGTCACTTTTTAAAGTTGAAATGTAATTGTGTCAACGTCAAAACTGTGTTAAAATTGTTTTGAAGATATCTAACATTTCAACTAGTCAAAATGAATTGTTATTAAATAATAATCTCACTAGTCAATACCAGTTGGTTCTGCTGATTAAATGTCAGAGGGGCTTGCTATAGGCTCTCATCTATTTTTGAATTAGCCATCCTTACCCTCCACATATCCAGCTACTTAGGACATTCTGATTGACCCTCATTAAATGGATTTACTGACCTTAATCCGGCAATCAGCTAAATCAGCTAAAAAAAAAATTAACAAGGGCTTTGCTCATTTTTTCTAACTCCGACACTTGCAGGGGCTTGAAATAAAGTCAAACTAAGCAGAACAAAAGCTGACTTTTATAGCAGTTGTAGAATTAAATTAGGTTAAGAAAATAAATCCTCCAGCAGACTCAGCCTTTTTTTTCTTTTCTTTTTTAAAATCAGTGTGGTAAATGGACCATGCAGCTGCTGCCATCCTGGAGATTGTTGTTCTTTATAAATTTCATTCACTGCAGTCAGAAAAGTACTCATTATAACTTGGCAGCCGTTTGCCGGGCCCTAACAATATCATATGACCGCAGATAAAGCTATTGATTGGCCGATGAAAAAGAGGAAATGATGGCGTAAGCATTTCCTGTTGAAGTAAGAAGTTGCTGGATGTATAGAAGGGAGGGAGCAGGCAGAGAATGATTCTAGTCATTCATCTCACTGTCTTTGCCATCTTTGCTTTGCAGCCATTTTCATCTTTCATTCCCGTATTGGGATGTTTTCTGAAGTCTCTGTTTGTGTTTTCTGCCAGGCTCTTCATGTTTCCATCCTTCTGTCAGTCCTCCTATCAACTCTCTCTCCCTCTCCTATAGCCGCCAATCATTCCTATCTGCAGCTCTCCCTGCACTTTTCTCTGTCAGTTAATGAAATCTTTCTGGAGAGTACAATGAAAACGAAATCTCTGTTGTTCTCTCAGTTTCTGTGCCATTTCTGCATTCACTTTGTTTAAATTTTCCTCATTAAAAATTACATTTCTGAAAGTTCAGCAGCAAATTCAGCAATATATATCAAGAGGCCCAATATTTTATTATAATCATAGATATCATTGGTATAAAAGCAATTTTAAGAGTAATATACAACAGATAATTCTTAAACTTGTACACAAAAATAAATTCAGGTTTTTTTTTTTTGCTCTTTTCTTGCCATTTGCAGGGGGAGTTGTGAGGTTTTTTTTCCCAGTTATCCTATTGGTTGTTTAAAAAGTTACCCATTCTACTAATTCATGTTCAATCGGATACTTTGTTGGTGACACTAATCTTGTTGACTTTGAAACTTGACTGCTGTGCAGAAGCATACAATCACAAAACGATGTTTCCCTGAAATACAAAAACTCAGTCTTTATCTACTCATCCCTGCATTGATGGAAAGCTGGTGTGTTTTTTTATTACAGAAAATACTTTGAAAAGATTTTATTTTATCGACAAAGGTACGGCATTATGATAATTACCGAATTATCTTCTTAAGATAGATTCTTAATTCCCTAACTTTTTTTTGTCTTCCTCTCTGCCTTTTCTTCTCTTCCCTTATTCTGATCCTTCTCTCTTAGTTAGTCAACCAGGGAAAGTCTTCTATCTTTATGCCAGTAAAAAAATTGGTGTCCCCACACAGTGAACTGAGCATGAATGATTGCAGCAGATTGATTTAGATTGCTTTCACAAAGACTTGTTAAAAAAAACTTCTAGCCTGCCAAACTCCAGATCAAATCAAATCAAATCAAATTTATTTGTATAGCCCTCTGGGTACCCAACTCTCCTCTCCCCTCCGGGGTTAGGAGGGGGGTTCAATGTCTCCTACACCCCACATTATCTCACTGAGCTTTGACAAACTGTACAGATGTGACATCCTCTCCTCTTAGAACCTCGAACCGGGTGAGGAAAAACTTAAAAAACCCTAAACAGGGAAAATAAGAAACCTCAGGAAGAGCCACAGAGGAGGGATCCTTCTTCCTAGGACAGACAGACGTGCAATAGATGTCACTTGTACAGAACACAAAAACATGATAATAACAGAATATAGAAAACATCCATGATCCCAGAGTCTGTGGAATCTGTAAATCCAGGGATACGTGAAGTGTAGTGATCCAGAAGCAGGTGTAGTCTGTTGGTCCAGAAGCCATTGTAATCTGTGGATCCCGATTTGCACTTGAAAATCCAGCCTAGGATCCAAGTCACAGGATCTCCTGTCCTAATGTGGCCAGGAGGCATCAGGCAGGACCACAGCAGCAGCTCCCACCGCGACCTAGAAAGACCTGCAGGATGATAAAGCACAAATACTCCAGGGAAGAAGTAAAGTTAGTGTAAGCATATGGACATTTAGAGGAGCAAAGATGGACTCTGAGTCAGAGGGGGCAGAGAAGAGAGCTCAGGTGTATATGTGAGAGAGAGAAAAGCTGCATTCACATTGCTCCATTTTCATTTGAAAAAAATCTCCATTCAGACAAATTTTTCAGCCCAGTTTTAAGACCTTAAACATTATAAAACGTATGTCACGTTATTATTCAACATGTATTCATTCATCAACATGCATTGGGCCTGCACTTGCCGTAAACAGGAAGTGGAGGGTGGGTTGTCGTTGGTGGCTTTATTTGCAGAAAATACTACAGGAATGGTGACGAGCCACATCGGAGATTTCTTTGCATGACGATGAAGCTGAATAAGAGAAGGAGACTTTATGACTGACTGGACTCAATCAAAAAGAGAATGTGGAATTTTGAAAATGAAACAGGGCCACAAGTGTTTGAAAGTGTGTCAGCTTTCAGGGCCCCCAAATGTTGAAGTACTGCAGATGTTAGGTAGAAACAGAGCAAAAGTTTTGCTTTTTAAATGCGTGGATGTATTCAAAGATAGCATGCAAAAAGCCTTTCCTCTGTTTCTGACCCTGCTCTTCCCCTTCCTTTTTCTTCCTTCCTTCTTTCCTTGCTTCCTTCCCTGCCTCTCTCTCCCTCTGCTGCTCTTCTGCATTGTCAATGCTCTGATAGTAATGTTGACACTAAGGAGCTCTGTGGTAAGTAGAATACACACACACACACCTAACTCCCTACTACTATCCTCATTCTCTCGATCTATTATTGATAAGTACCCCTCAGTTGAAATTCAACTATTCTTCTTTAAAAGAGATTATTTTAAATCAGCTACTTCAGTTGTGGCTAACCAAAGCAAATTATATTTTAACTGCAAATATTCTATAAATCTTGAGTTGCGCCAATTTGCCTTTATGTGTGTGTGTGTGCAGACTACTTTGCAAAGCATATGGGGGACTATGAAGGAGTACTGGCATCGTTGGAAATGCTCAACCTTTCTATACTGAAAGCCATGGATTTCACCAAAAAGGTAAGAGAGTGTGTGTTGTGTCACAGCGGAAAGGAGCGTGTGAGTGACAGTGAACCAAACAAAGAGCACAAGAACTACAGCTACAGAGCAAGTGGGACACTCAACTGATTGATTAAACAGTGGCTCCTCATTGGAGAGAAACTAGTCTCGTTATGTGTGTGTGTGAATGTACGCATGTGTTGCTGAATGCCCTGCAGCTGAAAGAGAGATTAAGGCAGAGCTGGTGGATAGAGATACAGAGACACACAGAGCTAAGTGCTGGACGTACGTACATGTGCACACACTGAAGCAGAACTCTGACATGGCTGTGGACCAGCTGCTATATACATGGACAAAAATTAAGATACATTAGTGTTCCTTGGCTGACTTCTACACACACACACACGATTAATTAACCATGCTCCACAATACACACTAACAGAAGCAAACAAATACCATATAGCCCCATCTCACACAGACACAAATTACATTTTTGGGCTGTGATTCAGTGTGCACTCTGCTGTACGTTTTAATAATATATGGACATGTTACATCCGTGCAGAGGGTGGACAATACACAAAAACACACATAGATACTGTATATAAAGTAAGCGTGGACAGGTTGTCAGGACAAACTTTCATTGAGCCAAGCTGACCATAGTTAAAGAAAAAGGTGTCGAATAAGCAGTCATTTTTAAGTCTTTGAGCTACGCCAACTCCTAAAGACGAATATGTCGCTCTTTAGCTGTTAAACTCTCCACCCTGAGTCCCTGTTTGGTGCTGAGTAGAGTTGTTCAGTGAAAATTACAGCGCTTTTGGTGTAGAAACGGAAAAAGACAGCAAAATAACAATGAGCTGACGGATTTTCCTATGATACCAACAATTATGGTTGTAAATAGATTCCAAGGGATTATATGAAACAACGGTAAACGTCCTTAATTTGTCATTTCCCATATATTGTTTTGCATTACTTCACAGTTTGTGAAGGCTAAAGTTGACTAATGTTATCAAAATTTCGATAAATGACTATGAGTCCTTTCCTTTGGTGTTACAGTATGTTTTATCATTTAACATTACACACTGATGTTGAATTGTTGCAACCCTAACCCAGGGATTAACAAGGGGAGCCTTGTTGATTAGTTTAAGACCTATATTTTGTGTTTACTCACATTGTCTGTAAGTTATAGTATAACTACGCAGGTAAACTGAAACATTTAAATGTGACATGAGCCAAATTAGAATATATCGAGAGGGGACGTATACATTTTCACACTGCGTAATGCTGAACACCAGTTAAGATATGTTGTAGCATTTTTAGTCTGTATCAAACTGTAAATTTTTATTTTTATGCAAAATCACCACTTCATATCACTTGAGCAGCACGTGTAGTAATTCATGGTTAGCCACTTCGTCTTTCAAAGGGCTTCTTTTCAGAAGGCTTATTAGCGACTCAGAAGGTCTAAGTGGACTGTCTGAGTGCTAATCCACTGAATGAGATAAGAGCATAAATTATTGCTAAGGCAATGTATCACATATGTTTCGATATACCAGTACCCTTTAGATAGTGATGGTCATTTCTTTATCTTTAACTGCAATGCTTTGTCTTTACTCATTACATAATTCACTCCCCCTGCCTCCTCCTCCTGTATTTCTGGCCACCTTTTCTATTATCTGTGTTTCAAAAAATCTAATCATATTGTTGTTATAAGGTATAGTAATAAATATCTCATAGAAAACAGTAAAATCAATGCATCCACAGGGTTGTTTTGAATTTTTCAGGGCAACAACCATGTAAAAAGTGGAAAAAAATCCCCAAATTGAGTCAGATGTGAAGAAGCATTGTGGGTGGAGCTAGAAGACAGAGCGGTTACAGAGGGCTGTAGCCTGAGCCCTGGCCTTTTAGTGCCCAGTGAGAATTGATTAACTTGCCATCAACCTCAACTGATCTAGATGCAGAGAGAGTGTGGAACATGAGGCCAGAATTCGTACTCTGCAATAGCCCACAGTATTGTATAGAATTAGGCTCTTTTCTTCTTTAAAGCTCTTGGTTATAACATTTGGTGCAGGATAAAATGGGCCTTTGGATAATTCAGCTGAGATATATACCCCAACAGTATTGGCACGGTGATGGTGCTAGACACCTGCAAGATTTTCACATTACAAAGAAATCAGTTTTGCTGTTTTGTGTTTTTTTTTAGGAGAACAGCCCCACATACAAAAAAAACCCAAATTTCATTAGTCATTGTAATAGGTGCATGATTACATAGTCCATTATTTTTCAAGGAATAAAGTCATTTGGAAGTCAGGTCTGTTCAGAAAAAGTTTGAATTCTGCAGCAGCATCATCTCTGTCGCCATTGTAATAATTCTCCCCTCAATGCTTCCAGAGGGATGACCAACGCACTAAAAAAAACGTGATATTTTCATTCACTTCATGAAGTGTTTATTATTTTCACTGTCAACGTATCAATTACTGGAAGCAGATGTTGCTGCCTGTCTTGAGAGCCTCCAAAGGTTTTGCAGAAGACCTGATCATAAAGTAATTAGTGGCAGTAAATAAACTGTAAACCCCTCTGACCTCTCATCGGATCAGGTATTCATTGTAATGATCCTGGCACAACACAAAATAAAGTATCAGAGTATCAGAGTGCATAATTAGCTTTACATTTTGAGACAGCAACAACAGATGGATAATATTATTCATTATCACCATCAATGAGGTTATATTTTTACTGCCGTTTGTAAAGGGGTTACTAAAAAAAGAGGTCAAAAGAATAATTGATTAGATTTTGGTGGTGATCTTAATTAATTTTTCGAAATTTTTAAAGGAGTCTTCACCGTGGTGGAGTAGCGATAATTTCAACATATTTGATTGTTATTCCACAACTTATTCACACCGTTCAGCCTTTTTGGAGATCTGTTGGAGCTTATTCAAAGAGCTTTCCACCTGCGACTGCATCCATCCATCCATTTTCTACCACTTAACCTGTTAATGGTCGCGGGAGATGGGGCATGAAGGGAAGTACACACTGGACAAGTCAACAGTTCAACAGCAGAAAATGCACAGCTGTAATCAATAACATTGATGATAGGTGGATTTGACGGCCATTTCCCTGGTCTCAATAAGTTTTCATTAGGCACTTACCCGATGAGAGTTAGTCCTGCAAATAATCAGTCATAAAGTTATGGCCTGCGGTGTAGATTGTTATTTCCAGATTACACTTTTTGTCACTGTCTGTGATCCAATGAATTCAAGTTAAAGATGTAGGATTTTACTTGATGCAAACAAATGACTTATTTCTTGCAAATTTGATAAAATCTGTATTTGTGAGCACTTCACCTTTGCTAAAACAATCCATCCACCTAGCAAGACTCATCAAGATGCTGAGTAACAAGCATGATTATTGCACAGATGCACCTTGGACTGGTTATAATAAAAGGACACATTAAACTGTGCAGGTCTTTCATACAATACAATGCCACAGATGCCAAAAGTTTTGAGGGAGTGTGCAACTTGCATGCTAACAGTAGGAATGTCCACCAGAGCTGTTGTCTATGAACTGAATGTTAATTTTAACCATAAGCTGCATCCAAGGTAGTTTCAGAGAATTTGGCAATCATACAACAAGTCTCACATCCTCAGAGCACATAAACTACGCCAGCCCAGGACCTCCACAGGTGAGGTGTCTTTACCTGAGAGATCTTCTGAGATCAGCCACCCAGACGGCTAATGAAACATTTGGTTTGCACAGATGTAGAAGTTCTGTACAGTCAGAAGAAGGTGTATAAGGGAAGATCAGCTAAGTGCTTGCCAGCCTTAACAGCATCTTGAATTGACTGCAGTACTTTGGCATAACTGACTTGAGAGTACATCAGAGTAGACTCAGACTCTGACTCAGAGTAGTGTTCTGTTCGCAGACAAATCCCAGTTTAGACTGTATCAGATAAATGGCAGGCAGGAAGTTGTCATCAGATTTGCTGGTGTCGTCGATTTGAGAAGAGTGACCCGAGGTGGTGGTGGGGTTATGGTCTGGGTAGGCATAAGCTATGGACATGTAGGCAGGTGTATTTTATACATGTTGCAAGGATCTGTGCACAGTTCCTGGACACTGAAAACACTTTACCCTTTTTGACTCATTGTGTTTTTGATATATTTATGGTTTTACCCTTGCAAATTGATTTTTAAGCTTACCTTGCTTTAAGTTTAAATAATTAATTGTAAGCTTTTCCACTCAAAAGTAATGCTGTGGAAGTTCTTAAACTTGATAAAAATTCTCACTGATTTCAAGTTTTCAATTAAGTTTATTATCTGCATTCTCAAGGTTTTCTTATTTTCATAGTAAAACTGTTAACATGATCCGGAGCATCATCCTGCATCTCAGGTCAACATCAACTCAACAGTGCATGCAGGTTACTGTAGTGACAGTTGCTATGGGGTAGGATGAGAACAGTTGTCATGGAGACACATTAAGTTGATGCCGGTCTACATCATTAAGACAAAAGATCAATAAGTCGCGAGAGCAGATCCCAGTCATGTCGTATTCCAGGATTACAGGCAGGGCACACTGTGGCCATTTTTCATAATTTCTTATGTGCCATAGTAGCAGTCATTTCCAAGAGCAACTCCTGATTTGATTTAAAGATGACTGACACCACAAACTTTGAGCAGCAAAGAAGAGTTTTAACGAATAAACCTCAGGCAAGGCGAGGCTGACAGTGCTCTTGTTTGTCTGGCCAAGGATTGTGAGGACCACCCCTTGATGATGTAAGTATACAAATAATCCATTCCACAGGGATGACACAAATATATTGACATGCGTGTTTCAACTGTCTTTCATTTTTTTATGAAAGCTTTTATGACTCTCTCAGAGTCATTAGGTGTTCCAGGAAACAATTTTAATTGGCTGTACAGCAGGTGCTGATGTCATGAGTAACGTCCCCTCCCATAGGATGTGTGTGTGTGTGTGTGTGTGTGTGTGTGTGGGGACACACACACACACGCGCACACCTGCTTTAGTGAGAACTAAAGTAGGTGACAAAAAGAGAAGAGGGAGAATTCATTAGATATCCTGTCCTGTCTGTCCATTACAAATGCTATGTTTAAATAGCCTCTCTCATTTTTCTCAAGCTTTCACTAACCAAGCCACCACTCTCAGTGACAACCCACCACACAGACACACACGCACACCAACACACACTAAGATCTTTATTTAAGGAAATAGTTTCTTGCTAGTGAGTGACCTGAGAAACCTCTAAAAGGTCTTTTCAGACTTTTTTTCAGATCTTCAGAACTGAAGAAACCTCTTGGATGAAAGGCGAAGAAACTACAAGAAGTCTAGTTGCCCTCAACTTAAACACCAAGAATACCATGTAGGATAAGATAAGGCGATGGCAGGAAGTGAAGATGGTGATGAATTAAAGGACGAAACAGGAGTTGGTGCGTAAAACATCTCTGCTGGCTCAGTCAGTGGGTATGATTTGACTTTGTGTTGCATTCATCAGTTATTCATCAGGATTTAATAGAGTTTCAGGTTAGAACTATGTATACGCAGTAAATTATGATGGAAACACTGTACAGTGGTGGAGCGTTGCAGTTTGAGTCACAAACCTATCATGTTGTCATTCATATGGATCCCCAATAGAGACAAAATGCAGTAAAATCCTATCAGAAAATGTAACTGAATACATGATGAATAAATAATTATGTTAGTTTAATCCTTGAAATCAAGTGTAAAGGGAAATGACTAAAAATACAAGAACACTAGGCAACCTGGTTGGCACATGAAGGGAACCAGAAGTGTATAACCCCAAAAATGTTCATGCCTTAAATAGTTTTTGGGCTGACATGGAGGATTTGCAGCTTGACTCAAATGTACATATCTATATCTCTATCAATCTATCCATCTATCTAACTGTCTATCGATAGATAGATAGATAGATAGATAGATATTACAAATAACATCATCCTGAAGTCAGAAAAAGTTGTCTAATCACTTCCAGACGTCATGGATATTTACAGTATTACAAGTACTGTGCCAAAATGATTGCGCCAACAATTTCTGCACTTCTTGCTTATACAGTGGCAGTGGTGATGCTGATGATTCAATAATGTCCCAGATTTTTGGGGATATAATAAATGAACTCTAAATGAATTAAGTAAATCAACTGTAAGTAAAGACAGGGGCATGTCTGTGTTTGATTGACAGCAGCTGGCAGAATGCCATTGTTACATGTAGGGAATGCCAGTGTAAACAATTTTGTCACCTATAGGCTCAGGACTGACAGTGTGTAGTTAGTGTTAGTGAACAAAAAAGACTAAATCAGCATATAATTTGAGCGGTGATATTTACAGTTGCCATATTACCTACAGGTAATATGCTGCTTAATGTGCTGCAGCTAAACACGTAGAGTAATCAGCCTGCAAACTGGGGTTAATAGCACACCTTTCCACAGTTTGAATGTTTGTTTGTTGCTGGGTCAACAAGGAGGATAACACAACTGTTCATATGAAGTTAGATTAAAAGGGGACTTTTGCAAGAGAGCTGTATCCAGCAAACAAATGGCAGACTTTGCCAATAACAATTAAGACCACCATATTGATAGTGGACTAACAGTAAATGTTATCATTAAAAAGAACTGAAAAAAATCACTTCCAGTCTACAGTTATTTGTCCTTTCAAATCCAGTTAGCTGTGTGCAATATTGACAGAGGACCCATTGCTTTTCTGCACCATAATGTTAGATAATTTGTTTTAGAGTGAGGGTGTTTTATAAATTACATACATGCCAGGTTTAATGACTACGAATGATTGAGTGTCCCCAGGTCATCTCTGTGCATTATGTACTGCTGTGTGTGTGTATGTGTGTTTAGTTTGGGGCCTCCTGCAACTTAGAGATGTGACACACACACACTTCAGTAATGCCCTGGTGGGAAGTGCATCCTTCTGCCTCAGAAGCTGCTGAGGAGCCAATGTGCTGGATATAAAGAAGTTAAACTCAGGGAATGTTAAGAGGAGTCAAGTGAGGTAGTTGGTAATAAGGAAAAGTCAGGGTGTGGAGAGAATCTTACATGGGGCAAAAACACAGGAAAGAAAGAATAGTGGAAAAGAGGGCGATAAGGTGGCGTCAGAGAAAAAATATTTAGGAAATTAAGGAACAATTGAAAGAGCAACCAAGAAGCTGAGGGGAGTGAAAGCGTTAGATATGAGAGTTTAAAATAAAGGACTAGGTCAGACTGTGAGAGAAAGAGATCAAAATTGGAGTTAAACGACTTTCTTTTGGCTGCCAACAAGCTCTCTGAGGAAGGAGCACAGCAGCTCCCTCAGTGAAACTGATTATGGATTTCATGATTTCATTTTATCATTTAGCTCCAGGGTGGCACACTGCTGTGCTAAAATATTTCACTTCTGTGAAGCAGAGCTTATTTTTGCCTTCGAAACATTTTCTTCACTTCAGCTACAGTCAGATACCATTAACACTGGCTCAACCTTTAAGAGAGAGCCATTGCTGCAAGCAAAAGGGTTGCCATGAGACAGCCCTAGCATGTGACTGCCTCAAGTACTTTGTGAGCTGGGATGTACAGTAGATGGTGCATGTCGGGGCAATAAAAGAATAGCACATAAACACAATTAGAATTGTGATTGGTGAGCTTTTTTATACTGACATCAAACTGAGACCTTTAAAGAGGCACAATATGCTTTTAAGGCTAAGCAGGCAGGCAGGGAGCGAGCAGAAGCAAGGTTGAGAGACAGAAGGCAGGTTGGGTTACCAGGGCAGAAATGTGGAGAACAGGTCTGTGACAGACAGGATCTGGGGGGAAAAGGCTGGAAAGCTTTGCATGCTGCGAAAGACAATGTGGCAGGGAGTGAGTGTGGAGACACTGGTTAAAGGAGGCTGGGTGATTGGTTGCAGCTGGAAGCAACAGGTGAGTCTGATGACATCAGTGAGGGCAGGTAGTTAAACAGGTAATGTGGGGGTGGTTGAAGGGAAAACCAGGAGCGGATTCTGAAAACATTACTTGTTTTCCTGTGAGTCTTGCAGTCGTTCTCAGTTCATCTACATGATCTACAGCCAACAGGTGGTCACGCACTGCATTATCCTTCACCAAGACAAACCAACGACTCATCTGATCTCCAAACAACGTTTGGTCACAAAACACAATATGACACACTCAAAGGATTCCATGGGAAAATTTCAAACTCGACATCAGACAAAAAACATTTATTGTGAAACATGGTGGGAGGTAATAGAAAAGAATATTTTCTGAAAGACTGTATTGGGGAGCGGCACAGTGGTGCAGTGGTTAGCACTGTTGCCTTACAGCAAGAAGGTCCTGGGTTTGATTCCCGCGTCACGGCCTTTCTGTGTGGAGTTTGCATGTTCTCCCTGTGTCTGCGTGGGTTCTCTCCGGGTACTCCGGCTTCCTCCCACAGTCCAAAAACATGTAAATTGGGAGTTAGGTTAATTGGTCACTCTAAATTGCCCACAGGTGTGATTGTGGATGATTGTTTTGTCGCTATATGTCAGCCCTGCGATGAACTGGCGACTTCTCCAGGGTGTACCCCGCCTTGGCTAGATGATGCTGAGATAGGCTCCAGCCCGCCCCCCTAACAGGATAAGTGGTAGAAAATTGATGGATGGATGGATAGATTGTGTGCATTCTGTATTCCTCTTTTGGGTGTCCACCTCAAATATTGTCAATGGTTTACCTTCACCATTGATTGTCCTGGCCTCTGATTGTCAGTAGACTTAACATACTATATGGGTGACTGCTGATTGAATGCTGACCTGGCTCGGATCTGGGGGTTTTGTCAGCTGGTTCCAAAAATCTGTCAAAAAGTCATATAGTGTGAACTATAGACTTTAATTTCTGAGTGGTTACTATGGTTGTAGGTAGTTCATAGCCCAATTATGTACGCTCAGATGTTAATTTTTCTAAATATGTTGAGGTAAAAACATTTTGACTGACTGCTGAGCTCAGCTCAGGTGGGTGTATGGGGTGGAATTCTATTCAGCAGCTCTGCTGCCCAATCACTACTCAGGAGCCATTAGCATGGCTATAGAATTTTAGTCATGCTAACATTTTTTAAATATTTGCTATCACTGACTATCATTGACTGAGATAGTGAAAGGAAAAGGTCCTTATTATAATTTTTTGGTGGGGCTGCTCACCCTTTCTATCTTCACACAGCTATCTTACATATATCCCTTGCTCCTGTTTGTTATGGACTTTTTACCAAAGTATATGCTGGGGATGCAGGCAACTGTTTTTATTTGGACTTGTCTGGAAATAACTCAGCCGCATCTCAAATACTTCACCTTACTGTAACAGGAGAGTAACATGACTTACAAGCCTACTTTAAACCGTAGTTATTCATAACTACAAAGATTGAGGTCTTTTGGCACTCGTGGCAGTTGATTCTTTAACCCGTAGACTTGACAGATCAAAATACACAGCTCCTATTTTCATCTCCATTGGTGAAAGTAGCCATTACTGTAACAGGAGGAGCCAGCATAGTACTTGTACCGACTCAACCCCTCCCTCCACTGTTTCCTACCTAAATTAGTATTTTCCAGCCAGCTCAGCTCAGAGCTGTGGCAACAGAGGAGCAGCCAGCATGTTACTGTTTTCATATGTACAGCTATCTGTCCCCTGTTTATGGTGTACAGAGTGGAGTTGGATGCTGAGTGCCTGACTGCTTACATCCTCACTGTCTCCTACAATTGTTAATGATTTGGACATGAATAATTTGTGTTTGTGTGAGAGAGAGCGAGTTGTGTTGCGTGTGTGTTGTGTTCCGTTGCGTTGTCAGCCGAGTGTGTATTGACTGATGAGGTTACACCCAAAGCATGAATAATGCAGAGGACTGTTAGAGAGAGAGAGGGAGAGAGGTGGATGGGTAAGTGGGTGGAAGGAGAGCAGGGAGGAAAACCACTCAGGGATTTAATGTAGAATTGAAGGAGGGACAACACAATGTAAAAGATGTCCTCCTCCACTCGTAGCGTCCATTGTTTCCTTTCTCACTGCAGCTCCTTGAATTCTTTACTCTTCTTCCAGTGAAGCTGGCTCAATATGTGAAGAGGCTGTATGATGTCTCTTTTTGGGCTTCTGTTTAGAAACAAACTTGGCCTCTCTGCCTGCTGTTACCATTTACATCTTTCCAAAAAAACAAATTTCTGATGTTAGCGTTTTCCTTTTTTTAGCTGTGTTCAGTCCTGACTGTTTTCATGCCAAATACAGTTTATACTGAGAACATAGACACATTAAGCAGTTCACACTTTTCATATAAAGTTTCCTTGACTTCATATCACATAAAATCTGACTTGAATATTTACTTATTTTTTATTTATTCTTAGTATTCCGATCTTCCTAATTTGGTGTCAAGTGTTAAATGTTAGCTCATTGAATCGGTTGAAAATGCTTCTTTAACTTACACATTTCCCCCTCACAAAAGGGAAGGGCGTGATGATGAACAGATATTACTCAGTTGCTTGAGCATAAACTTCCCGACATCCGAAGAGCAGGACAGAGTCGCTAGCGTAAGACCTAAACTCTGATATAATAAGACTGGTTTCCATTTGTTGAGGAAATTTCAGACAGATACTGCTGCTGTGATTCTACATTGTAGACATCGACTATTCTACAAAATGGTTGATGTAATCCTTGGTTTTTGACACACATGAAATAGGTCATTAAAAGCAACTAAACCACAGTTTTCATCTGAAAAACTAAGCATTTGGGTGTTCAGTTGAATTGCTGATAGTCAGGTCCAAATCATAATATTGTAGTACAAAGTTTTTGAACTCTGTATAATGTGTTATAAATATTTATAACTCTTTCAATTTCATTTGGGATGTGTCTATGCTTTTATCACTTTCATGCCTTCCATGTAGCTTGCATATTTAGAGTGTCATTTCTGTAGGTGTAGAGGTTTGTTGTATTTGAGTCTGCCACAGGAACTGGTTTAGGGGCAGGTAGACCAGTAGTTCAGGTCAGCATCAGATTTTTTTGGATCCAGAGTATTTTTGCTTTACAAGAGTGGTGATATAAACAAAGTAAAATATATATTTTTCCCCATGATATACATCCTCATATCACTGAGCTACTTACTTGACATTGTAACGGGTTCTTCGACTGCAGTGGCCACTTGCTTGGATTGGAAATGTGATGCTCAGAAAAATATTGGTGTGGAGGTATATTAGTTTTAAATAAAACCACTGCAGAACATGTATTCTAATCAAAAGTGTAATGGTTTTTAACTGACATGGACTGACATTTTAGATTGATGTCTTTCTTCTGAGTAAGGCCAAATTAAGCCTGAGTAACATTTTATTATAATCTATACTATTTACTGCTTATTTTTTTTTCTTACTGTTAGGATCATTGTGACTGGAAAGTAATGTTCTAACAGTTTGGTGCCATTCTGCAAACATTTTTTGAACACTAAATAGACCTTATGGGTTGAGTTTCGCCCTTTAATACATTTGCAGCATAACAGAGTGGAAACAGGGGTTTGGTCAAAATAAACACGAAAATTAATATTAGCAAGAGGAATAACCGTCAACATTTAAAGGAAAAATCCATTAACTTGTAAAATGCTTTATAATCATCTGTGAAAATACTGTATGTTCTTTTGAGAGGTCTTAATTTAACACATAATTATCAGGTACAGACTCTGGAGGATTCAGAAGGCAGAGCCACAAGGGGAGGTTCACAATCAAAGTTGTTTTAATCAGAAAATGGGTCGAAACCGGGAGATCAAACTAACAAGCATAGGTACAGTTTTAGGGGACAGGCAAACTCAGTAATTGAGAAATAAACCCAGGATCAAACACGAGGGACTTACAAGGAAATAAGGCTGGACTGCTCTCTGGTAAAGAAAAGACAATCTGGCCCAGAAGGAAAGGAACACAGGGTTTAAGTACACAAGGGAGAGTAGACAATTAGACACAGTTGAGACACATTAGAGAAGAGAGGCAATCACACACACCTGAGGGAGAAGACTTAACCGGATATGGGGAATTAAGACACAAAGCATGCTTCAAAATAAAACAGGAAATACAGAATGACCCTAACAGACAGACACTTAACACTACCAGACCTGGATGATTATTACAGTTCTCATTCTTTACCAGCTACTGTTTAATTGATTGGTTAAGCAATGAATTACTAGTGTTGAGTCTCTGATAGGTTGCACATGCTGTTGCCTTTTAATTGTGCACCGAAGATCTTTCTCAGCTCTGTCAGATTTTGTTTTATAGCTACAGATACAAAACAAAAGTGGCCACAAAGCACAAGGAGAGAATAGATGCTGATTACTAGTGTGTGTGTGTGTGTGTCTGTGTGTGTGTGTGTGTGTGTGTGTGTGTGTGTGTGTGTGTGTCTGTCCATGCGCAGGTTAGTGTCTGTGTCAATTCAATGGTAGATGTCTCCAGAAGAGGAACAGAGAGTTATTGGTCCACCACATACGCTCACACGTGTGTGGGTGTAGCTCTTTATGGTCAGTGAGTATTGCAGTTGAGATGTTTTCATTACATGAGGAAGCTGAGGGGCTACAATGAAAAAGTAATAACAATAAGAGAACGGCTACGAGAGCCTGTGTATACACTGACTTCAGTCATCTGATTGGCAAAAAGCAGGAATATATCAATGCAATATCAATGGTCCTGATGTGCCACTAAATCTATGCACTAAAATTAATGAATAACATTTCGATAATTACATAATTAAGGAAAGTATTTTGTCATTCATTGTATATATTTACACTAACAACATAACATGCATAATAAATTTATTGTTTGATCTTGGTGGCATAGTAAAAAAATGACGTGCTCCTCTAACAGCAGAAAAACCATCAGCCCTGCTCTGTTATGCCCAGTGATCTACGTAATCATCTAGGTAGCAGTGGAGCATCTAGGTCCCCCAGACAGTCAACATAGCGCACACATAGAGACAAAGAGAGAACAAAATAACAGAAAAAAAACAGCAGTTTGGGGGAACAACAAAAGAAAATACAGTAAGCAATGAGACCAGTAGTCTTATATGATCAGAGTGGGCCAACACTGCACACATCCCTGAGGTATTTGAAAATAGCATGTTGTGCCTGCTATACACTAAGATGGATATTTTTCTAAGTGGCTATTTCTTCACCTTCATAAAAATCTAAATAAATAAATAGATAAAAGAAAAAATATCTTGTTCACACAGTCTTTGCTCAAAAAGGCAACAACAGACACGCTATGCCAGTAGGTGGTGATAAAGTCCATTTACTGTTATGTCAAATACTAGCAAAACAAACAAATACATTTACAATTGACTGATTTAAAACCTAACTAACACACCGATGTCCTCTGATCCAAAGATAAACGTTGATTAGTTTTCGTGGAAAAGTGATCAGGTAGAGTTGCTGTTAAGTGTCACATTAGTTGTAGTTTCTTCTCATCCATGCTAGTTACAGAAAATAAGAAGGGGCATGCACGAATTGTGTGATGTACTGTAATTGCTGTCCCAACCACTACATGTTACATGCTCACATGGGTACACAGAAACTAAAATTTTTATTTTAGAAAATGCACTTTAAAGGATGTTTTAAAAAATCTTGTTTTAGTGACACGTGTGGATAACTGTACACAATGTACAGGAAAATGTTTGACAAGGTATCATTATTATTGGGGGGAAAGTTTAAAGTTTTCTTTAAACGGGATGATTTTAAAAATCGTTTTTCTCCTCCAAATTGCTATATTTCTGTATGTTTTTATGGCAGTGCAGACGGTGGCGATGCAACATCATATCTGACATCACATAATTAAGACTTTGGAGCTGCAGTGTGTTATTCTGTTAAGGAAGTTTTTCTTAAAAGCAGACATTTCTCAAATCTACAGTAAAGTGATGTCAAAGAAAAGTTGAGCAGAGCTGAATAAGTTGCTTTTATTTATCATCTTATTTTCTTACGGTACTAATCAGCAGTTAAATTGAGCAGAAAACGCAGGCGAAATAAATGTCAAATGTCTTTACTATAATCAAAACTGTCTATACTACTGCAAAACTATTGTTGAGTCACAGTAAATTAGCATCACAATACCAATCAAATTGGGACCAAGAAAATTAATCTGTTCACACTGTAAAGCCCAATCCATCCATGACACAAAATTGTACTGTACACTACACACAAATGTTTAGGATTGTCAAAATGACATTAAAAAAAAAACAACTTTATGTTCCCATCCCTTGTGAGCTTGACCCTAACTGTACTAAACACAAAGGTTTGTTTGTAGGCCATTTCTAATCATTTTTTTAAGTTGAGTGAGAAAGGGCAGACTGTAACAGTAAGAGTCAAAAAACATCAGAAACAAATCATGTTAACAAGGCCATTGCTACAAGGACTAAAGATAGTGAGAGCGTGGAAGTTTCACCAAGCTGAGACCAGAAAAACAGCTCAAAGTCAGCACAGTCGTCCTGTCACCCTGTTATTGAAGATATCTTCAAGCTCACCTTTCAAAAAAAAAACAAAATTCACCAGTTGTTGTTTTCCAACATGCCTTTTCTGTCGAGGAATAATAACGCTGACAGTCTGCAAGCAACGTGCGCCCACATGTGATGTTGTGTTCGACAGACACAGCCTTAAGTTGTATGAATGACTTGTCTTTTAACTACTCAAATCTGTGCATCAAATCTGAGACATCACATCATTGCTACCAAACACAGCAATGAGTCTGTTAGAGTTAAGTGGGGGAGACCAAGACGGTGAGAGAAAAAGAGACATTTACATGTACAGTATATAAGGTCTCCTGCTCAGATATCATTTCCTGCACACTGCTAAAATGCTGTTGCTTAGAGACATATGCGGCACACTGCAGTTGCTAGGATACTGTTTTAATTAGCTGATGTATGAAGCTGAGACAGGACTGTGGGGGGTGGGGGTTGGAGGTAGCGAGCCAGCTGGGGAGCCACGTTTGAGCTTCCTCACACATCAAACCTCTGTTATCCCTCTGTTTTCTCAGCAGATAGACAACTGCTGTGGGGAGACAATGCTGGCTCTGAAAGATGTATGATGTCAAAGTCAATACTTCTCGAAATACACTAATGACACTGATGCCAAAAAGCATTTTTCAGTGGATGATTCCGACTTCTGCTCCAAAGTCAACAACTTTTATTAGATGCCTTGGCAAAATAAAAGATCAAACCAATAACAAAGTAATAAAAATTCTAAATATATTCAGCTCAGGAAGCCTCCAGGGACTGTTCATGGTAGGCTGAGATGTGGGCACTGTACAGCCTGAATCCGTTTGAAATCCAGTTGAAAGGAAGTCCGGGACCAGCAAACTGCTCGCATGCTATACGGTAAAAGATCTGCACTCTCTTTGTCCCCTGTCATGTGATGGAGGAGGGGCAGTTCTTTGTTTATGAGCCGGAGAATCTTGAAACTCTTAGGATGAAAGGTTCATTCATCTTTCTCCCAAATTTCATAGGCCAAATTTAAGGTTGTGGGCTTTGACTTTCAAACTGTTATGGAGCCGATAGGCCACATCCATCCCTGATGTCCATACATTTGCATATTAGTTTAGATTAAGAAAAAATAAAAGTTAACCACTGAGGTCATGATCAAAGCCGGAGATCCCATCATCAATAAGGACGGGACCACAAACAATTTTCTTTAGGCTATTTTTTTGGGGGGGGGTTCATCAAAAATATCAACAAGGTGTATCACAAATTCTGCAGCAACAGTTTTTAGTTTTAGTTTAGAATATACAGTAATGAGTCACGTTAAAACCATTGCTGTAAATATTTACCAATTTTAGCGAGTCATAAATTCTGAAATGCAGCACTTTCATTATATGTGTGGCACAAGAGAATAAATGATGTAAAATCTGAATTTGAGGTTTAACTTTAGCCTCTCATGTAGTCCTACTGGGAGAACAAACACAGGCTGCTCTTTGGGACTATTGACCATAAACTTGTTTTATGCTCTAGGTATTTGATTTAAAAATACCTAAATAACATATGTTTTACTCTTTTACTCTTCGATATATAAAACAACACTATCTGCTAACATTTTTTTTCTGCAATGTGTCTATTAAAAAATGCCTCTTGAGTAAAAAAGAACAAATGTATTAACCCATCAGTCATTTTCTTAAATCAGGATCAACAAAATATTTATTTAGAAATATTTATTTATTTATACTTATACTTAAATACTTTGTCCCCCGCCTTCGCCCGAAGATGCTGAGATAGGCTTTTGTCAACGAGGGAACAGACCACACCTGGCCATGAAACTGCTTGTCAGTCAGTTGTCCAAATACTTTTGACCCCCTAAAAATGGAAACTTCATAAAATAATGCCATATAATAATAATATAATATGCCATAAATAATGCCATATAATAATGCCATTAGATGAAAGCTGAAAGTCTGCACTTCCATCACATCTTGATTGTTTTATTTCAAATCCATTGTGGTGGTGTAGCAAGGCAAAGTGCTAAAAAACTGTGTCATTGTCCAAATACTTCTGGACCTAACTGTAGGTACTCTTCAGCGATGCAGCTGACCCATTTGCTCCACAGCCAAATGAGCTGCCAGTCACTAACTTACAGCGGATGGTATGAACCGCAGTTCGGGATCTCTGTGCTGCCCCCCTGTATTTTTGAAAGTTCATTTTTATATTACATTCTTACAGCTTGCACCCTTTTTTGCAAAAGTAACGGTTGCTTCATTAATTCACTACAAATTCCAAGTAGAACACTTATCAAAGCAAGGGTAAAAATGTTCAACTTCCTATCCTGCATATAAGGTCAATTATAGTCAAGCTAAGCATAAAATCCCCTTGGTACAGAGCAGAGCTAGCATGAGTGGCAGTATAAATGACATTGATTAAGTCAGAAACAGCACAAAAGGAGGAGCTGGTGGACTGGAGGGGTGCAGGTGCATTGTAAAGCAGCTTGCAGAGGAAGCAGGAGGAGTAGGCAGCTTCATCAGCGCACTCTGTGTGAGATTTGCCTATTGAATGCATAGAAGAAATTCAGCTGACCATCAGCTGGTGTGGGCTGGCTTTAAGCTCAGCTGATTTAGGTGAGTTTGTGAGCCAAGCCTGACAGAACTAAGGCTATGCTTGATTTTTAACACATTCAACTAATTTCCAAAGTCACTAAAATATTAAAGTTGTACCATATTTATGTTGAATTCATAATCACACAACTCCCTCCTTTTCTTCAACATGTTATTTCTTTGGACGATATTCTGACATCCTGTGCTTTCTGTAGACACTTGAATATTTTCATGATGAGGTGCCACTGATAAATTATTTGGCCAGTTTGAATGAATCAGTCATTGCTTCCAGGTTTGATAGTGAAATTAATTTACCAAATTTGAAATATCACTACGTTTTTCTGATGCTATGTCTGAGTAAAAATGTCATCTACATCCTGGTCATCTCCACCTCTCCACAAAGCTTCTGCATCTCCATCCGAAGAAGGAATAATTTCCCCTAACCAGACCAACTTCTGTAATCAACACCTTCTACAGCGCCATGTAATTAGCCACTGCCATCTTATCACAAAAGCCTGTGTGTCTATGTGTGCGTGCACTATGAGGGGAAAGCTACACTCTACATGTGTTTAAATGAGAACGTGTCAGTGAATTTGGAAACAAACACACACAATCGATCAAACACACTCACAGGCTGAGTGATCCTGCTGGCTGGATCAATTACTCCTAACAGTTTAAAGTCTCATAACAGTCTCATAAAAATCACATCAGCCTGCTTTGTAATAAAAAAGAAAACTGGTATTTAAAATGACTACAGGGCATATTGGCGCTCTATGTGAGTGAAGGTTGAGGGACACTTTTATTGATATATGAAAAATGACAATATAAAACCTTGTAGGTGTGACAAGTATTGGGGGAGTCAGTCGTCAGTCAGCGCCTGCAACCAGGCATGTCAACACACACGCGCACACACACTCACGCACTGTAACACGCACTGTAGCTAATCGGCAGGCTCGGCTGGGGGATAACGTAGATGGGATCGGCTCCTGGGTCAGTGATCTTTGTAAATAATAAATCATAGCTTTTCTATCTCAGGTTTACTTGCCTATGAGACATGCTTGACATGACAGAGAGAGAGTATAATAGACACATGCAGGGTTGAATGAAAGGAAGGAAATGAGAGGAGAGGAGGGTAGACGGATACAAAAAAAGAGAACTTCAATGCCGTATTCCTTGATTCTTGACAGTGTCATAATCCGCTCCTGGTTTTCCCCTCAACCACGTCCACAATACCTGCTTAACAATCTGCCCTCATTAAGCTCATCTGACTCACCTGTTGCTCCCAGCTGTAATCAATCACCCAGCCTCCTTTTAAACAGCTCTCCACACTCATTCCCTGCCAGATTGTCTTTCACAGCATCCAAAGCTTTCCAGCGTTTTTCCCCAGACTGATCGCTCAGCTTTGATCCTGCCTGTAGTGGACCTGTTGTCCGCGTGTCTGCCCAGGTAACCCAACCTGCCTTCTGCCTCTGGACTTTGCTTCTGCTCGCTCCCTGTCTGCCTGCTGCCTGCCTGGACTCTCTCTTTGGAGGGTCCTGCCTAGTTCAGCACTTGGCGTGTGCTCGCCACCAGATCATTGTTTGTCTGGACTCTATCAATAAAGCCCTGAACTTTACTGGTTTTGATTTGTGCCGTACTTGGGTCCGAATTCACACCCGTCACAGGCAGAAGTCAAGGTGCACGAGAAACGCCAAGCTTAATGGATGTAACGTACTTTGAGCATTTTGAAAGACTGAAGTACAGTGAGAGCTGATAAGGTTTGTGATTCTACGTTATTACCTCTTGTCTTGAGCCCCTGTTTCATCAATTTATGAAAATAGCTGGGAATACAGGCAAACATTTCTATGAAAGATTTGATATGAAGGTCAGTTATTTACTTGGGATATAATTTAATAAAGGCTGGTATTTACAGGCATCTACACATTTAATCAGTACAGGAGTGTGATTTGCTCAGAGATGATGAATATGACCAGGAATCATCTTCAACAGCAGCTTTCTCACCTCTTTGCCAAGTAGTTCTTCAGCTCTGTGGATGTTTCATAAATGACAAAGTTAGTAAGTAGGGTTTGATCCACTTGTGTTATGGTGGGATTTAGCCTTGTAATATGTTTGGATTTAGATGCTTTGATCTGTCTCAACTTCTTTCATGTTGTCGCTGACTTGTTTCAGTAAGACATTTCTTCTTTTTTTGCCAATGTTAAGTTGTAGAGTTTGTTAAAAACAAACTCTCCACTGATGACTAGTTCAGCTCAAAAGTAAGGCTGCGAAGATGTGTCAAGGTAATCGATTACATAAAGCTGTCAACTTGGGTAACGTATGTGGATACTGGTACTGTTTAGGTTCACCCCAATGACGGCAGCCTCCACTCTCGGGTGCAGAAAATGAAACTTCTTCCAAAAAAGTTCAGGCTAAGTCTTCCAAATGTAGGATTTTTTTTTTTTTTTTTTTTCAAACATAAACTAAAGATACTATGCATGAACACATTAAAAGAAAACATCCTGAGGCTCTCTGACCTCAAAACACTGAGACAACAGCATAAGTATTTATGACAGCGAGATTTGTTTGATCGTTGTTTGGTATCAATGCCTGGGAATCGTCATTGCATCATTATCTGTTGTGTTTAAAATACACTCACCATTTACTCAGGCTAGCAGATGCAAATGGCTAGTATGACAAAGCTACTGCTTTTGATCACAAAAGTTGTTGGCTGTTTGTTTATGCACATGTAGATGAGGGCTCGGCCATTAATTGAATTTTAATTTCGTTGACAATTATGGCGATCATTAATCCAGGGCATCCCTTTCTTTCACATTGGCACACTTTTGCCACTAAAGACCAAACTCTGCCCAGCTGTGTGGACGTTTTGTTCAGCTTGACATGACGGACATAGTGTTTAACAACGTGTTTAGTAGAAATGAAAGTGGAAACTTTCACATTGCAAACCTGTGGTCACTGTAGCTTCAGTGTTGGTATCCCGAGGTGCACAAATAGCCCAGGGCTTCCCGTCTCCACATGAAGACCTTCCTGTGTAGAGAAGCATGCAAGACAGACTACATCACAAACACTTAGTAATCCGATCTATACTCCTGACCACCAACCGTGCGTTTCTGCCTCCTCAGCATCTTTAATTTTTTAAACATCTGGTTTTTTTGGTACTTTACAGCTGTATTTTAGCCTATTTGTAGTTCAAGGAAATCTGATGTCAAGAAGACAGATTTTATAAAAACTAAATTACTTTTGTTCGGAAAATCACCAATTGTGATAATATAAATAACATGATATTGACCAAAAAATGATTATGATTTTTGCCATAACTGAGAAGGCCCAATATAGATGTATAAAACTAAACAACATAGATATTTATTAATGTTATACTACCCTCTAAGACCCGAACTCTTGCATGGCATGCATTTTTAATTTCTCTTTGCTATTTGGGCTGATTGGGACCTGATGAGTATAAAAACAAAGACTTATCTTTTTACATGATGTAGTTTCTGAGAAAAATGATGTCCACATATATGGACATTCGTTTTAAATTTAGAACACAATTGAGTAATGATGTGCAAAACTATTTATTTGATGCCTGAACACAGCAGCATTTTTCCTGAGTGCAAAAACAAAATGAGAAACAACAATTGTGCCCCTTTGAGCAACATGGCTCATTTGAAGTGCTGCTAACAGTTGCAGGAAGACGTATATCTGTAACAAAGTAAAAAACATTCTAAACATTTTGCGTTGTTACTGTTAAACTGTTCATTTCAATTTCTTAAATGGCATGAGACATGAAACATTTCACTTACACTCCAAAACTGCTACTTCAAACTTTTTTTTTTCCTGTGGGAACATGTTTACACCTATGTGTGAAAGGCTGTGTAACAGTTGCGATCTGCCTGTAAGCAGAGGAACACTTTGCAATGTAACACACTGCACTCGAGTTTTCCCTGAGCAGCCTTTTGCTCTGCAGCGCGCTGCATTGTTCAAGTTTACCGCCTCTGGCAGATGTGCATTAGCCCACATGGGCACTGCCTTCACTTGACGCTTTTTCCCTTGGACTAAAACGTCTGGGTCATCTTCCTGCTCTGAAAAATCAGAGTTGTCATTGCCATGCTGAGCCAAGAAGGTCATGGCCACTTCCATCTGAAATTTCAAGGAACTGCATGATGTTCTTCTTTGGTGTGCCACATACAGACAGGTCTTTGCGGTCAGTTGGTGTGTTGAGTGGGTCCCCACTTCTAGCCAGCGATGGAGCATTAGAGAAATCTGCAATCATTTTCAT
>KV751352.1:3465639-3501974 GCA_001698575.1 Mola mola
GTCACAATTTCAACGTGTGCAATACGGACTGTGATAATCCTGCCGGAAACCCTGACTTACCATAAACAATGTTTTGCCCCAAAATCTCCCCCATCTAGAATAATGAGATAAAGAAAGAGGTGTCAGCGAAAACATGTATGGCAGCACGGGCTAAAACTAATGAAGATACTTTACTGAGGCAAAGGTGCAAATAACCTGATGTTCTGGTTGTTGTAGGAGAGTCAATTACAAGGAGAATGTTATCTTTCCAGCATTGCACTCACTGACTACATACAATGTAGCAGTTTATCCAGCACTCAGTATCATCAAACTGTCACTGCACTGCTATTACCCGAGCTGCACAGGAATTGCTCCAGGGCTAACTTTTCAGTCTGCTAAGTTGCTGACAACTTATAGCTGGGTAATTACAGTTATATTTTTTACAGACAGCTGTTATATAACTAGAAGTAACACATGGACACGTTTACGTAAGAGTTATTTAAAAAAAAAAAAAAAAAGGAAATAATGAAGAAATTGTGTATTAACTTAATTGACTTGCAATGTATTTGTATATTTAATTAACAACTTACCTTGAAAACATCCTCGACGCCACAACACTCTCTGCTGCTGGCCCATATTTCCCATATTTGCTTAAGTTTTCTGCTTTTAATGTTCCAGAATGCAATCAATGGATGTGAAATGTTACCGGTATTTATTTCACTGTTGTTTTGTTCAAAATGTGAGGGTTTATATAGGAAATTATCATTTTTGTGTTGATTTTATAGTGGTGAGTGGAAAGGATGTTGCATTTCTTAACTTACGCTGTGGTAAAACATTTGTGTAATAATTAATAATTACACAACAATAAATAATTTGTGCATTACTTGCACATAGCGTCCCCTAGTGGGGGGAGGAAAAACAGAAATATAAATGACATATAATTGATCAGCCATTGGTCAGGCCTATAACCTATAATGGCAAACTGGCCTATATTGGTCGATATTATCAGCTGGCCGATTAATCAGTCGGGCTCTAGTCTTTTTATATGGCAAAAAAAATATCAAAATTACAGTTGCACAGCCTCCTTGATCAAAAGAAAATTGTATGCCAGTTATTTTGACAACTGTGTGATTTTTGCCTGTGTTTATTTTTTGTGAACAAGATACCTATAAAAGTTAAAAATGCATTTGGATAAAATTTTCAGGAGTGGTGGGAAATGACCCAAGGGACAATTAGTTGCATTTTGGTGGTGATCTAGCTCATCGTCTGAATCCAGGAATTTTTTAAAGAATTTTTATAGGATAGCAGATAGGGATTTTTCATATTCTTTCTTTTCTGCCCAATTTTGTCTTCTATGGTGCTTTACAATGTGAATTAAACAAAGCCTACATCCTAAACAGAAGGAACCTGGACAGAAGAGCATTAAATAAACAGACAGCCAAAGATGAGATTCATTCTGAGCAAAATAAATCCAATATATATCCACTTATATGTCAAAACATAGACTAGTGCATTTAGCGTATGTGCAGTCGCACAATAGTGCTGAGGAATTTATTTTGACCATAAAATTAACCAGTTGTATCCAATATGTTTAATTCCTATTTCAGCCCATTAGAAGAGTTGACCTCTAATCATTTCTGAATCTATAAAACTGCCGTAAAGTTACCTTCAGGATCTCACCAAAGGGATTTTCTCAACTTGATTAGTATCTGTCATTGTTTGTTGCATTAAATGCTACTGCTTCACTGCTTTTTTCTGGAAAGCCTGCCACTAACAGCATGCTCAATGTGCAGAAAAAAATAGCAAGCAGGGTCAAGAATCCATCAGCATTTTTTTTTTTTTAATTTAATGACTAAGCGCCCTTAATGGACTCATAATGCATTCATAACATCTTCAAGGAAATGACAAAAATGCCTTAATATAATTTATTCAGACCCACAGTGGTAATTGAATCTCAGCATGGTGGTCATCAATGAGTCATCAGTGCCTCTTGGATAAAATGGCAAATAAAAACTGTACCACAGGCCTACATTCTGTAATTATACACTGTGTTTGAATGTGTCCAGTGTATTGTCAAAATAGCATGGACACATTACTGATTCCTGCTCTATGTGTTGCAGATAGATGTGTTTTAGACATTCTGTCCAGACACTATCATAATCTAGAACAAGCTCACTGGACTATTTTACACCACCAGTGAGCCCCCTTTAAGTGTTTACATGGTCGAGTAACATCAAAGTAGGTTTTTGTTTGGACGCATGTGTGTACGTGAGTTAAGGTCATTGACTGTAATAATGGAAGTCAATGTGGTTTGTGTGACTTTGTCTCTCATGGGAACATTTGTCTTTGATTGGAGTGTGGCAGAGAATGGCTGACTGCACAAGAACCTTAATTGTCTTCCTGAATCACTGCACTGTGACACTTCTGACAGCAAAGCTGATGTGACCAACTCACTCTGGTGTGTACAGTGTTGTAGAGTACTATGGACTGTGTTGGATAGTGTGTTTTTCATGTGTGATTATCGCAGTTTTTCTGGCCCTCAACACGTATGACAAGCACATATAGATGTTTAATTCAAAGACCGCGTCCAGTGAAATCCCGATATGGACCTTGTAAAGATTTCCATATATATAATTTTTTACTACAACACACGTCATGACTGACATTAGCAGTCAGTGTAATGGCTGATGATTGTTTTTTTTTTTGTTTTTTTATGCAATCCGCGAATGACAGTCTCCTGTGTTAGAACTTGCCACTTTAGAAAAAAATGTCAGAAAATGATCAAGCAAGTAAACTTCAACAGCACTGGAAGGGCAGAGTGTTGACTGGAGGCTTAGTGTGGCGGATTTACCATCAGTGTACATCCCCACAACCAAGAAAAATTCACCTCATTTTTACTTTATCATGGAACCACCACACCAATTTTGCTGCTTTGAGCTTGTTCATGTGTGTCCATCGCCACACAATTGGCTGGCTACGATTTTTCCTCCTTAAACCTTTTCTTTAAATGTTCAAATGGATTCTTCCTTCTCAAAACAATTCTTTGCTTTTTTGTTTTTCTTTCAACAATGTCACATCTACAGTTATTGCTCACTTCTGTTTCTTCTGTCCTAATTCCCTGAATTCAAAATGTTCAAAAAACTTCTTTCCTGTTTTTAAATCTGAGCATGATGCCGAGCTTGAATGATGTTAATGATAATAATTGTGGACACACAATCAAGAGACAATACCTTTAGTGTAACGTAAAGATGCAGCAAGACTAAAAGTGCTGTTACACACAACACTGGTGTTAATTTTAAAGACCTTCTCTGATGAAAACCATGTTTTTAACTTTGTTAATGTTTCCATATGGTGTAAGCTGAATTATTCCAATGTTAGAAGCTGCCACTGTGCGGTGCATAGTAGACTAGTTTGAAAGTCAAAAGATGACAGAAGAGGTAAGCTCCGGCTTGCTCCAACTGCAAGTGAGGAGCAGAGAAGTGAGTGACAACTGGGTGGGGCTAAAGCATTCATAGCTCCCCTCAACCTACGTAAGGAAAAGATGTAGAATTACATCCAAGCCATTTTAAGGCCATTTGTGAACTTAAATGAAATAAATGGAAAATATTTGTTTCATGAAAGCAGCTCCAGTCTGCACGGAAACTTGGTTTGCTTTAACATTCAACATTCAAAGCCCACTGTGCTTTCTTACATTTATTAAGCTATGATTGGACAGTCACTCTTCAGGCTGGTTTTATAGCCCCCAGTCAAATCCCTAAATAATTATAAGTTGGCAGTGATAAGACTCTGAGTTTGAGCAGGAGCCTGCGCCTTATCTGAAGCAGTCAAATCCTTTGACAGTTAACCATGTCCACATCAGAAGTGAATCTCAGGGACTCAGTGATGCTTTCACCATGATGCCATCACTTTTTCAGTCCTCTCTTTGAAGAAAGTCTCTCTCAAACTGGAAACACAGGTCCAACTGTCCTCTAATTAGAGTGATCGAGGTAGAATTCATTTCTTAAGCGGTTGTGACAATGATTGATTACCTATATTGATCAATACACTGTACAGCTGGATGGTGCTTATGTTCGTTTGAGTGAATCAGTATTGGACTGACTGATGCCGAAGACTGAGGGCTTTATTGATTTCCAGGCCTTTTTTGTCATAATACTGCTGTGTTTGATAAGAGAAGGTGGATAACATGACACTCTGACCTCAAAAAACTGCAAAAAAACACCAAAAAGTACTTTTGATTCCCCAAGCCAGACTCACTCAAAAAGGTTTTCAATATATTGCCTTTGTACTGCTTTTAAATGTCAGAAACAAAAGAGAGATCAAATTCTGTTCCAAACAGGGTCCAAACGTCTTTGGATTCATATAGACTGTGGTCTGAAATAAGGTTTAATAAATAATATTATGATTCAAGTTTTTGCATTTTTCCCATCAGGTGTATGAGAGAGGAACCAAAATCCAATCTCTCCTGAGCTCTGTGGAGAGTGCTGTGGATGCCATTGATGAGCAGCACAACCAATCAGGGTGAGCCAATCAGGGGATCACTGTTAGGGTGTTTATTGTTTCACGCTGTATCACTCCCTAATTCCTCTTCTTCGTCCCATATGGAACCCTCCTTTAACCCTCCAGATTAATTTCATTAATTCATTTCTTTTTCTTTCTCTGCTGACTCTCCTTTTCCCATCTCTCCACTATCCCACAATCTTCTTTCCTTGTCATCATCACTACTTCTTCCTCTCTCTGTGTTTTAGTCATCCACCTGCTAAGGGGAGCCCACGGATGTCAGGGAAGCGCAACGAAAACATGGTCCCTGACTACCCACCGAACAACAGAGTCAGTGCCAGGGAGGCTGTCAGGACCCTCAACACTGCTTCAGGTGACACATACACACACAAATCACAAATCGCTCCTCTTCTGAAATGCCGTTTGTGAGGTGTGGAGATGTGCAGCACAGGTGTGTCTGGTAGAGTGAAGATGTTAGATTTAAGAGTACTGACACAATACATCTACATGCCTGACACAAATGTTTTTGAAGTATATATATTGTTTTTACATATTGTTTTGACGCCATTACTCCAACCTTTTTTTTTTTTTTTTTTTATTATTATTTTAGATCATCAAATGAGGCCTCAGTGACCAAAGCTGCTTATTTAGCAGCCACAGTGCTTCATTGGAAGAACTACGTGGCTAAATGCTATAAAGAGCACAGTTAAAAATCACTGCATGTTATGGGGGCACACTGCCTTTAAATCTCATCAGTCAAGACTAAATCCTGCTTTTCTTAATGTTTGTCTAAGTTATGTTTACTTAAATTTGTATGTATATTCAAACCCAAAACAGAAAAAATCTGAAAAAAAGATGTATCCAATTATAAATGGAGAAAAGCAGCTGATGTTGCAGTGATTATATCTGACTGAACGGCGGAAATGGCTACACACTTTAGAGTTGTTGTGAAAGATTTAGTTATTGATTTAGTGAATGATTGGTCAGGCAGCAATTGATCTTGTGTGGTTTAATAAACAAAGTAATCAACCTGTGGCCCTCGAACACACACTATAGCTAAAATAGTGTTTCCTACAAGACATATTAAGTTGAAATTCAATTAAAATATAAACATGCGCCAACGTAGATTGAATGTCATTTGGCCTATTTTATCACACAATTGGACATAAAACACCAATATGTTTTACAAGAATTGGTTTGCCTTTACAGAATTTTCAGATTTATTGTCTCAATATATTTAAAGTGATGAAGTAAAGTGTTCCAACAGTCACCTTTGTTTTGATACAGCTTTTCGTTTAACTGGGATGTCATAAACACACGGAAACTCTGGTGCTGCTCTCAGGCTGGATGCGCCATGGCGATAGCTCTATATTCTCAGTTTGTTCTAAGTTCAAAAAAAAAAAATGATGCAGGAGACACTTGTTGAGCCAATATATGAGCTATGTATAGTAATGTCATCTCATGCCAGCATACCAAATATGATGCGAAAACATCAGCTGGTTACCTGAGTTGGCTTAGTGTAAAGACTAAAAATGGGGAAACAGCTAGGCTTATGAACCATCAGATAAATGATCAAACATCGCTTTCAAGTTGATTTAAAAGTAGTGTTTATTTATTTTGATTAGAAATCGTCCATCGTCAACCATTGTTCCATCCTAATTGATAAAGAAAGTTTCCACTGACAGCAAAAGCTTGATGCACTTTGGCTTAATTCCTCTTTCTCACTGTTTTATTTCTTCCAGTGCTCATTGACAGTGAATAATCAAGGCCCTTATCAAAGTGCATTTTATATTCAATTCTGTGGCTCTTGAAAACGAAATAGATCCTTAATTGAATCTGCTGAGAAGCAACTTTAGTACATACATTTTCTGAAGAGTTTTACGAAAACAGTGCATCATACTGAAGAAGAGCTTAAATGTAAAGTCTTTAGATAGCTTTACATATTTTCAGATATTTGTAGAAAGTATATCAAGATTATACATCTCACTCAACATAAACATTTCATTAATGAGAGTTGCACACTGTCTGTTCCAAACATTAAAAATAAGTCTATTTCAAGTTTTATACATTTCATTCAGTACAGTGCACTAGGTGAAAAGCTAATTATTGTTGCTCGTTTGAATCAGACTAGCTTCTCTTTTTTCTGCTCTCAGAAAACACTGTGAAGAAACAATGACAAGACAAAAATTAGCAGGTTTCAAACAAAGTTGTTTGTCCTTGACCTCCACTGCTCCGATTTACAAGATGTAAAAGTAAAAAGTTTCTCAAAATACTTCAGTAGCAAAGTTTGTCTGTGCTGATTGAAAGATGAAACTGACTTTAAACTAACACCTGTCACATGTTTGAAGTTTGTCTACCTGGAGTCTCCAACATTTGAGAAATGTCCTTGGAGTTTGGGTGATTGCTGCAGATACAGGCTTGGAAATGTAATATGCTGCTAAGCTACTGCAAAAGAGAATTAATGAAAGTAGTATTTGGGTTTGGATCCCATATTGGATTGGATATATTTGGGGCCATTGCCTCAGTTGAAGTTTGTCACCTCCTTTGCATCATCTGCTCAATTGACACTCTCAGACCTCACGTTGACCTCACAAGTTCATCAGCAATAATCCTGTGTCCTTGTAAAATCCAGTTTTCAATCTGGCTTCAGGGTGTAACAGCACCCAGTGACACTGATACATTTGGCAAGTTCAACATCAAACAAATATGCATTACTTTTTCTCTGAGCAGTAAAAATTCACGTTAACTTTAGCACTCGTTTGAGAATAGTGTGTAAGATCTCTAAGCGTCGTCACGTGAACAGATTTTCTGCTTCACAATCACTCCACAGTAGCTGCGGCTGATTGATTGCGGCATTACCCACCTGCCGTGGGAATTTTAACCAGAACATTTCTGGTTATTGTACAGCTTCCATGTTCTAATGACGACATTTATTTATATTCCAAAAACAAATTGCTGCGGTCTGTTTTATGCCTACAGCAGATAAAACGTCAGTTTAAGACTAATTGCTACAATCACTGAAGAGTTTAGTTTACAGACATGAGAAGGGAGGGCAGCAGATTAATTCTCCCTCTTCATTGTGAGGCTACTATTGTCATGAATTACATTAAACCACATGTAAAAATGTAAAGTAGCACATTAAAACTAATATAGTTGTTAGCAGATATATGGCAGTTTTAAAGTGTTCATTTATCGACAACAGTAATTGGTCCTGTGATATGTATTTAACTAATTCTAACTGTCAAACAGTAAATAAAGCTTACAAGTTAGTCATAAGCATTTATGAACTGTTAATATGCAGGTCCATTTGTACTGCATGTACAAATTATTCACAATCAACGCAAAATGTGAATGTGTACAAATCTTTCAATATCGTGTCAAGCTTCCATATTTTGGTGACTAAGATTTCTTCTGAACCTTGTGGCCTTCAGGAACTACTTTGCTCTCTTGTCAGTAAAGAAAATGTATTGAAAAATAAGTAAATATAAAAACAAATGTACTTACATAATGCACTCAATAGTAAATAGAGTTAAATAATAAAGACCAATAGTTCGGAAACTATAAAGTTCTGTGTTGTGATTACATTTGTTTTACACAAAATATATGATTAAACATCGTAAATGCTAAAAGTGCCCCTGTATATGGTCACAACTATAATTTAGTAAATTATAAATTAAACTACTTATATTTAGTGCTGGGTTTCATGGATATCGATACAAATACATTTTAATTTTTTGACTTGCTGGTTCCTGTCCAGTAGTTATTTTTTCTGTGACAGCTCTATGAAATATGTTTTAACATGAATATATTAAACATTAAGATGAAAATCTTAAATTTCATTTTTCAGCTCCTTGACATTTTTACAGATACAAAGCAATTCCATGGCATTTCGATACTTAGCCCTAAATTGGTTATGTGTATTGGCCAAAATCTCATAATCCAGGGTTGCGAGTTATTTTGTTGAAATACTGTAAATGTTGCTACTGTTTGGAAAGTGATCTAATTTAGGAAAAGCTTACATGATAAAGGAAAACACCAGTTTTCACAGTGAAATCATCAACACATCATGGATGTAAACTATTAATTAAAAATCAATGCAGCATTTTTTTATAAGTCTATACAATATCACAAACATAATATGGATACTCAAGGTTAGCATATTTTCTTGTACACAAGAAAATATTACTGGAAACTTACTGGAAATACTGCTGTTGTGCTTGAAATAGGGAGGTGAAATGAATGTCTCCGTTAGAAGTAATAAAAGCACACATGTATCTGGCTTTTATTTTCACTTGATTCACCTTATTTACTATGCAATCGAAATTGGACAAAACTGGAAAAGCCACTTGTAATGCTCTTTGTCAATCTTTCGAATTCTTCAACATCCACCTCCTGGCTGCCCTTTTATCCTTTCTCAGGTTTTCTACCCAACCTCTTCTTTACTTTGGGCTGTAAAGTGCAGCTGACAGCTTGGGTACTTGATGTCAGCTCTTTGTCTTGAGTCAGGCCAAGTAGATTGATTAATGGCTCCTAACCCCCCCTGCCCCTCTGCCCAGTTCCTCCAGTGCACACAAGTCTGTCTTGCACTTCTTGTATCTAAGTATCTAATATTAAATGTAGTTCTTATTATTAAAAGTAATTTGCCAGCTAAATATACCAAGTAAAAATACATGTACAGTACATTTAAAAGTATATGTACTTGTACACACTAAGGATTTAACAATGCACTGCGAGACGGTTCAAAATACAATGAAATACAAATACAATAAAGTACACTCAAATCAAATCAAATTTTGTCTTTAAAGCCCAAAATCAGAATTTACATATTATCTCACTGGGCTTTGAAAAACTGAATAAATGTGACACCCTTTGCCCTTAGACACTCATACCGGGTGAGGAAAAACTTTAAAAAAAAAAAACCCTAAACAGGGTAAATAAGAAACCTCAGGACGAACCACAGAGGAGGGATCCTTCTTCCTAGGATGGACAGATGTGCAATAGATGTCACTTGTACAGAACACAACAACATGATAACAGTTTACTAAGAATGTTTGCGTTCATAGGAGTCTATAAATCCAGATATAGTGTGGGTATAGTATGTTGGTCCAGAAATCATTGTAATCCATTGTCTAGGCTGGGCAATCCATCCTAGGATCCAAGGCACAGTATCTCCTGTCCCAATTTGAGTAGTAGGCGTAGGCAGGACCACAGCAGCAGCTCCTACCGTGATCAAAAAAGACCAGGAGGATGATAAAGCACATAGATTCCGGGGAAGAAGTAAAGTTTGTGTAAGGGGGGGCAGAGAAGATAGCTCCGTGTATCATGCAGTGTTCCCCCAGCAACCTAAGCCTATAGCAGCATAACTAAGGGCTAGATAGGCCAGCCCTAACTATAAGCTTTATCAAAAAGGAAGGTTTTAAACCTACTCTTAAAATCAGAGAGTGTATCTGCCTCCCATACTGAGACTGGAAGCTCTGCCCCCCATTCTAATTTTGGAGATTCTTGGGATCGCCAATAAGCCTGCATCTTGGGAGTGTAAGGTTCTGGATGGGTGATAGGGTACTATGAGTTCTTTCAGATAGGATGGTGCTTGTCCATGAATAGCTTTGTAGGTGAGGACAAGGATTTTAAATTCTACTCTGGATTTAACTGGGATCCAGTGCACAGAGGCGAGTACAGGGGAAATATGGTCTCTGATCTTAGTTCTAGTCAGTATACATGCTGCTGCATTTCAGATTAACTGAAGAGTAAAATCGTATTAGGGCAACCTGAAAATAAAGAATTACAGTAATCCAGCCTGGAGGTTTTACATGTGAGTTAAAAGAACTCCTGGTCAAAGGTAACACCCAGGTTTCTGACAATGGTGCTAGAGGCCAAGGTAATGCCATCCAGATTAACTATGTTGTTGGATAATGATTCTTTAATGTGTTTAGGCCCAAGCACAATGACTTCAGTTTTGTCAGAGTTTAACATTGAAATGTTATGAGACATTCAGTTTTTAATGTCCTGAAGACATGTCTGTAGATTAGCTAACTGATGGGTTTCATCTGGCTTCACTGATAAGTATAACTGTGTCATCTGCATAGCAATGAAAATGTATGGAGTGCTTTATAATAATATAATCTAAAGTAAGCATGTATAGAGTGAATAGTATTGGTCCAAGCACAGAACCTTGTGGGACTCCATGACTAACCTTGTCATATCTGGATGATTCATCATTAACATTAATGAAATTATATACAGTATATCAGATAAGTAGGACTTAAACCATCTTAAAGCAGATCCTTCAATGCCAATTTGGTGTTCCATCCTCTGTAGTAAGACGTAATGATCAATAGTGTAAAAATTTAATAAAACTAGTACAGAGATAAGTCCCTCATCAGACACAGTGAAGATGTCATTTGTAACTTTTACCAGTGCTGTTTCTGTGCTATGATGCTTTCAAAAACCCAACTGCAAAGCACCACTTCACAAGATCTCTCATGTGTGACACGACAGTGAATCGGATATATCAGGTAAACAGAATAAAACCCTTAATTTTCTGGATGAGAAAATTTTAGGTGAGATAAGGCCAAAAGTTGTTGCATCATCAAGGGCTGTTTCTACCTGAATGAGAACTAGACGTGATGTTCAAGTCTAGAGTATTTACTGTTAAAGTCAGCTGCTTTGGGTTTTGTCTCATATTTACTGTTGTGGTCTTGTTCCGAAAGTACTAATATGGTAAGATTCAAACATGTTTGATATGGTCTGGGCAGCCCAGAGGAGTCTCCCAGAAGTTCAGTGGAGGTTTAAGACTGGGTCTGTATATGCGTCATTATCCGATTTTGTGTGTTCAGTGTTGACCAGTGTCCCAGACCAAATTTCTTCCATGATCATTACAAGAGAATTTGGATTAAATTCAATGCAATGCCAAACTCCTGTTTGAATCCAGTAAGGATACATTCGGGGCAGTTGGAAGGGCATCACAGGATGAATAGCAAAAACCACATGAATTTAGTGCTAAATTAGAGGCCAATCTAATTTTCTGAAATGTAAGCCCCAACTTAAGTCATATTGGTATTCACTCCAAAACCAACTCAACAAAATACTGTACAGACTAAAGTTGCTTTTGAATATTACACATAATTTTAGAATTGAAAAAAAACAATTCTGTCATTACACACCACTCTGCATCCCCACACAGAAGTAGCAGCCATTCCCCCACAAAAAGCCATAGTTACAGATTTGCCTTCTTTCTCCTTGTTCTTATTTTCATCCACTCACAAATCTATTGGCTTTCACAGCACATTGTGAATCAATGAGTAAAAAAATGCATCATATTTCAATTTTTGAGAAGCCTGATTTTGCTACCTTGAGAACTCGGAAAATTACACCACCTTCTGCCAACTACTATTATTGGCCTCAGCCAAGTAACATATCAACTAAACAAACATGGTGATGGCAGCCTCTGGCTCCCCACACCTTCTCCTCTCCAGCTGTTCATGTCACCTTATACACCCACTTTGTCCCTCACTAGATTTATGATACTCATATAACAGTATTATACCTTTCGAGCAGTTAAGAAGCAGGGTTTTTGTCTTTTGGTAATAAACAAATTAAATATAAGACCACAATGGTCTAATTTTTTGCTGCTGCAATTTTTATTGTAAAAAAAATAAACATCGCAGGTGCCTGCACAAATAAAATGCAGTAATCAGAAACTGGTTTACTAGTATTTACTGGGGAAATATACTAGGGAAATCAATATCCAGGTTTCTCTATATGCATGTAAAACCCACATACCGAATATAATCAAAACCACTACTAGGCTCATAACCAGGATACTCGAGTCCATGTAAACACACTAATAAATGCTGACCACAGTGGTCTCTATATTTACCTCCATAAGACAGTATGCTGTATGTATGCCTAATATTATTGTGTAATGATATTGTTATTGTTCTTTTGTGCACACAGAGGTTTGGGGCCTGTCACACTGAAATCTGTTAAAAAATAATATTTCTTTCTGAATCTAATGAAAAACAAAGAGTAATCTAAACTGAATATAATAACATTCTAATTGTGAACCTTTGGGCCACAGTCATTACGTTTCAGCCAAACCTCTTATTGGGATGACATGCAATTCAGCAAAAAGTCAATAAGCTGGAGGCATCATTGTCTCATAAACAAGCCTACTCTCTTTGTCAGCTGAATATGATGATGGAAAAAGAAACAATGACAGACAGAAATCCCTAAAAGAAATTCACATAAACAGGAAGAACGAAAAAAGGGAGAGCACTGGAGAGACTGATTAAAGCCACAGCTGGTAAATTTTATAAAAATAACTGCTTAAATGATCGCTAGTTCCTGACATTAATTTGTGGCTCTTCAGCCTACTGCTACTACTGCCACTGGTAGAAATTAGTTGCTTTCTACAGAAAAACCAATCAAGGCATTTGAGGGGTGTCAATCACTTCACATGAACCAGCAGAGAATAGCCCTCACCCTTGCCGCAGTAAATTCAACAAGAGCAGCAGAAGCATTACGAACATAATGGAGGAGAAATACTACCAGCAATGAAAAACTGCCAATCCCTGGACATGTACACATCAAATTCACCAAAAAAATAACCTGACATTTGAAGAACAACATACGTATATTAAGATTTACTCAAAAAGTAGCCTGACCCACCCCTTGTGCATGGCAGCCTTCTCTTTGGGGTTAGGAGGGTTTGAAGGATGAGCGAGAGAGCAGCTAGAGGAGAGAGACACTTGAGATTACAGAAAAGAAATTACAGAAATGTATTGTGCAAACTTATTTGGATTTGTGGGTGGCAATGTTGATGTCCATGATGATAGCCAGATGGACGGAAATGACCATATCCATGTACAGAATGTGATCATGACGGAGGGTGGGAAAATATGCTGTACATGTAAACAGTTGAGTTTTCAGATGCGGTGTACAGATGACACATTTACCATAGTATGATCTGTAATGTAACCAGAACAAGCTTCAATGATTATCACTTCTACATGTGAAAAAAAAATCAAAGTCTTGACATAGCATATAAAAATTCTTCTTTGAGGAAATCATCATAATGGATATTGTATGTAATGTGAACATCTATGCATGTGCACCTACCAGTTCCTGTCATTACGCCACTGTGATAAAGTCCGGAAAAGAAGGAAAAATGGGTAATTAATCCCAATTAGATATATTGCACACTATTTTTCCATTAATAATGGTGTCATAAACAACAAGCTGATTATGTTTTTATTATGAAACCATTAGCATTATTTATGAATTAAACTACCACTGGGATGATAAGTCCATGACAGGACAGGATGTCTGCAGCCGTAATGAAGCTGGAGACTGTCTGTGAGTGGGTGAGAGTAAATGAGTGAGCCAGCAGTGTAAGGAAGTAACTGTTGGAAACTGTTGGTTATAGATACTGTTCTGCAATGGAATTAATCCCAGTACCAACTACACTGTGAGATCACGATAAAACAGCATAAAACCATAAAGCAGCTTCATTAAATACCATGTGGGAGACAATATCAACTTCTAAAAGAGAGACAGTGGAAGACCTGGGAGTTGTAGGATGACATAAAAAGCAATCACACATCAAAGAAGAGATGAGAGGATTTCTAAAATATTTAACACCTATTCACAGTCTCACATATATTTTTATGAGTGAATAGATTTCACAAAAACGTGGCATTTGCCATTTAGGAACTACAGCCATGGACATAACCAGATTCTGAGTTTCCTCACCGGAGATGCTTTGCCAGGTTTTCATTGAAACCACCTTCAGCTCGTGCTTGTAAGTGAAAACCTGCTCTATTGAGTTAATATCAGCTGACTGACTTGGCCATTATAGAATATTTGATTTCTTTGCCTTCAAAAAGTCTTGAGTTGCTAAACAGTATGTTTAGGGTCATTATCCATCTGCACTGTGAAGTGGTGTATAGGTGTTTAGTACAGCTCTGAGCACCTCAGAATAGGTCTTGCTACGTCTGTCAGGAGCCACATCATCAATAAACAGCAATGAGCCCGTTCCATTGGCAGCCATACATGCCCATGCCATAACACTGCCTCCACTATGTCTGACACATGATGTGTGGTATGCGGTATCTACACTTTTCTTTTCCCATCATTCTGATACAAATATATCTTGGTTTCATCAGTCCAAAGAAGTCTAATCTGGCCTTCCTGTTCCTGTCATTTGATCAGCAAATACACGTAATAAAGATGCTTAGAGATTGACTATATTTTTAATGAGTAGATATCCAAAGCTAATGTAAGTGAATTAAAACAGTAAAGTCTAATTTTGTACTGAAGTAGAAAAAAAATGAAATTTAAATTATATTTTCTTTTTACTTGCTTACTTAATTGGTTTAACTTTAACCACTTCAGTAAAGCACTATAAATAAAAAAGGTGAGCAAGACAAGAACAGATATTTGTCACTTTATTTTAGAGGTAGTGTGAGTAAGGGCATCTTTCATGTCGTGACATTTTCATATTGGCTGACACGGAAGGGAAAGTTAAATTAGGTGAATGTTGACTTACTCAAATCAGTTTTAATTGAGGAGAGAGTCAACAGAGACCCTCCACATACACATACCCTTCCTTAGCAGTCTCAATTCCTCACACATTTCTATAATTGCCTGGGATACTTATTTTCTAAGTCCATCAAGTAACCGCTGGGCTTTTATCTCCATGGTTACAGACTGTGTGTGTGTGTGTGTGTGTTTTAGGGGGAGGGAGACAGCTCCTAATTCACTGCCTGTTAAAGCTTTTAATGAAGCGTGGGCAGCCAGCTCTCCAATTAGCTGCTAGGGGGCAATCAAGGGATGAAAGGAGGATGGTAACTCTGAATAGAATGAAGAAGACTGAGGAAGGAGAAGACAGAGGGCTAAATGTAAGGGGAAACAACACATTTTCTTAGTCTTTTTTTGTTTTCATTCATAGATGTTCAGTCATACCAACATGCACAAATAAGCAACTATCATCAAGAAAGAAAGTTAGGAACAAAAGGAAGTTTCAAATTCATCCCTGCACTTTTTTCTATAGGAGTCACGGTAGCGAAACTTTAAAAGTGCGATGTCAGTCATTTTACCATTGTTACAATGTCAACATGTCCAAAAGTTATGCTGAGTGTAGCTAACCAAAACACACTTTGTGTATCCTTGAGGTCAGACATTAGCATGAAAACATTTTTTTAAGACTGCCTCATGTGATTGTTTTTTGTTTTTTGTTTTTTTACTTTTTTAACATGTCCATAAGGTCACACCATCACCAAAATGAGGAGTCCGCATCATGGCTGAGGATTTGCTGCTTTCGTTCTGCAAAGCAGACGGTCTCCAAAAGTATGAACGCCCGGGTCGTCTGCATAAATCCAAGGAACCAATTATGTCAACGTGCAGGGGTAGTCTTAACGTTGAAGAAATGAAACGTACCATTTTGATATATCAACATGAACAAGCAGCTCTTCCTCTTCATCCTTGGAATCCATGTCTGGTTCAAACATGCATGGCTGATTTATTCCAACGTTAGAACTTGCCACTATGCAACGTATATTAGACTATTTTAAAAGTTGGATAATGACAAAACAGCTAAGCTCTGGTATGACTGCAGGCGAGGGTCTGAGCAGTGAACATAGACAGGGCAGGGTTAAAGCAGCACATTCATCAATCCCCACAACCTAGATGAAGCAAAGCCGCAGAATTACAGTACATCCAAGCCATGTTAAGGCCACAAAGGGATTTTTTTTTCCAAGAAATAGGCAATTTACCGTCACCAAATGTTGTTCTGCAATATAGTCTCAAGTTAAGCAAGATATATTTTGCATAATTGCATCCTTATGCATTTGTACAAAGTAAATGAGAGGGGGAGCCTTCCAAAAAAATTGCCTCCAAGAGAGCTCAACTCACTCCAAGTTAAAATTGATAACCCAGCTTCGTAAAGAAGCCTATAGAATAGTGAAGCAAACACCATTTGAGTTAAGTGAAGATGATGTTAGTGATAGACGCCAAAACAATTGGCGTTACATCCAGTTGTTCTTTCACTTGTTTGATATGACCACTGAACTTGTGACACCTCAACAGAATGTCTAGATTGTAAAATAAGCACCACCTATATGTTCAGACATCTGTGGCTCATGCACTAAAAATGCTGGTCCCCTCAGTGAAATAAAGGAGGAAAACATAATACCACCCCACATCCTTTGAGGACAAAGCTGCTTCCATGTAAACCGCTAGGATCAAGCTTGGTTTTAGAAGCCACTGGCCCCAACTTACTGAAATGAAAAATGCATACAGATGTCATGAAGCTGCATGCCACTGTCTTGTGACACTGTGCCCTGGGTGCCTCCCCACTTTTCATAGAAAATAAACATTTTAAAAGACAGTAACTTAGATTCATCCATTTTCTACCGCTTATCCCATTAAGCAAAGGCGGGGTCACCCTGGACAAGTCGCCAGTTCATCGCAGGGCTGACACATAGAAACAAACAACCATCCACACTCACATCTACAGGCAATTTGGACTGACCAATTAACCTAATCCCCAGTTCGCATATTTTTGGACTGTGGGAGGAAGCCGGAGTACCCGGAGAGAACCCACCCAGGCACAGGGAGAACATGCAAACTCCGCATAGAAACGTCCTGACCCAGAATCGAACCCAGGACCTTCTTGCTGTGAGGCGACAGTGCTAACCACTGCCGCCAGTAACTTAGATTTTAATGAATAATTACGCCTGAGAGAAAATGTTTGGACAGCCATAGACATTTTTGGGCTAAAAAAAAAAAAAGTTCATACATGGGGCTGCAGGGAGAGGATAAAAGGTCAAAAGTGAGGCGCTGAATGAGCGATGGAGAGGAAGGAGGAGTAGAAAGAGAAGGAAGACACTAAGGAGTTAGGAATGACAACACAAACCCATGATTTTGACTGAATTAAAAATATTTTATAGATTTTCACATATTTTTTGAAAGCATTTCAAAAAGAATTCTATCATGTGTCTCTTAAATTATGAAATCAAATTAATACTGCCGCCCTGAGTGGACATGTAAAAGACTTGTAAAACTTGTAAATTATATGTTTTAACAAAATGATGTAGAGTTTGTTTTGTGCAAGTCTACATGTCTAAAGGGTAATGCAAACACAGAGGAAAAAGAATTCTAATTGTGGCTGTCATAATTCATGCATGTAAGGATTTAAATTTGTTCCAAATGGTGCTTAGTAATTATTGATAATAAGATACTTAAAAGCAAGTAGGGTCCCTCTCCACTTCAAATGGAAGTCTTCCATTCCACGAAGCACACATTTTCAGCCAAAGTGAAATATTACTTTAAGACAAGCGCAAACATTGAAGAGCCCAGTGCGGTCAGGTATCAAAAAAAAAAATCACAATAGTATAAGAGCCAATTAAAACGAAGCACCTCAAAGGAGCTAGTTTCCTATGCGTTCCCGATGGTAAACAGATATAACTGCCTATTTATCAGCCTCTTTACAACTCCCTGTCAACATGAAATATTCATGATTAAATGAAATGAAAAGAGGGGAAGATGAGGAAGAAGGAACAAAGGGAGTGTAATGTTATGAGATATACTGTAATTCTTTGTGCACTCTTCAATAAAGCTATGTGTTACTGCCTTCTTCAAGAATTCATAATGGACTTTATCACGTGATTATTTTAGAATGAATTATTAAAATTAATCCACCTACAAACACAAACAAAACTGTAACAAATCAAACAGGACAAAGATGATGGTAGCTTTCAGACAGCATTAAAGCTACAACCCAGAAACAAGCGGACACAAGGTAATATTTATGTATTTTTGTGTGTGTGTGTGTGTGTGTGTGTGTGTGTGTGTGTGTGTGTTTTCAGGTACTGTAGAGGTGAGGAAAGAAGGTCTAGAGGCTCAGATCAACCGCCTGGCTGGACTAATTGGACGACTGGAGAATAAGGTAAAGAGTACTGTGCATTCACACACACACAAACAAACAAATGGAGTCATACACACGTACACATTTAGGTCATTTAGGAAGATAGTGTGTTGCCTTACATTAGTTCCCTGGAGTGTTGCCCTTAACCATTGCCTCTACATACCTTCCCCAACTTTAATCAAAGTGCAAGAACTAAATCATAAGTCTTGCAATATTCAATATGGAGGAGCGAAGCCAGCAAGGAATTTAATATGTTATTAATCTGCTGTATGTGTATCTAAACCCTCAGAGCTTAATTTTCATCCACCAGTGAGCGTCAGTGTTGTACTGGATGGCACATGATTGCCTAGTTTTTGAATGTGTGCATAAAAAGGTGAAGGGTCTTCATGGGAAAAGCATATATATTTGAGTTAATTTACCATTTCTGAGCTCGAAGGAAGCCAGGAGTGATTGGTATTTTGAAATTTAAAGACACAGAAGAAGTAAATAAGTAAATCTATCAAGTCATTTACAAGAAAAGTTTAAAAAAGAATGTCTTGGTTTGGAACCATCACCCAGTAGCGTAGCATTTCAAGTTACTGATTTTTTTTTTTTACCAATAAGAAAAAATGTTCTCTATCCTGAAAGTTAATACTTTGCTTTTGGGCTTCAAAGGTTCATTCACCAGAATATATGGGGCCTCAGCAGACTCAGCTGACTTTAAAAGAGCAGGACACGATAGCGGAGCGAGCCAACTGCCACTGCTGGAGGGGGGAGAAATAAATGGAATAAAAGAAAAAGAAAATAAAAAATGACAGTTTGATCAGATATACTTATGATAACGTGTGCCCATCCACCGTCGGTGGTTCGAAATGGCAGTTAACCTTTAACCCTAATTTAATATACTTTTAACAAGCTAGTCAGGTTTCACCCAGTCGAGTTACATCCGTTTTACAGGAAATGATTGAAATGCTTTCAGCCAGAGAATTGTTCTGTAATCATCAATGGCCCTCAAGCTCTTTTCTGTGGCTGTCTTATTTACAAAGGCTGCAGCACAAAACCATGTCTTCCCAAAAACGACTAAACAAAGTCAGGTCTGATTTGTACTCAGAAAAATTTCTGGGATTTTTAATTGCATCAAAGTATCCAGTAATTATCCTGGATTATCCAGTAATTATAACAGGGAAACAATGACTGAAACTGAAATGAAATCTACATTGGGGTCATATTCAAGTCTTAATCCACTCAAAAAATAAGGTCTTTTGTGTATGAACACATTTTAAGATATTTTTAAAATTTAGACTGTAGCGTTTACAGGGTATTTCTCCCAAAATGTAGGTTATCGTTGCCTCATTGATGAATATAAAAAAATGCAAAATATTAAATGCATCCTAAACCTAGTGACTGGCTGGGCCACCCTTGGTTGTAAAAACTGCAATTAAATGTTTGTGGTAACTTATGGTGAGTCATCTACATCCCTGTTGGATTTTATCCCACTTGTCTCCAAGGTCTTACACCATCTCAAGCAGATTTAAGTCAAGACTTTGCCTAGGCATTCCAAAACCTTGATTTTATGTTTTTAAAGCCTTTCCGAGGTGGACTTACCTGTGTATTTTGGATCATTGTCCTGCTGCATAATACAACTGTTCTTAAGTTTTAGGGCACAAACTGATAAGTGGTTGTCCTTCGGGATTTTCTTGTAGACAGCAAAATTCATCGTTCCATCAATTATAGAAAGTCGTCTGTTGCTGAAGCAGTAAAGCAGCCCCAGACCATCACACTACCATCACCATGTTGACTGTTGGATTCAACACCTTATCATAGAAAGCTGTGTTAACTTTACACCAGATGTAACTGGAGACATGTCTTTTAGAAATGTATATAATTACAAAAGTTTTGGTGGTCATCAAGATGTTTTTAACAATTATGAGATCAGCCTTTGTGTTCTTTGTGGTCAGCAATGGGTTGGCCTTGGAACACTCCCATGATGCCACTTATGCCCAGTGTCTTTATTTGGAAAGACACTGTAGAATCATGAACACTAACCTTAACTGAGGCAAGTGAGGCCTGCAATTCTTTAGATGTTAATCTGGGTACTCTTGTGAGCTCCTGGATGAGTCATCAAAGTGCTCTTGGAGGAATTTTGGTCAGACAGCCACTCCTGGATAGGTCCAACTCTATTTCAAGCGTTCACCATTTGTAGAAAATGGTTCTCATCATCATTTGCTAGAGTCCTAGAGCCTTAGAAACCGCTTTGTAACTCTTTCCATGCTGATAGATTTCAATGATTTTTTTTTTAATCTGTACTTGTATTTTTAGTTTGCACCATCAAGTGCTGCGTTTTGAAGCCTCTTACATTCCTTCACTCGTAGTTCTCTTCAAGTAATGTTTAGGTTGAGCAGGTCTTGCATGAATCATGCTGGGGCTTGGGAGTGAAATTGAACCTGAGTATATCAATTAACCTTAGTTAATTGGTTGATTTAAAAAATTAGAGAACAGTCTATGGCAATGTGGGTAAGATGACCTGAAACATTTCAGTTTGACAATTATCTAAAATAGGGGCAATCAGGAATGAGACAAATGGTTTTTTACAGCAATGTACTTATAAGGTAAAATTATTATAATATAATGAATTATTATATTATCTCAGGAAGTATCCTTGCACAATAATCAGAGCTAAAGAGAAGCAAGTGAATAGAATTTTTTGCACAGTAATCACATCAGATCTGAACAGGGCTTTGAGGAGGGATATTTAATGTCTTTCTATTTGTCTGGGTATTACCTGTGGGGGTCCAAGTATTAAGAAGTGCAGGATTCCAGAAGAGGCACTGATAATATCACATTGTATCAAAGTGAATCACAAATTGTTTGCTGGATGAACAATAAGCCATCTATGCAGTGAGTGAGGTTGTGGAAATCCAGTTACCTGAACCCTCTTTGCAAGGCGAATTCATAATGTCTCTGATTCTCTGACTCTTCCTCCAAGCTTTCCTGAGACCTTTTTTGTTCTTTAGTAACAAAAATATCTGTTTGTTTCCAGACAAAGTTTCCCAGAGGAAGATTTTTATTGTAGATGCTCATGTGATAAAGGTGATGCTGAAACAGAATACTGACAAACAAAATGATGCAGATATTTTCTCTTTATTCAGAAAAAAACCCAAAAAACTTTTGATGAACTACACAGATCTTTAAGCTTTCTTTTGGGATGTCCACAGCCAAACCTGGTGGTATTGGCGCCGATGCAGACTCTTTTTTTCTGAATCTGATTTTACTCATGTTCTTTGTGAAGAGCAAATTTGTACTGTTATTTGTCTGCCTCACTGATGTCTTGAATGTAAGTAGAGTCGTAAGAATTTCATTGACATAAACTGTAAACATTCACATGTCTGGCTGACTATCATTGTACGCATTGATGGAATATAAATATGGACAGAAAGCTCCCCAAAAGTAAAACCCTCTTCTCTTGGGCTCCATCATAGATAATAAATAAAATGACAGAAACAATTTTTAGGGAAAATTTAGCAGAGAAATATTTTAACTTTTAGTTTGGCTCACGTCCTTCCTGAAGTAATGGAGGAGGCAGGGTTTAATAATTATCCCACAGATGTTTGTTCGTGTACATTTTTCTGCTCAGTTTCATTTAAATAGTTATTAGATGCATTAAAAAGGGGCAAAACAAAATGATTGACAGCTGAGCTCTGAACTCTCACAATTTGGCGGCAGGATTTTGATACTGTGACTCAGCTCCCTACTAGCCAGGGAGCTGAGCCAGAGCACAAGATCCCAGATCTTGTTCTTAACCCAGATATTTTGGCTTTTTTTTGTGCACTGAGAAGCAGTGGTGACATGTCGGTTCTTGTAAGTGATTTGACCTTTAGCTCAGCAGTAACTTTCCTTAGCTAACACTGTATACATATATACTTTAGAAAGGTGGTGGCAGTGTATCAGAGTTTAGAATAGCCACTATGTCCTTGTCAAAATACAACCTGCGGATGTTGGTTCAGTGACAGTCATCGCTGTCCATGGTGCTGAATCAGCAGGATATGTTCTCAAGGACAGCTTTAACCCGCCTGATGCAAGAAATCAAGAGCAGAGATCTCCAAGGAGAGTGTATATTTTCAGAGCTGTGGGTTTTGTTATCTGTTAAACGAAGTGTCGAGTGTTTGGTCCAATGACCCAAGCAATGAGCAGGGTTAGAAAAACTAAAACTTTTCCTTTATTCTGTTTATTCTATTTTATTACTTGTAACAATGACAAACTCTATTTGAAAATATGACCATTAAATTTAATCATAATTTCAATACATAATTTTTTCAATAATCAACTAGCCCCTTCACTGGAGTACATAAATAACACACCTCCTTTATTTCCACGTCATTCTGTTTCATTTCGAACTTCTGTTTTGGCATGCATGCACCTCCTCTCAGACCCCTCGCCCAGTGTCCCCCTTTGAACTTAATTTCATTTTGAAAAGACTTCATGTCCTGCTTTCATGGGTGCTTCAGCACCCAGCATGTCCACTAATACCTCTTTTTGTGAGTGCCTAATGTCTGCTTCAAGCTGTGGTTCTAGTGTTTGCTCTGGTTGTTCTTGTTGATTGACATGTCGTTACTGTTGTTGTTGTTGTGCTTCTCCTTGCAGACGGTGTGGTTTGATCTGCACCAGAGGCTAACAGACACAGATGGCACTGCCAGCGCAGTAAGTAGACACTAAATGAATAACCATTGCACATCACACTGCAAGACACAGTCCCAGGTGCAACATCACTTACTGCTGGCTCACAAAACCAAACAGCCACTCCAGCAGCACCTCAGGCTGAGTGGTACAAGGCTACGACAAGACTTTGTGATATAATTAACATGGGACATCCCTTCTGTATGACCAGGTGTGTCCAAATATCATCCAGGTCTCAATGACTGTCCTATGGGCACCAGTATTTGAATCATTTCCCAAGAAATGTACTTGTTGTGTTTTGTTGTCTAGACCTGAATAATTTCGAAACTGTGGAGTCATTCATCACACCATAGCTTATAAAGTTTACACAGGGGGAAAATAGGATATGAGCTGTCCTGGAAACATATAGCATATTCAGAGTGCGCGATATTCTGTGTGATAATGATTCATTGAAAAGTTTTTAGATCTAATCTTCAATATGTTTTGCCACTGAAATTAACTTTTTGAAAGAGTTTTTGTGCCATCACAGAAGGTGCTGGACTGGCACCTCATCCAGGTCACAACAAAACACCAGGCACGTGTGTCACTGCTAGTTGTCAGTGTCACATTTTGTGAATAACAAATGTAGTTGCACCCATGATTGGCATATTGGTCTTACATAAACCATGGTCAGAGAGGAGATGTCTGCCTTCTCTCCAATATAATGGAACTAGTACTCAACAGCAATGCCTTTTCTTCCAAGTTACTCAAGATTATCCACACACCTTGCAGTGAACTATAACATAATGATTGACAATGCATGTAAACATCAGTGGTAGAAGTACTCAGAGACTTTTGGGAAAATTTGGTAAACTGTAGTTTAAGCCTTGTAAATTCAAGATTTCTACTAAAGAATTGACATTACAGTTAACTGCAAGAATTTATTTTGAAGAATACCTCATTACAGAATAATATAAATTGTTATATATTGTGTTCATGTACTGCTGCTTATACATAGGTGAATATGAAAAATAAAAATACTGTACTGTTACTATTATTGTTCGTATGGCCCTTGTTACGGAGTATGTCATTCATGATGAGATAGTAACTGTATAAGTTGTAATTTGCTATGGTAATGTTAACTTGATACCAGAACTATGTACTGTAGGTCAGTGATTCTAAAGCTGAGGCTCCTTACCCCTCCATAGTACACACGATCATCTCTGGAGGTCGCCGGGGCTTGTGTAGAAAAAAAATTAAATGTATTAAAAAATAAAATTACATATTTTATGCTGGGGAGTGAACTCTACATCTAAGGCCATGGTTCTCAGGCAGAAAAGGCTGGATTGCCCAGTCTCCAAGTATTTCGGGGTCTTGTTCACGAGTGAGGGGGAAAATGGAGCAGGAGAGTGACAGACGGATTGGGGCGACATCAGCAGTGATGCGGGCACTAAAGCAGTCTGTTGTGGTGAAGAAAGACCTGAGCCAGAAGGTTCTCAATTTTACCGGTCAATATACATTCCAACTTTCACCTATGATCATGAGCTTTGGGTTGTGACCGCAAAAAAGAGATTGCAAACACAGTTGGGCGAAATGAGTTTCCTTCGCAGAGTGGCTGGGCTCAGCCGTAGAGTTAGGGTGAGGAGCTCAGATATCCGGGAGGAGCTCAGAGTAGAGCCGCTGCTCCTCCACGTTGAGAGGAGCAAGTTGAGGTGGTTCTGGTCAGAATCCCTCCTGGACGTCTCCCTGGGGAGGTGTTTCGGGAATGCCCATCCAGGAGGAGACCCCGGGGCAGAACAAGGACACACTGGAGACATTATATCTCTCGGCTGGCTTAGGAACAACTTGGTGTCCGCCGGGAGGAGTTGGTGGAAGTACCTGGGGAGAGGAATGTCTGAATTTCCCTTCTCAGACTGTTGCCCCCGCAACCTGGAGTCAAATAGTTTGTACCAATGATTTAATCTTTTTTGGAACTGATCTTATTGAGTGTGTTTGTGAGAGTCAAAGTTTGTGGGCACCTCAGTAATTGGATTAAAAATTTTTCAAAAGTTTTTCATTTTGGTAGTGCAACATTTATGAAACAGTGAAGTACACCAAACTGAGCAATTTTAATAGGAGTTGGAGGAGGGCGGGTATGAATTTACACATTTTTGCATTGTATCCATTTATTTTTTTATAGGTGACTTTTGACATAAATTCTTGGAAGTTAGATATCCTGTGTTTTACCTATTACCACTCGCTTAATACACTTACATGATAAATATTGATTGTGTATTGTAGCTGTAGGTTTTGATACATGATTTCAATTTCATGTATAATTAATTTCATTGTGTATAACTAAAGTACTTTTCAGTCATTTTTTTCAATGACTTCTACTTGCCTTAAACAGACAATCACTTGTTTTGAATATTAAGAACAACTGTTGGCATCAGTGTGATATGGGATGGGTAACTGAAGCTGTTGCCTCAGTACTGATGGAGTAGATTGGCAAGTTAAAGACCCACTCTGATAAAAATCACGATTTTGACCTCATTAACATGTCCATACAGAGTTTTTATGCACTGCTACACGTCATGACCAAAATAAGAAGTCAGCATCATAAATAAGGTTTTCCGTTTCCATTCTGCAATCCATCAATGTCAGAAACAAAATTCAGACAGCCCAGATCACATGGAAAACCTAAGAAACCAATCGTGACTTGTGGGGGTGGGGCTTAACGTTGTAGAAACAAAATTTTTGATTCTGATGCATCAACTTGTAGATGACCTTATAAAACGGACTATTCCTCTTCTTCCTTTAAACATGTATGGCTGAATTACTGCAATGCTAGAAGTTGCCACTGTGAATCATCTAGTAGATTAGTTTAAAAGTCAGAAGATAGCGCAAGTAAGTTCCAGCTGCAAGCGAGGGCCAGAGTGGTGAGCATAAGTGAACAGGAGTAACGTAGCACATTCATGGATCCCCACGACTAAAAGAGGCAAAGGTGTAGAATTACATCATAGACATTTTAAGGCAGCAAACACATTTTTTTCATGACAAAAAAATCAGTATGTCATCTTTACAAACAAAAATGAAAAGGACATGAACACAACATCCACAATTACAACTTTTGTTGTACATGTTCTTCCCCTCTTCCCTCCCTCATTTCCTATTCCACACTAATCAACCCCAATAAATAAAAACAAAAAAAAACAAAACAGACATGTCCAAACATTATTGCACTCAACTACAACACAAAACACCAATTCAACTCAACAAATGTGTATTTATTATTCATTATATGTTTATTTTTTTTTGTTGTCCCTTTGTCATAACATTTTAAGCTTTAGAATTTTAGTTTAAGTTAGAACATTTTAGTGATTAAAGTATATCAAAACTAAACTTAAAGCACAATAAACACAACATAAGTTTTCTATTGTGCTTTAGCAGGCCTGAATATCTGCTTCAGGTTTAATAAAGACCAAGACACAGCTCTCTCCCTGCTGTCTGGTTGGTGTGATAGAGTTGTTCATTGTACTCATTTTATCTTCTACTTTTTTCTTTTCTTTTTCTTTTTTTTTATCAAATTAGTTGCTTGGATGCTTGGATGTTCTCCTGCTTCTTGCCAAAATGCCCTGCTAGTGTACCACAGGTGTCCAGATGTTTAATACATCTGGAGGCACTATGCTTCTGAAACCAATGTAAAATGATCAAATAATGCTGCTTTATTAACTCAGATAGAGTAAAACAGAATGAAAAATTTCCCTAGAATCTTTCACCACCACCCCCACTCTTTCATCGCCACCCAACTTAGAATCATCACTCCTGCTGCTCCTCAGCACAGAACTGTTAACAAGGTCATACTCATCTTCACCTTTACATAATTTCACCCTTCCCCCATGGTTGACTCAGTCTATCCCCTCCTGATTTCTGATTCTCCACCCAAGAAAAGATCCAAACACGATTATCTGTCATATCCTCTTCCTCTCAGTCCTATGTCGAAGCAATCATCTCTGCTGTCCACACAAATACGCTTCTATGAGTCCTATCGCTACACAGGGGATCATAATACGATCATACATTATTAGAGACACAGAGATACTTTGAAACTGCAGTGGTGGAGCTGAATTAGCATTTGCATTTAACTTGTAGTGGAAACTTGTCAGCCTGGCTGACAGTGTTCTGTCATGTGAAGTGGATAAAATCCTTCACATGCATTGTATCTTGTCAGTCTTTTGATCCGCTGGGGGCTCCTTAGAAAGGGGAAAATCTCAAAGCTGAGGCTGGTATAATGGAGAAAAGGGGTTGAGTGAGACAGAGGGGAAGATTACAGTGCGGTGAGAGAGATAATAAAGATGAAGAAAGGGAATGACAAAAAGAAAAGGCCTTATGGACACATGTTTCTGTTTTTAATGGTGCCAGAAGTGTTTTTCAAATCTAAGCTGCACATATGTCTCATCCGTTCCTCCTTTGTTTTTCATTATTCCATGCAGTGTCTTCGCACATCTATGTTTATCTTTATGAAACACATACAGTAATTAACAAGAAATCTGCACCTTACAAAACACAAACTTACACTATGCTCCACAAGCTTCCATTGTGCAAAAGCCACTGTGTATGGTTTGATCGTCCAATAAAATGTTTACCAGCCTATCTGGATGCTGTTGTCTTGCCCACATAAATTCCACTTAGACAGCAGTTTGCTGAGTGTGCACTTTGAGCCAAATGCTAACATCAGCATGCTAGAATAGTTAGCACTAAACACTAGATGCTAAATACTGCCGCTGACGCTAATGAGAATGTCATTAGAGTTGCAGATAGTTGGCACCAATATTATAACAAATGGATGAGTTGCTAAGACCTGAAAAGTGAAGCCAATGCATAGGTGCTGTAAACATGCAATGTTTCTAATGGTCAGCAGGGAGCTTAATTTTCGTTTCGTTTTGTTTTCTGCCGCTTATCGGGGTCCGGGTCGCGGGGGCAACAGCCTGAGCAGGGAGATCCAGATGTTCCTCTCCCCAGCCACTTCCACCAACTCCTCCGGGGGGACACCGAGACGTTCCCAAGCCAGCCGAGAGATATAATTTCTCCTGCATGTCCTTGGTCTGCCCTGGGGTTTCTTCCTGGATGGGCATGCCCAAAACACCTCCCCAGGGAGACATCCAGGAGGATCCTGACCATAATCACCTCAACTTGCTCCTCTCAACACGGAGGAGCAGCGGCTCTACTCTGAGCCTCTCCTGAACGAAAACCGCATTGCTCCTCTTGAATCCCAGGTTCAACTAGCAGGCGGACTCTCCTCTCCAGCACCCTGGAGTAGACCTTCCCAGGGAGGCTGAGGAGTGGGATCCCCCGGTAGTTGGAACACTCCCTTTGGTCCCCCTTCTTGAAAAGGGGACCCACCACACCTGTCTGCCACTCCAAAGGCACAGTCCCCGATGTCCACACAATGTTGCAGAGGCGTGTCTACCAGGACAGCCCTACAACATCCAGAGCCTTGAAGAGCTCGGGACGAATCTCATCCACCCCTGGGGCGCTGCCTGACCCCAGCGACCTCGACCCCAGTGATGAGAGAGCCCACCCCAAAGTCCTCCGGCTCTGCATCCTCCTCGAAATGCGTGTTGGTGGGATTGAGGAGATCATCGAAGTATTCCTTCCACCGCCGAACTATAGACTCAGTTGAGGTTAGCAGCTCCCCTCCCACACTGAAGACCGTGTGGACGGGGTTCTGCTTTCCCCTCCTGAGCTGCCAAACAGTTTACCAGAATATCTTAGGGGCCAACTGGAAGTCTTGTTCCATGGCTTCACCAACCTCCTCCCACACCCGGGTTTTTTCCTCAGTGACCACCTGAGCCGCAGATCGCTTGGCCTGCCGGTAGCTGTCTGCTGCCTCGGGAGTCCCACAAGCCAGCCATGACCTGTAAGTCTCGTTCTTCAGCTCGACGGCCCCTTTCACCTTTCGTGTCCACCAGCGGTTTCTGGAGTTACTGCCACGACTAGCACCAGCGACCTTGCTACCACAGCTTCGAGCAGCCGCCTCAACAATCGCAGCACGGAACATGGACCACTCAGATTCCATGCTCCCCACTATATCTGGGATGTGGTTGAAGCTCTGCTGGAGGTGGGAGTTGAAGACCATTTTAACAGGGTCCTCAGCCAGACGTTCCCAGCAGACCCTCACTAATCATTTGTGCCTGCTTGGTCTGTCCAGCTTCCTCCCCTGCCACCTTATCCTGATCAGTTGACAGCTCTGCTCCTCTCTTTACCCGAGTGTCCAGTACATACAGTCGCAGATCAGATGATATGACTACAAAGTCAATCATTTTCTGTTGACCTAGGGTGTCCTGTTGCCAAGTGCACTTATGGACACTCTTATGGCTGAACATGGTGTTAGTTATGGACAAACTGTGACTAGCACTGAAACCCAATAACTGAACACCATTCGGGTTCAGATCTGGCAGGCCGTTCCTCCCAATCACACCCCTCCAGGTCTCGCTGTCATTGCCCACATGAGCGTTGAAGTCTCCTAGTAAATGGGGGAGTTTCCAGTAGGTGTACTTTCCAGCACCTGTTTCAAGGACTCCAAAAAGGGTGGGTACTCTGAACTGCTATTTGACGCATTGGCGCAAACCGCAATCTGGACTCGCAGGGCTTAATTTTGAAACTAATTAAATGCCAATACCAATGAAAACTTTGACTACTAGTGCTAGAGGACAAATTGTGATCACCAACTGAGGCCAATCTATCCAATTGTTATTGAGAACTTTCATTCAAATTATCTCGAGCACATACTGTTACACACTATATCTTGCCAACAACCCATCAAAGATCATACTGTAACTGTTCTGTATCAATTCAAAAAACAATTACAGATTAATGAAAGGAATGGTTGGAAAACAAGTCCAAATTTAAAAAAAAATAAGGTTATAAATATAAGAGATGGGAAAAATCCTACTGTGTGATTAATGAGAATGTATGCACTTAAATATAATGTAAAAATAATGTGCACTCCAATAAGATTAATGCAACAGTCAGTCAGGGGGTGAGAAGCCAAAGTGACAAAGTTTACAGAGGGACATTTAGGATGCTGTGCAGACCCTTATTAAAAATGAAGTGGTTATCACTATGGATATACTTGCAAGAAAGGGTCACACACTCTACAGCTGCTCTCACTAGGATCACCCTGCCATTTAAATTAAGCATAATTCTTAAACAGCACCATTGCTGACTCATAACTGATCCAATGGAGATGTAGTCTGAAATTGGTTACACCTTTCAGCTAATATGGGTCAAATCCACATACCAGTGTTGCTCAAAATGTGACAGCAGGAGAGTCAGTTTGTCATGTAAAATTAAAATACATGTCTTATTTCATGAAGGAGTTGAGAAATAAAAAAATAAAAGGTAAAAAACTTTTTATCCTGGATTCCAAAACATTTACAATCACAATTTCATATTTTTTCACAGGGAAGCCAGGACATATTTATTTTAGTGGATCAAGTGGAGAAAAGTGGAAACAACTAGCTTGCAACTAGCATGTAAATGACTGTAAAATGCAAACAAAAAAAACATGAATAAATATTTGAACCTAGGCCAACAGGGATCAATGCTGGATCTAGCTTCATTTTAAATGAAATTAGAAAACACTCAGAGAGTGCGAAGCTTTGTCAATACTTCTGTTCCCAGTGCAATGTTAGTTATGTTTGAACTCCTTGAATACATCTTTTTAAAGAAAAAAATGTATTCCAGGATTTCAAATTCTAGATCTGCTGATCTAGAATAGTCAACATTAAAGGGCAGAACTTATGATAGTGGTGTTGTCTTTGTTTTTTTGCCAAACATTCTGTGAATTATTTGTGCAAGTGCAAGCAAAACTCAGAGGGTGATCTGGATCACCACCAATATCAACTTTTTCAGTTGTCCTGTTAACAAATGAACAAACTTACTTGCGACAGTAAAAACATAATCTCCTTTGCGGAGGTATTGAGAGTTGAAACACTATCAAAAAAGTGTAACATTCCGAACTGATTATTTAATTATTCAAGGTCTAAACTATTTTTTATTTCTCGCTGGTTGTTTTTCAATTTTGATCCCTTTCACCAAGAGACCATTCTAGAATTTTTAATTCGATTGTATTGAGGGTTTTACGCTAATCTTAATTGCGGTTCTATGTAGCATTTAAAGGTCTTGAAAGCTTTAAATATGGTTTTGTAACGCCTGCAGATGTGCTCGTGTGGAGGAGTTAATTTGACATCACAGGTCAAGATTCTCTGTAGAGCAGGCTCCTCTTAATTATTTTTTCACACTCTAAACATCTGGTTTCCATCACGATCCTCTCGCTGGCAGTAGATGATGTTCAGATAGCTTTACCTGTTAAGTTTAGCTCCACATGAACCTTTTCTTCACTAGAGTGACAGTAGTTGTGTCTCAGCCCAGTAGTTCTGTCAGTTTCTCTGCTTGGAGCTTTATTGTGATGGGGCATCTCGGTCAAAGTTTGAAAAGCTAGGAAACAAAGCTAGGAAAGACACAATGGAATGAGAAATGATTCTTCATCAATTCACACTGGTGTTAAAAATAAAAGAAAAGAATGAATATTGCAGTGAGTGAAGCCTTGGTACCGTTTCAGTTCATACTGTAGATGAAACGGTGAATATTGAGAGTTAAAAAGAGATACAGTAGGTCTGTCCCTGGTGAAGGAATACTTGAAATAGTGCAGAGAGCACAAGTGCTCCCGTTTTAGATCTGTGGCAACAAAAGAAAGCAGAAGGGCAGCAGGGCAGTTTACTTCACCCAGGGACTAAGGTACAATAGCTACAGAACTCTGATAGGAAGGAACCCTCTTGTTGCTGAAAGTCTTCCTACTTGATAGTTTCAGGTTCTTGACCTCTTACCTTCCAATGTAAGAGAGATTCTCCTTTTGGAAACAATACATCATCTTTAAAATGCGCTGAATTGCTGCAGGATTTAGTTACAAGATTATGTTAGCTTGGACTGAAGGTGCTATAGTGTAACATTTACATTTTCACTATTTCATTGTTAAACTGAATGCATCACCTCTGGAAAATACAACCCTTATCTCACACATTGTAACACTGCAAATAGCATGTAATTCACTAAGGCTAGTGCAAAATGCAACAGACAAAGTGATGTAATTTAACCAGTTTAACCAGTAAGACCCATGCTCTTTCTCTCTGTTTCTTGCCCGCAAGAAAGGATTTTTCACAGGAATGTGTGCCAAATGTTTGAAGTTATATGTTGTGTTCTCTTTGTCAGTTTTACTTGTAAGGGAAATGTTGGGTTTCTGTAAGCTTTATTCAAACGTAGGTTACAGTCTGAATTAGGAATTAGCCATTTTACACAAAATTCCCCATTTGCACAAGCTCAAAAATAATTGAACAAATTACTGATCAGGTGGTTGTTCAGTGGAACTCTCAAAATGAGGCCGTCATTATGCTTAAATTTAAAAAAAAAAAAAAAAAACTAGCAGAGAGAGAGAGTCATAAATTATGGTGCTTTTGTCTTAAAATTAGCTACAATGTAATTCACATTTTTGACCTTGTTGACATGCACATGTGGTGTTTTTTATGTATTACGACACACATCATGACTGAAATAAGCAGTCAATGTCATGACTGAAGATTTCAGCTTTTGTTCTTTGTCCACTAATTACAGTCGCCAAAAGATGAATTCTGAAAGCCTTGGTCATCTATGTAAAAACCTAAGGAACCAATCCTGACAACTCTACCATTGTAATCAATTATTAGTGACCTTGTACAGTTAGCTTTTCCTCTTCTTCCAGGGAATCCATGTCTGGTTCAAACATGTTCACATGAATTAATCCAATGTTGCCACCGTGCAGCGTATACTAGATTAGTTAAAAGTCAGAAGATGCTGTTAGACTTAGAGCGGTGAGTGGAGTCAGGACAGGTGGCAAATAAGAGGTGAAAACAACATTTTCAGTTACTGAGTCACACCATTCATTTGGAGTCATGTATTCGTTCTTATTCTGTTCTTTTTCTATGTTGGTCTCCATCAGCCCAAGGTAAATATCTACCTTTTCAGTTGTTGATCATCACTGTCTGCCAAAGAACGGATAGCGTGTTGTGGATTTTAAGAGCATTTCTCCTATAAACTGCTTGCTGCTGCAGCTGAAAACTAAACTGTGAGTGAAACAAGACGTCCTGAATTCAGCAAACAAAGTTGACAGATCTAAATTCTCCTTGTAAGAGGAAGTGTTACTGTGTTTTTCAGAAAAGATTACGTTACTGCAAGGAGGGAGTCTAGCAGGAGTGGAATGTGTTTCAACCTCATATCATTTCTCTGCTTAAAGCATCGTGGAATCAGTATTTGTGATTTTTTTAAAAGGAAGTGTTTGCTTCCTTTTAAAATTCAGATCCTATTCTTTTCTGCCTAAACAAAGCCGAGTTGAAGGAGCAGAAATATATTTCTCCACTTACTGTTCCATTATAGTGTGTTAGATAGCTCATTGCGTTTTGCATACGAACAGTCAGATAATGCAGTGAGAAATGAGAGAAACGGAGTGATGTTGCAACAGTGTGTTAAGAGGAAGAACATCAGAGGTGGGTGATACCTCTGATGAATATGAGCATTAGGAGCTTGCAGGGAGCCAGTATGTACAGTATGTGGGAGAAAGAGAACAATGGGGACAATGACAGCCATGCAGCATGAGAGAGAATGTGACCGATAAAAAGATTTAATGAAGGTGGTGGCAGTAAATAAAGAATTTGTCACTGGAAATATTACAGCTGGTGTTGCATTATCGGACGTCAGTGGCAGCTGTCACTTCTTTTCTGTCTTCTTTCTTTATGAGCTTTGAAACTTGATTGTGCGTCAGTCGTAGCATACTGTCATGTATCATGAGACGTGCGTTCATTTTCCAAATGCTTTTAGATGTACAGTTAAATGTGAATGATTTGTGCACAATTAATCTCTGTAATTTTCCTATAAAGTACATTGTGTGATTAGTTGTTTTCTCAGGCAAACTGTGAACGAGCAGTCTTACAGTTCTGCGGCCCTTTGCTTATTATGAACTGAAAGTGTTGAGTTCATTCACACTAATTTCACCAAGCAGATGTGCCCGTTTATGATTGAAGCAGTCTTCATACAGATGGGATTTCACAACCCATGAAAACATTTTAGTGCTGCACACAGAACCACAGCCTATTTCCATGAACTGATGCTGCATTTGTTTATTGTTGCTCTTGTTTATGGCTTAAGAGATGATAGTTTATTTTCATGGCACTTTGCAGATATCACTTGGTTTTTTTTGTTGGTTTTTTTTTCAGATATAACTTAATCACATGACATTGGAATAACTCCACTGATTGACACACATAAGTGTAAATCTCTATTGTCTATACATAAAGCTAACAGAGCAGGACATGAAACACCCAAAAGAAATGCATACTTTCTCATGTAGTGGCAAAGCAGCCTGCTCTCGACTCCAGTTCATCAGGCATAGGTTTTAATGTGCTGTACCTGCAATGTATAGCCATTCATGTCAGTATTATAAAAGCTGAACAGATGATGTGCCACAAGGGTGGGGTTTAGTAGAGTCTCACAACCAGAGGAAGATCTTGAGCAGACATAAGATCTCATCCCAAGTAAAACCAAACACCACCACCCTTTAATTACACCTAACCACATATTTCTGCACATACTTAACCAAACAATATTTTATCCCTAAATGTAACAGAGACCTTGTGCACCAGGACCTCAAACACTTAAGGAAGGCTTGGTGCATCAACTGGTGACACCAAATGTTACTTTGTGCTTCTAACCTAACGGGTGTGGTTGGTGACTTTCTGTTGCTGTTAAGTTTTTTAACTTTGTGAGGACCCACAAGCAGACACAAAGGTTACATGCAAGTTCACAATGTAGTTTATTGTTGTTACTTGGTCTGCCAGGTATGTGAAGCCAATTGTTTACTAAAAAATTAGCCATTGCAGCTTTTATATTTTTATATGCTTTTTATCGACCTGAGATTTTTTTCCTTAAGTTTAACTTAAGTTTTTAACTTTGTACTTTTGAAGTACAAAAGAATATTCCCCAAAGGAAAAATTGATTAAATATTGGTGAACCGTGTCACCGTCTGGATCCAGGATTTTTTTAAAAGGGTTCTTCCTCATTGTGAAATAGGACTAAAAATTCAACATTTTTGCTTGTAATTCAACAAATAATGGAGGTCTGTGCCCTCTGAGTTCTTTCTAGTTTAGTTAAGAAATTGATCCAGTTTTAAAATCTCACTTCTTCTACTAGTCATACAAAAACACTGCTTAAGTTTGCCTGCCTAATCAAAAATCATTATCATCTACTGCTATAACACCAAATGATCAAATGAAACATGCTGAAAACAAATACCAATGTGGTTTAGTAAGATGCTGCTGCCTATCGTGAAGTATTTACAGTATTTTTCTAGTCCCACTACTGCATCCAGTATGCACTATAAACTATACTGTAGTCATACATATTATTATGGGCCAAAGAGAGGCATGCAAATTGCCCCTGAACTAATGAAGGGGTTCTTTTTTTGTTGTTTGATCCCTGAGAAAGGAGAGAGAAGAAAGGAGAGAAGATGGGTAAGTATGGGCTGAGAGACGGTGTTCATGAAAGCACAGGAAGAACAAGGAGAGAAAGATGTATAGGGGAGGATATAATGGGGCAAATCTAGGTGTGATCAGAGATAGAACACAAGAACTGGGGCAGTGTAGGTGGCTAGAGGGTGTTGAATGAGAGGTGAGAGAGAAAGACCTGAATGTGGGTTACTGGTATTTCCCAGTTCCCATGGTAACAGTGGACTGATTTTCTCACACACTCACACATCTACCTAGCTAACAGACTGTATACTGTATATGCAGTGGTACAGTATATTGTATACGTCCTTGATCGATAGTGATGATCTAAGCATATTTTATTCACTTAGTATGCGTGTCAGAGGAGGTGAAGTTGCATATACGTACGTTTTACATACAGTATATATACTATGTACTCCGGAGCTGACCTGCTTCAATGATAGCAGAGATATTCATAAGATGGTACAAATGCATAAAAATTAGAAATAAAGCAAAAGACTGGAAAGCTGCTTCTGAATATCAGCCAGTAAACGATGCTGATAGAAAAGTAACGTTGGAGTGCTGACACTGGTGCTGGTGAGGTGGTGTAAAAGCAAAGCAGTAAGACCGATTGACTGAAAACATGGTAAGGTGGTTTGAAAATTTGACCTAAAGAAATTATTTAGTCAGAGTCTCAGTGTGATCACAAAATGGGTTCGCAGTTCTCTTCCTGTTTAAACATTTTGTTT
>KV751352.1:3502022-3521202 GCA_001698575.1 Mola mola
GTGTAGCACTTTCAAAACAAGTTACTTTGCAAACAATTAAAAGACTTAAAAGTAAAGTGTAGAAAACCAGTTAAAACTATAAAAAATTAAACGATGAAAACAAATTAAACGCCAGTCTAAAAAGTAGCATTTTTAAAATTAACCACAACTTAGAGGCCCCAACAAAAAAGGCCTGGTCCACTTATTTTTAATGTTACACCAAAGTATGGCCAGGAATGACCTGACACAGGATCTCATATTGCATACAGCCTCATAGGGGGTCAGGAGTTCAGCTATGTACTCTGCCTTAAATGCAATTACATAGATTTTAAAACCACTTCTAAAATGGACTGGATGCTAATAAAGTGACTGGCGTTATGTGTTCCCGCTTGTTGGATCTTGTTATGAGTCCGGAAGCAGCGTTTGAGTCATTTGAAGTTTAGTTATTTTGTTGCGTGAGCTCATGCAGCTAGAGTAGCTGAAGAGAGCTTGTTAATGATCTTATATTATTGTTTAGCCACGGCTGATGTTTGGTCTTGGAGATTTTAGCGTTTGTGGGAACAAACGTGTCCAGAATATTAGTGCATGTTAAAATGAAAATGGAGATATTGTCATTGATGCTTAAAGCTGAGTCAAGGAGATTCGAGGAGGGAAAGGCATCACAAAATTGAACCGCTAACATATACTTTGAAGATGTGGGAATAAAACAGATGTATTAACTGCATTATAGACATGAGCATTGACAAGGATATATTTATGATCAGAAACCACACTATCTTGTCATACAGTTTCACTAATTGTGATGGCATAATAAAAAAACATATACAGACTATGGCCCTTATTGTGTGTAGTTCCTGTAATAGCACAGGAGATGATAAAAGTATCTGTAGACAGTTGTGTTGTCATATTGTTTGGACTCTATATCTCTACTTGACATTAATCTTGTTTTACCTGTGTAGCATGATCTAACGTGATCCTATGGTGTACCAGTAATGCAGTGCTGATGTTAACATGTGCTCCTAATAAGCCTGTTCATGAAGTGAAGCTAAAAGGTCACTACGTTTCGTCAATGAAGTTACAGTATCTATGAGCTTCAAAAAGTCTGTGGCCAGATTAGTGTCCTGCAAAAAATGAATGTTAAAATCACCTAAAATGAAAATAGTTTTGTATTTTTGCATGACAATGGAAAGCAAAATTATAAAACCAGATGATTTTGGTGGCCGATATAATAATATAAAGTATCCTAGGAAAGAAACATAAAATATTCAAATGATGAAAACCTGCCAAAATGAGTCAACAAACATTTAAATCAATTTCTGTAAAACACAGTCACTCCACCACCCCTGCCTGCCAATTCTCAGGGCCTGTTCAAAGTATCCAAGAGGAGAAGTTTCCTCTAGCTGGACAGTGTCATCTATTAACAGCCAAGACTCAGTGACCAGAAAAAAGTCAATATTATTTGTAGTCAAAAAACCATTGCAAATAAAAGTTTTACTTCCTAACAACCGCACATTAAGGAGGCTGAAGTTAATGGATGAAGGGGAATGTAGAGGTGGAATATTACTTTGGCAACAAATATGAGTCAGAACACCATGATTGACAGATCTGAGGGGTGGAAGGTTGTGGGACCTGTAATTTATAGTTATTGGAATATTGAATGTTTGTCATGTAATAGTTTAGTTAAAGTTAAATGTTCTATGTGGGTGTAGGTTTTCTCTTTTGAGGAGATCACTTCTTCAATAATACAACTGTAGCCAGTGGCAACACATAAGTGTTTCATCCAAGTGTTTTTTTTCATATTTGGAACTGGACCAGAGGGCACACATATCTTACCCAAGTTTTCTGCAGTTATTGAAAGTGATTCAAAGTGTTCTTGCATTCTTGTGGAGGATCTGAGTTCTGTGTCATTCACGCCAACATGAATAATGACAATGTAAAAAGAGGAGTGACAATCAATGACAGGATGTAGGAACCTTAGTAAATCCTCAGTTTTAGTCCCAGAGAAACAATAGATAATCCTCCTCTGCATGTTAACAGGAACACAGGCTCTTGTACATGATGAGGCTAGGGGCATGTCCCCAGGAAAAAGTTCAGACTGTCCTCCTTGGACAGCTCAAATAACTGGCACGAGTTGGTGTCGGGTTGTTAATGAGCTGCCCGAGTGCCCACACGCTGAGCGATTACTCACCTGGTGAGAAGCTGGTTAGAATTAGGCAGAGACTGAGGCATATGGCAGGAGTAAAGGACAGGAGTACACCATATGTTTCATTACCCAGAAGCTACCCTGCCTTTTTGCAGTTCATTTAAGGGGCACAAACTGCAGTGAAACTGCATATGTAGACATTATACTTAAAGATGGAATAACAAATCCAGATGTGCACATGTGTTGGGTTGCTGATCACTTGTGGCTGGGTCTATTATAGATCTTAGCCCTTCCTCCTCCATTATTTAATGTAGCACTTGAGTCAAACTAAAACCTCAACGTACACCTCAAATAAATTGTTCCCATAGATGATTTCTGTCATTTAAGGTATTTTGTGTCCTGCTGTTGTATGTTAAATTGTTCATTTTTCTGATCAATTCTTTTAACTAGGTATTTGATGCTATAAAACAGGGTTAAACATAATGATTGATAGTTGAGCTCTTATAATAAAGATGTTAAATTCAATCTTTTGCACTAGGTCTTGATGATGAAATGGTGAAAAATAGGAGACCATTGATAGCCATATTGCCGAGGCCTAGGAGGAACACAAGATCAGTTTGCTATGACTTTGAATAAATAGCACATCACAATACATCACATTGAGAGGTAATAGACTTGTAGCACTTATGAAGTCTTCTGGCTCTGGAAAGCACTCTATGATGGCAGACACTAATATCTCATGCCACCTTCTCATCAGGAGCAGTAACTAGCCATGTAAAGGCTATCCCAGGTCAGGTCGGACTCCGAGAAATCAGATGTTACAAATATTTAAGAAACTATCTGTATGAACAAACCCCATTTTCATGATGATAATTGTATTTTTAGTCGGGGTGTGAAGATGTTGACATGATCACCATCTACTTGCCAGCAGCAAAGGAAAAAAAAGGCATGCCTTTTGAAGAAAGAAAAAGTGGGTTTAAAGAAAGATGATGGAGCCCATGGTGACAGCTGTTCTAACAAATACATTTGTAGAATCTATGTTCTGTATTTTTAACATTCACTCAATGTATGCATTAAGTTGCAAGCTTCAGGTGTAAGAACAAGCACCATTAAAGATGTTCGTACATTGGCACGGTAGATCCATCTTATCATACTAGTAAAAGCTTGAGTTAGCACTTAAACTATATAACATAATGAGCTGGAGACCTCTGGAGTCTATCCAAATCTCTCAGAACTGATGGGCCTTCAGGGGAAATCCCAACAACACTCTTCCACTGTAATATAATCACATTTCAAATAAACCTAAACCACGTGATTTCTCACACTGGTGATCTCCCAATCACGACTAAAAATGATGCTGCTTGATGACAAAGTGAAGTAGTGTGGGGATTGTGGCAGACGCCAAGTCTTGGTTTATCTGACAAGCAGCATTTCCAATGAAAAGCTAATGTTTTAAAGGGTTATGTTGCATTTCCTCACAAGAGGCAGCCAAATGAAGCACGCAATTACATTTCTCTGGGTTTCATGTAAGTCCACAACTCGCAAAACATTTGTGAAAAGATGTAACGATTCATTAAACTCTTGATTCAATTCAGTTGTATTATCTCAAATAGGACAAAATACCTTCATTTCTCATATCTTTTCTGTATTAAATTTGTCTAGGGAGGTTTTTTATACCCATTTCCATTTTTCATAAATGAGAAAATGAAAATATCTTATGTTTTAAAGACATTTCGGGCAGAAACGGAGACATTCACTATTTCCCCTGTTGTCTCAGACAAAATTACAAATTAAAAATGCTTTAATTAAAAACAAAGAATGTTGCACATTCCTTTGTGAAACTGAAATTTCTTTTATTTCTCACGGAAATAAATAACCAAACTAAAGAGAAATGTTGAAACAAATACTAAATCATTAAATGAAAAATAAAAAATAATACAAATAAATGAATACACGGATTCCCCTTGTGATCTCTATGGCTCTCGCACTTGTTTCAGCATAATTTTTTAAAACTTTAAAGTCACAGAATCTTTAGCTTTACCAGCTCTGTTGGAGTAAATTAGCAGTTCTTAGGAGTAGAACACACAGCTACGTTTTTTAGCTTAGGTGTTGTATTTCAAATCATCCATGGATCCCACAAGGGCAAATTGAATTTTCTGTTTACTTACTGTATATTCTTTAAAGACTCAATTTTATGTTTGTAAATACAACTTTTTTTTTTTGCCTTGTCAACTCCCAGAAATGACCACAGTTGTTGTTTTTCCACTGTTTGTGCTACTAAAGCTGGCTACACGCTGCAACCCCCCCCCAAGCGATTGCAGGGGCATGGCCCAGTCTGAGGCTTTCTGCAACCAAGTATTCGCCCCACAAAATCCTCAAGTGTGTAGTGCTGTTATGATTATTTTACTGCTTCCAGCAGAATCCCAGTCAGAGTCACAACAATCTCCATTTGTAAATACCAAACATGTCTGATATTAAGGAATCGAGATCGGGGAGATTTTAGGTTGGGCTACGTCTAACAGAATAGTATCAATAGCCAACGAGACCAGACTGGAAAGTGTCACAAATCAAATGTTGTGTTGTCTGTTGAATTGCCACTGTGAGATCATTAATAGAAACGGGAGGTGTGTGGTCTCATTGTCCAGTGTGCATTTGTTATATCAATGTTTTATTTATACCGTATATTTTCATATTTAGATATTATAATTTTATATGTTTACTTCAATATGAACAACTAAACCATATTTACATAATGTGATTATGTGTTGCAAAGTATTTGGATACTAACATTCAGAGAGGGATTGATACGAGTTAAATATGAAAAAGTCAACGTTGACTTCACCCGTCACAGTGAATATACTTGTAGCAATAATTATTTGACAATTCTTCGAATTGTATTTGGCAAAGCAATATAGAAGAATATCAGTGAATTGGCAATAACGATTGACAAAAACGCAATTAATACATGCCCTTGTCTGCTACGGATATAGTTTTATTACTATAATATAAAAAATATATTAAAAGTTCAGCATTGACTTTCTTGTCTTTTCCTCTTTAGTCTTTGCTGCTGATTCGTCAGGAGATGGTGGTTTCCCAGAAGAAGCTTGGTGAATTTTGTGAAGCTCTGAAGCAGTATCTGAAGAATGTGTCCACTCAGAGAGATTGCTTTCAGTAAGTCCCACTGCTGCTCCACATTTTCATAACCCCTCCGCTGCAGAAACCTTACACCTAATCATTTTTAATATTTAATGTTCCATTCTCGGCGCCAGGACCTCACTGTTTTTATCACTGTATTAGTACCTGAAATATTCCTTCCTCTGGTCTTGCATTGCATCAGTACTTTTTAGTATTAATGCACACACAAACACACACACACTTTCACTTAAACTTTGACTTGGTATTTCGTCATTATGTTTCCAAAATCAGTAAAATACTGTAATACCAATGAGGTTTGGATCAGAGGGATATTACCATAATTCCTTATATCCAATATGTATATTATCGTACCTGAAATAAAGTTTGATATACTCGTAATGCTGTACGTAATACACACCTCCTCTGACTCTCTCACTGAGCCCCCGGATGCTGTGATACAGTGTAATGTCCAGAGAGATTTCTTGAAATCCCAGACCCAATATGCTGTAGGTGTAGTCCAGAGTCATATTATACATATACTTTAGGATTCTGGCTCTGCAGTATTTCTTCAATTGTAACTGCAGTCTTTACTTTGCAATAAGTGGTCTACAAGAGAGACAGAGAGGGTTTCAGGCTGGATAACTTCATATATTCACAGTAAATTGGCATGATATTTATTTATTTATTTTTTTCTAAATTTCTTCATTATCTAAATTAAGACAAATTAAAACTTAATCTTTTAATGTCTTTCAAAATTGTTAAATGTTGGTTATTTTTGGATCAGTATGAAAGTTTAAATCTGCCTTTACATTGGAAAGGTTAATGTGTTAACAGCCTGTTAACACAACCAGCAAACACAAAATCACTTGTGTGAAGTTTCTGGCCACCTATAGTAAGTACACTGTCCTTTAATCTCTGCTTTGAGCTCCACTGACTCCTTAACAAAATATCTCACTATTTGGCTGCTAAAAGCTATATGTTCACTAACTAATCGCTAATGGGAAGTAATGTTTTCCACTGACAACTAACAGATATTAGAGTTTGGAAAATAAAACGGACAGTGATGAGTGATAAACCAAAAGAGTACTGCTTTAGGCTGTCAAAAACCAAGACACATCACTGAAATGTCTCAAAGAGTCAAGAGACAACCAACATTGGAGAGTTAGCCACCCCTTTCAAGATAAAACCCCTCATGCAATGTACTGTCTTGATAAAAATGAATGGTTAACACATTTTTAAAAGTAAGCTAAGGTAAGCTAACACAGTTATGTGACAAACAATGTAAACACTGTGTAAAAATGAATAAATAAATAAATCAGTATTCATATGGCAGTGTTGCGGATCTGCAAAAACATCAGAAAACATAGTTAATACTGGATTTTCTTAGCCTTAAATACCTTATCTAAGGGGTTTGTGATCATATGAACAAAGTGAATAGTAATGATCTCGTACTCAATACAATGTTTAATCTCATAAAGGAAAATAAAGTTACTGTGTGGTGTTTGCTGTCCTCTAATGGGTTTAACATGCTGTAAGTACAAGCCACAGATTCTTGCTGTTGTCCTTAACAGCTACCTGGCAGCCTGCTGCTCATTCCAAGCTAAATATCTGTCGCTGTTGTTTTGGTGTGTCTGTCTGAGTTCTGTTTGAGCTGAACTCCCAGCCTGAATAGTCACAGCTCGCTTTATGTACATGCGAATGAGGGTGTGACGTCACCACCTCTGTTGTCCGTTTACACAGCGACACCAGGGGTGGCGTTTGCAAAACATTTAACTCTGGGACTTGGTTTTATAAGTTTTCATTTCAACCCTCAAAATGTTGTCGTCATGTAAAGGAACAGACAAAAATCAACACATTTTATCTTCCATACATTTCCAGATTGAACAAAAAATCTCTAAATCTCTGTTCTCAGAGAGAGACAATGCTGCAGGACACACTAAAAAGGTTGGTCGACAGACACTCACAGATGCTCCCAATGTTCCTGGTGTTCCCAAAGGCTGAGAATCACTAATATAATTAATATTTATAATTAATATTTCCTAAATATGTCCTGAGATCTCTGATCAAACTCATGATGGCTGCTATGATCCATCTGAGGTCACAGGATTTGTGTCCTCTACCAGATTTTGAAGACGGAGATTTTTTCGTGCGTGTGACTTCAAAGAGGTTTATGCTTGCAAGAAACTCGTTCGGGAAATTGTTTCTGTTAAAAGATGCACCTTGAGCAAGCATTCATTTCATGCCAAAAAAGTTCCAAAAATGCAATTGCATTGCACAACACTGCCTGATCTGCATAAACGCAGCTTCAGCTGTAAACCGCAATGTGTTTGGAGCCGGGAAATTACAGACTGAAATGGGATTCTACTGCAGCGGTGAATCAATCCTAATGCCTAAGGCCATTTTCTTTACTTTTCATGAAGGCAGGTGGCTTAAGAAATTCAGCTTATAGTTAGGTCCAGGAGTCTTTTGACAGTGACACGGTTCTTATCATTTTGCCTCTATATCATTGCCTCAGATTGGATTTGAAATAAAAACAGTCAACATGTGATTGAAGTACAGAGTTTCACCTTTAATTCAAAAAGTTTCACAAATATATGACATTTACCATTTAGGAATTACAACAATTTTATGAAGAGTACTTCCATTTTCTGGGCTCAAAAGTATTTGGACAAACTGACAAAATTGTAAATACTATAGATTTGAATACTTGGATGAAAATCCTCCGTAGGCAATGACTGCCTGAAGTCTGGAGCCCATCTGAATCACCAAATTCTGAGTTTCTTCCCAGGAGATGCTTTGCGAGGCACACTTCAATTTTCCTTGGACTTCAAATTGATAGGTCCAGTCAAACAAATGCCAATTCAGCAAAAAGAAAAACTAGGTAGCTGAACATCACCAGTTTTTTGGGTTTTACACCAGAGTGAGGAGAGAGTACAGTGTGGTCACAGACTAGAGGTGGTTTAAAGCTGCAACAATCAATGTGCTTGTAAAAACTGAATCAATGTGTAATGTGAAAGGATTTGTTTACCTGTATTTTTCCTCAACTACTTGTAGTTTTAGTGCCTTTCAGTTCACTGTTTTGGTTTTACAGCCCACAACTGTATTATGTTGCTTCACTCTTCGCTGTTGTTTCCAGGTATAGCGGGTAGCTGTTTTTAATTAAAACACTGCTTTAACTACATTCCACATCACTAAATTGAGTGTATGAGCGATGGGCTGTTGACACATCCATGTGCCTGTATACTAGAACGTAATCTACATTTTTCTGCCATGTGTAACCAAACTACTGTTGCTTACCTTTGCAGTCCCTTTTGGGTCAAAATTGTTATAACTTGACAGTGCTTCCAAGTCAACCCTGAGGACCTTAAATGCAGCACTTTTTAGTGAAAATTGAGAGAATATCTTGTCTAGATTGTATAGTGTCTGGATCCCCTTGCTAACACATTCATGCAGCAATATGGAGCTCTTTGTCATTACAGCCCAGTCTACTCTAAAGTACCTAGATTAGCCCGGTAACATCCAGCTTCTGCCATTTGCACTGACCTGGGCACACAGTATTTTTATTGCACAATTGCCCATTTTGCTATTATAGACTGAATACAATTTTCAAGCTATCATCTCAATATGACGCCCGTGCCTGGTGGGATAAGGAAAAAACACAGCATCTTCTTTTATTTCTCCTGCAAAACTGTTCTTGCATGTCTGTTTCTTTTTCATTTCAGTAGTGTTACTTATGTTTCCTCCGTTTCTAACACTACCTCATATCTTCTCCGTCCATCATCTGTTCTTTTTTACTCCCTCCTTTGCCCTCCGTTACCATCATTGATGCCATCAATCCTCACTCCTACCATTCTGTCCAAACTCTCACCTCCTCTAACTGTCACCCTCCCTCCACTATTATCTACTTGATCTTATTTTTCTCTGCCTCTTCTCTAGCGTGACTGCCGTGCGCCTGCCAGATGGTTTATCCTTTGTCGTCTATGAGTTCTGGGATGGAGAGGAAGAGTGGAAGAGGTGAGGTTCCACTCTTCACTTATAGAAAATAATATTACAGTTTTACTTTTGTCCTTGTCACCATGCCAGTCTGCAAGCTTTATAATTTCCCTTTTACTGGGTTATTTTTCTGGAGTCAGGTGCAATGATTTTTTTAACACTGTTAATTACTGTAAAAATGCTGTCTTAGATGCTCTTGTAGTAACAGGATAAAATATGAAGTGACCTCGTGGATGCCCTTCCAATGAAAACAAAATATGATAAAGTTCCCTCTAGATTGTCTTTCCAGAGGATAAAACACAATAAAGTGACTTTTAGTGGACAAAGCGTGATAAAGTGCCTTTTAAAGTGCCCTTCCAGTGGACAAAATGCCCTAGAAGGTGTCCTTCCAGTAGATAAAACACAATTAATTGCTCTCTAGGATTCTTTTCAAGCAGCTAAAATGCTGTTAAGTGCTCTCTAAGGTGCTATCCCAGTGGTCAAAGCGTGATAAAGCGCCCTCTCGGTTGGTGTCCTTTTACTGGAATTATTTTCACCCCTACCCCCCAAACATCAAAATCCGCCAGTGTAGATGCTACAATTGAGTCAGATCAACAGGCAGAATGAAACTGTGAGGACTGATGCTGGCTTGAAAGGCTTCTCTTCTAATGCTGATCTGCTGTAAAAGTGTTTAAAGTCATTGAATTCTCTACGTTCTTCAGAGCTGAGCATGCCAGTGTGTCTTGCAATTGTTTTATTGATTAGTGATTTGCAGACAAAGAGTCATTTTTTTTCTCCATTGTTGTCACGAGCCTGTTAGATTAATAACCCACATCCTCATTTAATTAGCATACCTTTATCTACTTGCTTTCTCCAGTTTGGCTGGAGTCAGGTGGTCATGATTTAATGATGCTGCTGGTGCTGAGGCCAGAGGAGATGATGCTGATGTAGCTGCCTGCAGATCTGAGTTTTTGCTCCACTGCTAACAGCATCTCGCCACCGTTAATATTTAAAATCCTACAGTAAAGGCTAAGGGCCGTGCTAAGTGGTTAAAGGCTACGTGTGCTCAATGAGTGACTGTGGAGCTATTATTTGTGTGTGGGTGCGTGCTCGCTCACCATCCCTTTTGATTCCAGGCACCTCCAGTCGGCCCCTAACAAAGCCTTTCAGCACGTGAAGGTGGACACACTGTGCCAGCCGGAGGGCATGTCCTCTGTCGCTGTGCCAGGTGAGCATAGTAAAACAAGAAAGTAATACTGGAGTTATTAGAGCCAGGTTATTATATCTTTAAGTATCAGTTTGAATGAGCAGTCCAATGAATTTAAGCAACAACTTCACCTTAGAAAAATCGCAAACCTGAATACTGAAGTCTGAAGTACTGAAGTTTTATTTCCTCATAAAGATAAATAAAATGAACTGTGAACCATTAAAGCTCTGATCAGAGGGAAGTGAAACCAAATTCCCATTTAGGAGCTTGGACCAATAAACCAGATAAAGAGACTCTCGAGGGCTTAATACTAATTCAAATGCTTATATTACCCTTTTAGATGAATCCATTTTACAGCAGTAATTGTCCCTTCTCTCTTTCTGTTTGCAGCTGCCTGGTGCAGTGTGAACAGGGACTGAGCATGAAGATATTCAACTATATGCCAAGACTCCCAGACACTTCCCTCTTCCTCTTTAACTCACCACTGACCCTAACCCCCACCCCCACCTTTGCTTTTGACCCTCAAACCTTTCACATTCCTCAACTCTTTTTGTAAGTAAATGTTTACACAGTGCAAATGAATGGTGTCAACTGCAGTGAAAACCGTGCATTTTCCAATGTGAAATTACTACAGTGGGTTTGCATTTTAACATTAGTAGTTTGCTGGATGGAGGTATTGCATTATGTTATGTTCTTGTTCCAAGTAGCTTCAAGCCACTGTAAAGTGGAGATAGTTATGTAGCAGCAGGACCCTGGCATTGAGTTTGTCATGTAGCAAGTTAGCCTACTTCTTTAGAGTAGTGCATTTGGGAATGCAGCTTTTCTTTTTCACTGCTCTTAGAGTTGAATTCCCCACAGGTAGCTCATTAATTATTTTCTAGTAGCTGCCCACAGTTGCACCAATTGTAGTGTTAATTTTTTTTTTTTCCACTGACCAAACACTTTTGACTTTATTCTCACATCAGCCATTCTGAACTCACATGAACATGTTGAGTATCAACAGAGCTGTTGGATTAGCATGAAATCTCAGGAATATTCAATTCTTAAGGATCAGCCAATCTACTCGCTAGCTGTCAGACCTACAGCTCTTCTCTGAGAAGTAAACTTAACTGGGGTTGTGTGGGGAAAAAGTAGACGTAATATGGTGAAAATGATGACAAATGTACAAAACAAGAGCGATCTCTCTGGATTAAAGCAAAAGAATCTTTTTTTTCCCCTTGTTTTGCTTGGCTTGGTTTAACAAAGAAGACAGGTCCATTCAGCAACAATTTCAATAATTAATCAGTTTAACTTAACATTTTAAGCAGCAAAGTCTTTCAGGTCAGCAATTAGTGGTGAGATGTGGGTGTTCATTGAAGATGTTGACACAAACTGTTTAAAGTGTCACAACGGTGGCTGTCTGTTTAACCTGGTTAGATCACCATGGTAACTGTTGCTGAACTGACTTGGTCTGAAGGAGGTCATGTTTTGAATTCTTCCCCACAATAACATAAAAGAATTCAGTTAGTGATGCAGAAACACCTTTACCTTGGATAATATTACAGATTTAAATTTTCCACAGCCTATCATCCATGATGAAGGCTCAGCCTCTTCCAGGCTTTCCTGTCCATTTATACTGCAGCTAAAATAACAGTAAAAAATGTCTCCTATTGCCATTTATCATAGGTAATATTAATTTATTGATAACAATTTCACTTTGATTTATCTCTCCTTCAATTTAGCAAAGTGTCAGGGCCAAATAATGTTTAAATCTGCTGTTTTAAGTTTCAAATTTCACAGCTCTACGATGTGCAGTTGTCAAATCAGACTTAACAGTGAATTTAGCAGTGAAATAAAACTTTTGTATACGTTCATGTTGAGCATCCTTCTGACATATTTTCCTTTTGCTTTCCCTGTAATTTTCTTATGTATTCTCCACCGTAACAACATATTTATGTTGACTGAAGAAGGCGGATACTTTTGATTTTGTTTGGACAAAGAGTAAAATGACACAAAAAAACACCTGTATCATGGGTAGAGTGAACATAGAGAATTTAAAACCATGTGTGTGATACTCTAGCAGGCCTTCAGAAAGCCTTGCACTCCTAAAGTCTGTTGCACAGGCGAGAGAGAGCAGCCTTCTTGAAACCATTTAGCTTATATAGGCCCCAAACAGATGAAGTCAGTCAGCCACTGAGATTGGAGGGACCAGGAAAGTATCCGTAGAATAAACACAGCAGCCAGCCAAACAAAAAATGACATGCAGCCCTGGGCCATCACACTAATGACTTAATAAGTTGATAAAACATTCATTTATACAACTGCAATATATATAAAAACACACAAAATATTCAATGTTTAACCTGATTTTTTTTTTCATTTTGGTTTCAAACGGTTACTTATGTACACAAGTCTGTAAATAGGATGTGTTATTTACCTTCAAATACACAGCTTGACTCTTTCATCCTCTTCAGATACATTATTTTTGTTGAGTGAGCACTATCTTGTTGAGTTGCTTGACTCTTAAGTACATTTATCTGCAATGGCTGCTGTGTCAGTAATCTCTGAACTGTTTTAGATCTATTTTTAATGAGCAACAGAATCATCAGCCCAAATCTCTGTGAAGCCAGACATGCTTATATCTGACCATTTCACTCTACTGTGTGATGAAACAGGTCCGTTTCACAAATATTTGTGGCTGTAGATGCCAGTTGACGGTTTCTGGATGTTCATGTTGCTTTTATTTAATGACGCCTAAAAGATGAATCTCCAAGCACTCATACACAGGGTCTTGTTTATGAGATGAGAGGAACACATTGTTTAGCTGTCAGGCGTTCAGACTTAGACGAGAGTCTGTTTGTAGATCTAGAAAATAGAGCCAAAAAGTCAGGGGGAGATCAAGGCAGCACCTCTTCATGCAGCTAATGTTTGTTCTTTTCACGCTTTCTTTCTGTAATCCTCGTCGGAATTGGCGATTGGTAGCTTATATTAGCTGAGTAAGTCTAGTAGGGATTGTACATTTGAAAGTGTTGTTCTAGTATGATTATATTTGTATTTATTGACATATTTTAGTGCTATGGTGCAAATTTTTCCTCAGTGCAAGTGGCCTTGTAGGCACTGCAGCTTGTCAAAACAGTTTGTTTGAATTGTAGAACCTTCACCATCACTTCAGATGGAGAAACTCATCTGAATGATGCTGAATATGAAGCCTTAAACATCACCATGAGAAAGAAGACGTTATAATGGATTTCAAGTGATGATTTATTTATTTATTTATATTTTTTTTTGCCATGTGATGTAAACTCCCAGTATGCAGGGGAATGACCACTGAAGCTCCTTCTGTTTGGATCTTGTTTTGTGTTGCATCGACCTATTGTTGATAGAAAAGTTGAGTTTTCACCACTGCATTAGCTTTCTGCACATAGGACTTATTCAGTTATCAATACAATACAAGACTTCACATCACTGGATAGATCAACCAACCAAACACACTATCATCATATATGTATATTGCCATTAGCCCCAAATACAGGAGACAAGAAAATTCGAGTACCTCAACAGGACTTTCCAGATTTATTGCCATGTGGCCAGTGACAAAACTGGTCAGTGAAGGGAAGGTTCCGATTTATTCCAAATATATCCAAGTCGACTGAAAGCAAATTATACATAGATGTGACCTTGTGTGAGATTGGTAATATTTTCTAATTTCAGTCAAATTTATGCTGGAATACACAAAAACTAGAATTATATAACCAAAGAGAAACAACGGCGGTTCAATTTTATCCAATTTTTCACACATTCCCCATGTTTGGCCTGTCGAAATCGAGAGCAATTTTTGGGACTAATCTCAGATTGTTTCACAAATAAAATCTCAGATGTTCACCCCTGGACATCTAATCACCACCAATTTGAAACGATGAGACTATCACTCAGAAAGCACAATGTAAAAATGAATGAATTTTGTGACTTAAGATGCAGTGTATTAGAGGCTTTGGAGTATGATGAGAGTATATATATATATACACAGTATGTTGTATTTCTGTTTGTTGATAAATTACTCTTCCTAGCTCTATACTTGCAATGGTGCCATCTTGTTATCTTCTGTTTACTCAGTTCGTTCACCATCTGTAATGGACAGCCAGTCTGTAAATACTGTTGTGCCATTGAGCACGGATCCAGCGGTACGAGCATCTGTAGTACGGCACTCTTCTTTTAGAGCACAGGGCTGCACTGAGCAGGGCAGGGCAGTGACGGATATGGGACTTTAAGCTTTAAGAACAGGCATGAAAAATATCAGTGACATGTTTCTACTGTCTCTGATTTTTTTTTTTTTTTTTTTTTTTTTTTTTTTTTTTACCATTTTCCAATTTTTCTGATCAGCAGCTACTGGAAAACAACAAGAACTGTAGAAATTTACCAGCAAAGGTTAACGGGATGAAGATAGTATACAGGCTTCAAAATAATAAAGAAAATGTCAATGCAATGACAAAGAAGTGCTAAACACATTTTGGTTCAACTACACTTACAATAAAGTTGTTCTGTCACTTAGCATTTGGCTACCTGAGGTATGGTTTAGGAAAGGTGCAGTTCAACCACTGATATACTATTGAACTATAGCCAAACATGGAAACATACATAACCACTTCCTCTCACTGTGCAAAAATAAATCCAAATTGTCCAGGATATGCTGCCATCTTCCATTGGTGACATTGTTGATGTGCACTTTGAGATTTTAGTTTACCCTAATTGCTTCCTGACATAACGGAGGAGGGGGGGCATATGACCTATATCGGAGCCTGCCACCAGAGGGCGATTGAGATGCTTTGGCTTCACTTTTGGGGGCGTTCTCATGTCATCCATCAGTCAAGTATCAGTATGTGATGCAGCATAAATGAGCTAAGTTGTGCCTCGGACCTGCCTCAGATCACAATGTCAGAATGATCAGTCCAACTGTGACTTTTGTCAGAAGTTTAAATAAAAACTTTTTTTTGGCTTCTTGATACACTTTATAAGTTACAAAATAGTTAAGGAGACATTTTGGACACAGAACATTTTTTTTTTGTATTTGCACAAATATTTGAATTATTTGTAACAAAAAGACACTCCTGTCTCCTATTCCCAGTATCTAAATTAAACACTTTTAGCGTAAATAACAAACCGTTAGCTGTTGTCTGTGACTCCATCTTGTTTGGATTATTGCAGAATTCACAAACTGTGTACAAACTGTTTCTTCATCACTTGGCTGGACTGCCATGGGCCACTGTTAACATTCTGTAAGCTGCTGTGTTCTGAATAGAGGCTTAAAGCCATATTGCTTTATTTTTTACATGTCAGTGTCTTTGCACACTGACAGGCATAGATTTTCATTGCTCGAGTGCTCACTTAAGTGCAGCCCACCTGCTCTAATTGAAGTTTTCTTTCTGTACATGGTGCCCAGCCTGGTTGGGTTCATTACATGAGGAAGATAATGAGTAAACTATCAGAAATACAAATACAGTTTCTTATTGATACGTTCCTGAATGTCCCTCGGACTGTGCAGCTTGTTCTTTTCTATTCTCCTTCTCCTCCTCCGTGCAACCTGTACTTCATCATACAATGGAAGAGTTATGCCACTTAAAAGCAGAACAGGCTTTGACTTTTTCATGGCAACTAGGAAAGGTGAAACATGGTGGAACATCAGGCCTCCTGCTGTTACCAGGTATACCCTAACAAGTGTTTCTACTTGATAAGTAGACAACTAGAAATTTGCCAAACTGGTCACAACTCTTCCCTCGTATGGTCGTGTTCTTTTCTATTTTTCAAATGAGTGCATGTCAACTGAACGTTCAGTAACTTCTTTGCTGTAGTATTAGGCCATGCTACTCTTAATGGTTTTTGTGTATTTCTTACCTTCTTTCTTTTCTAGTATATTCCTGTGAAGGAGACTGAGACAAAAATATATTTTTGTATGTTTCAGTAAAACAGCTCTCTCTTCTTAGAGAAAAAGAGACGTATTGCAGGGATGCAAGTATAATATTTGGTCTTTAAAGAATATCTTGTTGAAATTTTAGACAATGTAGAGTGATGCAATTGAATAAAAGTGTAAAACTGAAAACTTGTCTGGTTGATGAATTCCATCGATGTTTGTTTCCTGCAGAAAGGTTCCAGTAAGACTCAGATTCATTTTAGTTTTCACTCATCACCACAAGAAAATTGTGTCCTGATGCAAGTCTGATCGTCCGTGACAATCTTCGGTGCACAAATATTTGAATTTAATGTATGTGAAGAGCTTTCAACTTTCAGCTAATTCAAAACTGGCTAACAACAAACCTTATTTTCTGGTTTCACTTTCCAGAAATCAACTACACATTAACAGTGGATTCATATAAAAATTAGTTTTATTCTGTTAACTTTTCATCACGTCGGTATTGGCCTGTCTACTTTACATATCATCGCATATTTCTAATATCAGAATGTTGCTGTTTTTTTAAACTCACAAAAAATACAGTTAATATAATAGATATAAGTATTTACATATGTTCTCTCCCCATTATCTTGTGACTCCCTCAAGCAGCCTCTGCTCTTTAGCACATATTGTGTACTTGCTGGTTTGTATGTGACTCGTAACTGATTACTGTGACCACCAGTATGTTCAAGAAAGTGACAGAGGAGCTAAAAATGATGACAATCACTCTGCCTACAGTCAGTCTCCGGCAGGTCACAGTCAAGACGCAGTCATTAGTATGGGTCAGCGAGGGAGCAGTCAGATCTTTCCCAGGATCTGCATGACAGTGATGGTGGTGCTCTGGCCAAAGATGAACGCTCCGCAGAGCAAGGTCACTGCTCCCCAAATTGTGAAGATGATTCTGGAGAGCACAAGGCACAATCGCAGCTGAAGTAAATCATGCAAGAACCTCTGCGATTAGTCAAGGCTTTTACCCCCAAAAACTTCCCACTAGTTGGTGTGTGGGTCAGGGTTTTTCCATATGTGCACAGCCAATACAGCAGCAAAAATATGTGCTCATTCACCCCAAAAATCAGCACTGAAGAGTCTGATGCTCATCCTGCTGCTCATGAAATGTTCTAACTGGCCCTCCTAACTGTTTAACTACAACAAAACAAGGGAGCCTTCATTAAAAGACATGGAAAAAAAAAAAAAAAGATTAATACTGCTTCACCAAATTACAAATATAATGAACTACAACCTGAGTCAGGATGGATATATATATATATATTCTTTTTTTTTAATGGCCTGAGCATTCAGTCATTCATTATCTCAACCAAGGAGTTTGTTTGTTAACAGGACAATAAAAAGTTAAGGATAAACAAGCAGGCCAACTAAGAGTAGTTGTCCATCTTCAGACCCGCAACCATCAGAGCAGAACATTTTTGAGAGGTTTTTTCGAAGCTCAAAATATATTTTCCACATTCCGGAGTGCACGAGGCTCTCTGCATGTACATACATTTCATCATCAGAAGGTGTACATGTAGGATCTCTTTTCTCAGTTCTCAGATTCTCAGTTTTTACGTGTTTGTCATGAAATATGCTGCTACACCCACTCAGGCAGTTAAACTGACTGTATTGTCCTACATTCCCTATGTCTCACGACTATCAGTCTTTATAACACATTAATTGTAAATGTAATAAACACAAAAAAAAAAATAGTTTCTCCTCACCTGGTCTTCCAGGACACTGGCTCTGACTGCATGGCAAACATCAAACAAAGACCTGTTCAAACACATCACAGCATTTCAGGGACGCTTCACAAACTTTAGACAATACAGTACAAAGTGTATCTTAAACCACACGTAACCTGGGAAGATGAAGATGAAAAAGGCACTGATCCCTCCAATGACACTGATGACCTTGCTGATGTCGGGTACAAACATGGCAATGAGCAGCGTCACCGTTATCCACAGGACTGTCAGCACGTAGCGGCTCCGGCTTTCAAGCTTTAAAGTTGCCACACAGTCATGCTTCCGCCACCAGCTCAGCAGGGGATCCTGGATCACTGACCTAATGAGCAGAATCTCTGGCTGCAGCTATCAATTATTTTAGTAATCCAGTGTTATATTGAATAAAATTATAAAAAGAAGTACTCTAAAAAAGACCTTAAAATTGATCACTTATTATTCATTCATTGCAGGAAGAGCAGGTGTCGAACTAACCCGTCAGTTAACGCTATAGTAGTATATGATAAGTTAAAATAACTAAATAGTTACTAATCGACATAAAGTTTAGAATGTAAGAACAAAAGATACAACATTTTGTTGTTGATACACCATAGTTATTTAGTGTTTTTTTTTTTTTTCTGTTGATATACAGTGTATGGTTGCTGTGGTGAAGTACACCTCCCAGTGTAAAGTACAAGAAACGAGATTAAAAAAAAAACAAACTAGGAAGGACGTTTGGTTTGTTACAGCTCTTTGAACATTAATGTGGACTATTTTGATTATCTTTAATACATTGTAGTGGATACTCAGATAAGATTTTGGTTCCAAAGTAGGATTCAAGGATGAAGGAAGACTGCCTAATCTACGTTCCATGCTTGCTGCACAATGACCAGTCAGCATAAATATCGAATCCCAATCATTTTCCCATTAAGAGTGTTTGTACTCCGGGTTCCTATAAACCAGATGCCATCCTACAGTTTTCTTTTACATATTACATCATCCATCAAAATTATGACATTATCAGTTATGAAAAAATGAACAAGGCCAAACAAGGGATACATATGAAAAATATTACATTATCAGTAAAAATGTTATGCAATATCAGGACATTA
>KV751352.1:3521281-3538556 GCA_001698575.1 Mola mola
CCTGCCCAGCAGCAGGATGATGGGGTAGATGGTGATGATGGAAACTCCAAAGAGCAGCCTGGCAATGAGCATCAGAATATCATCACCACTGTATGACATCAGAATGTCGGCCTGCACGTCCTTTCCAAATGTCAGATACCCATAAGCCCCTGAAAGAGAGAAGGGAGGGAGGTGTTCCCTTATCCATTGCACCAAATACAGAGTGTCAGATGGCATACGGATGGAATAATAAGTACAATGATTAAAAACACACAAACATTGGCCGAGCATGTTACTGCTGTATCATTCTGAATAGAGATTAGTTACACAGATTTAGTTTAATGTAGGAGCATGCCTCAACCATTTTAAGTTCATTGAACATACTTCATAGAAGTGTGAAGACACAACATATTCAAAACCTACCAAGAACTAGCACAAACAATACACATTAGAATCTCTATTGAGCCTACAGATATGCTATCAGCTCTGTGAGGCTGTACATCAACCCATAATAAACCCAAAGTGACAAAGCTAAACACACTATCTCAATCTAATTAATATGCAAAAGATACTTGGTCTTTAAAGTGAAAGCCCTCTGAGTAACACATTACTCCATCCACACCTTTTCTCTGCTTAGTGGTACCTTACATGCTTTGGCAGTAATTTGATTGATGTAGTATTTCTTCCCCAAAAAAACCCTTTTTATTCAATCTATCAGCAACTTTCTATACATGAACCTAACCAAACCACCATTAACATTACTGATTTATTACTGCGTTGTCAAATACAGACTCATTTGCTCAATATTTATATCACCATGCCAACATGTTAACAATAATAAGGCTAACTTGCTGACAGTTATTAGCAAGTCTATTTGATAAGCATCCCAAAATGAACCCACAGTTCACTGTGAAATCTTGGTCACGAGGCATAAAATGCTTTAATGAGTAATTTTACAACCTAGAAGGAACAACTTCCACATAGAAGAAGGAGAAATACAAACCTGTGAGTGAGTAGATGATGAGACAGAAGATCATGGAGATCACAGAGATGAAGACCCAATGTGAGAGACTCTGGTTCTCCATGCTGCTGTAGATAGCAATGGACGCCTCGTGGCACTGGAAGAAAAACAGGAGGAGGATGAAGCTAAACTAGATCTAAGTAGCAGAACACTTCATGTATGAACCGAATGCTGAAATTAATGAGATGCCACGTAAAGTCCAATCCAAAGTGTTCACAAATCCATGGAGCAAAGTCCTGTTTACAATTGTGTTTGACAATGTGGTAAACCTTAGGCCACATTAGAATGATAACAGCCGTTCTAAAAATGGAAAAGTCTTTCCTTTACTTTTGAAAGAAAATCCATGTGTAAAGTCTGTAAAACCAAAATAATTTATCATCAGGACATACGCTTTTACAATATGTACGAAGTAAATGGCAATTATCTCCTGCTCAATACAATTTTGTAATTATACAGAATAAACATTACCTATCCTACAATAACTGTTTGGTGTTTGCTGCCCTCTACTGGTGTTGACATGCTGCAACTACACACCAAAGACACCTATTGTAAAAAATAGCCACCTGGCAGCCTGTTGCTCATCTCAGCTAAAATTTTTGGCACTTTTGCTGCTTTTTTTTCCTGTTCTGTCTCAGGTTAAGTCTCGAATAATCATGGTTCCCGACTTGTAACACGCATGAGTGAATTGGGGCTCTGATGTCATCATCTCCAAAGGATATACATGTTGTCGGTTTACACAGTGACAGTAGGGGCAGTCCTCTCAAAGATTTCACTGTGGAATCACGTTTTATTGTGTAAGGAATGGCCAGAACACAACAAGTTTACCATTTTCTCTTGAATACATTTTCTTACACCTACACAGTACAGGATTTGCGACATATTATCTAACAATATGATCATTATGATAAATTTCATTGTGTTTAGTGATAAAGCTTGTAAATTGTTCCATAATAAAAATGATCACGTTCTGTTTCATTTAGGAGTGTCCATCTTTTTTTGAGATAAAACTTCCTTCCAATTCAAAGGTGAGGAAAAAATATAGATCCACGGACAAATACAGTAGGAACTAGTTATTGAAAGGCTGCCATTCTTGGAATTTCCTCATCTGCTCTGGAGCTGACAGTGAAGATGGACAAGGATCAAAGACCTTAGCGTGTTTGATAGCTATATTGGTGTGAGGAATTGACATGAAATAGGGAATTAAATGAAGGCTATGGGGTTTTAGGGGCACAATGGGGGTTAAACCATCACAGAGGTCAGGATGCATAGTTTTCACCACACTTGATCCCAGCTGCCACAACCCAGTTTATAATCTTGCTTCCCCTTCCCCGTCTCCACTGCTCTCAGTATTATTGAGCGGTTACCTTGGCAACATGATTACGTATTTGTTACGTATTGATTCATCCTGTGTTAGATTAGGCTGTTAGACTAAGATTGTTAAGATTGTTTTCTTAGACCCTGACCTGTTATTAAATGTGAAAATCTAACCCTCTAAACTTCCTTCAGAAGCTGCTGACTATACAGACTAAACTGAGAAAGTCCAAAAAAGTCTTCTGCAATTCTTCAGTTCACTTTTGCAGCTGATTGTTACCCCCTAATATATAAAATTTTTTTTTTTTTTTTTTCTAAATCAGCCCTACGTGAACTACAACCTACATAAGAGTGCATTCTGTTTACTGCTTAATACACAACAGGAGGCTGTACCGTACCAACCACCTCAGGGGGTGCTACATCTCACTAGGTGGAACAAACTGTAATTTGCGCTACTGTCTGTTCAAAATAAATAAAGAAACCTTGCATTAGGGATATGTTACTTTTCCTCTTGTACTGAACTCTAATCAAACCATGACTCAAAAACCAAGGTATGTACCAAACCGTTTACTTCTGTGTACCATTACAAACCTAGTTACTGTTATATTCATTTAATAAAGAAAATGATTTCACTATCTGTCACTAAGTGGAAAAGGAGGATAGATATTGGAAAAAAAACTGATTGTCATCATCTGGAAGAAGAAAAATATTGTTTTGGTTTAATTTCCTTATATCTTATGCATTTTTTGTTTTAAAAGTTTCAAAAAATACATCAATGCATAAAATTTTGTAATCAGTAATGATATTAGGATAAACATGATTACTGCTAGCCTTAATTTTCCTATAGAGGCTGAGTTATAAAATATGTTCCCCCTTCTTTCCCCCTTATGGGCAGCACAGTTAGCCAACACATAACTGCCAGAGAATAGAACGATGATCAACATAAGGCAGAAGCTTTTTTATTGTCTACAGTCATGCGAATGATCATAGTTGTTTAATTCTTACAATACAACTTCTTTGAAAAAGAGTGACATTCAATTTCCAATTTACCTCCACTAACCCTAAACCTGCCTGGATTCTTTTGAGAAAAATCTGTTGACTACTCGCTATTTATTTACTTCTTTTTTAAATTTTTGCAGACATAACTGAACATGTATACCACCACAAGCTTGCATCACATATAAAGAGTCTCAAAGGATTCTACATGAATCCTCTTCAAACTCACTTGGAAACCGAAGCAGATGGTGGGGATGACACTGAACGTGGAGGCCCAAGAGCTGATCCTGCAAACAGACAGGAAGACATGCAGGAGTCATCTGGAGTTCTCAAATACCACAAGAGGAAATATGCTATTATTAAGGCGTCTTATCAGAGAGTTCATCCGTAAATCAAAGAGAGAGCTGACAAAAGCAGCTGGGTAAGTTGATTTACATCTGTCTGTCTCGGTGGTGTAGATTCAAAACTTTATCAAGTAGTTTGGAGACAGTTATATTTCCTGGATGCAAACTCATAACATGGTGGTGACTGAGTATATTTATTACAAAGAAAATACAGCCACAAAAAAAAACAAAAAAAAAAAAACCCACTTATATAAAATAAAGACGCATAAAAAACTGTTCAGCGTTTTGTTTTGTTTTTTCATTTCCCCAAAAAGTGGCAAGGCTGGAAGGCAGATTATACACCTGCTTCTGTGTCAAGATGACAGTAAATACGGACTGCTAAGCAGATATTCACAGCAAATTAATTTTGTAATAAAGTTTGGACATCTGCACACTCTGTTATCTTTAACAGAAAAGAAAATCAAATAGTTTGACATTTTGGAGAATTAAATGAGAAGATCAAGACCAATCTCATAACTGTTTGATAAACATTGAATTACTGTACAGCCAGTAAGAAAGTTAAATTAGCTTCGCAAGATTGGAAACGAGGAGGAATTGCTGTCTGTCAGCTCTTGAATAATGGAACTTGATGGCACTTTGCTTGTGACAAAAAAATACATTATGAGAAAAACACAGACAACGTTGAGAGCAGTTTATTGGAAAAAAGATTTTCTTTCTGCTGAAATAAAATGAATCATAAGATGGACGGACAGGTGTATCCGCTCATGGACGAGAGTCTCATGCTAACAGGGCTGGATTCAAACATTAATGGCATTATTATCAGGTGAGCTGTAACATTAGCTACCTTCATTAGGAAGCCTCTGATTTCTTCTGTGTTGATACAGAAAGAACAAAGTTATTATCTTGAGTAACTTGGTCCTGATTTCTGCAATGGATTTTGCTGTTAAGTTTCTCGGATGTAGTTTTTGTCACTTTGACCACCACAAGCTAAGTGCCATCTAGTTCGTTATACTGGAAGGAAGGCAGACAGCCGATATCTCCAAAACTCAGCTATTTGTCAACGATCCAGGAAATAAATAGAATTACATGTAAGTAGGGCTGGGGAGTGCGGTACTTTTTAGGCACTGACCGAATTGCCTCGATACCACTGGAATCAAAAAATGCGTTTTCCTACATAAGGGAGTAATCTTATCAATGTCAGTGTGCCAAAAAGCATGCAGCTTGCTTCAAGTGCCAAGATTCATTAGTGCTGATTGGCTGTGTCAATACATCCAGGAAAACCATCAGGTTAGACCCAGAGACAGGGCTCACCAATGTCTTGTGTTGTATTATTATGCAAGACCTATTACCTATCGCCGCATGACTTGCTGTCTGTGTCCCATCACCCAAAGGAGCCTAGGATTTTGCCAGACTCAATGCCAACAGAGTGAAATGCCCTAATTTCAACAAAGTAATGGTTGTTAAGACCGGCAACACAACAAATCTGATCAACCTGTCTACCTCCCAAGTCCTCTTCTGAAACAACTGAGGATATAAGCAGCCCTAATGACAAGTAATGGCAGGTAACGTTAACATTTAGCTATTATAATTTAACTAACTTTTAGTGATGCCGTCTTGTTTACTACACATAGTGAAAGTTGGTGTAGATGTAAAGGCATCATCTCAGTATTAAAGATTTCTGAGTGATACCCAGCCCTACAGGTAAGAGGTGAAATTTGTATTTTTTTAGGATAACCATCTTCTTCTGCCTGCAGCTTTATATTTAACTGGGCCAAACCAATTTATCTACACTAGACATGTCTGCACTCTTCCATCAACACTACCATTGTCACCAGTGAAGCAAATAAGATTTCATACACAGACACACATACCCACTGCTGTAGAGAGGAGTGATGTGAACCAGAACAGATGGTGTGGTGTGGTATTTGATGATGATGGCAGCAGTCATGTAGGTCGCAGCCAGAGTGCCGAGAACACTGAGAGGACAGAGACAAAATGCCTGGTTCACACAGCATTCAGGCAGAGACAGTTAAGTCATCTAAATGTGAAGGATGAGTGGGTTACTGGGGTTATTTATCTAAAGACATATACAGTATGTGTATGGATTGCTCCAGGGTTCATTGTGAAGAATCAGCATGTATGTGAAAGAAAGATTAAAATTCTATTAAAAATAAATGAATAAATAAATCACAAATCCAGACAATGACGATAAATAAAAATAGTAAATCTGACAAATATAAGAGAGGCCCTACCCAAAATCCGAATAAGTAAAGATGACATGTAAAATGTCAACAGAAAGCAAACCTTTTTCAACATTAATGCAACTGAATACAGAGCTAAGACAGGATATTTAATGTTCCAGTGGAAAAACTTTGTTTACAATAAATATACACTCGTTCTTTGATGTCTGCACACAAGTAAAATAACTGAAATCCTATCCTATAACAACACACAGAAAGTGGGAAGACTCATTTTTGAGAGTGGAATTCTGACCTATTTTTGCTTGATGATATGAATTCAGTTGCTCAACAGTCTGAGGTCTCGGTTCTAGTCCTAAATAGCACACTTCACGTTTTCAGAGGGGGACAAATCTGTAGTATGGGCTGTAGGCAGACAGGCAGACCTGTCTAGTACCTGCTGTATGGCTGCAGATGTGTCAAAAACTGTATGTACCTTTAAGTATTAATGCTGCCGTGACAGATGTTACCCATACCACACACCCCCATACATTACAGATGCTGGCTTTTGAACTTGGTGTTGGTAAAAACCTGTATTTAGCCTGAGGACACAATGTGCATTATTTCCAAAACTACTTGAAATGTGGATGTAGAGCAAAGGACACTTTCCACTGCACAATGAAATTCTTATTCTGCCAGTCTACCTTAACACAATAAAAACAATGAATTAGGATGGTAAAAAAAAATAGAATATTAATATATTAAAATTTAAAGTGCAGTGCAAGAAAATTAGTTAAAAACCTGAACTTAGAAAAGCCTGAGTTAATGGCTGCACTGATTAAGTAACAGTCAGTCAGGGTGATGAAGTGGGAGGGGGCGGTGTCAGTTGTCTTATTGTCTTATTCAGGAGTCTGATGGCCTGTGGCTAGAAGCCGTTTGTGAGCCGGGTCGTCCTTGATTTTAGACTCCTGTAGTGCCTCCTTGAGGGCATAAGTGTGTAAAGGTTGTGTTGGGGGTGTGCACTGTCCTCTATAATGTTGTGGGCCCACTTGGTGAACAAGGTGGTGTAACTGTCCTGAGGAGATGAGAAGGCTGCTCCAGATGGACTGTGCTGTTTTTATCACATGCTGATGAGCCTGCCATTCCTGAGCAGTGAACCTTCCATGCCACACTGTGACAGAACTGATGATGACGCTCTCTTCCTGTGCTTACAGCTCTTATACTGGATGTCTGGTTTCCAACTCTGACTGCCTGGGGTCTGTCTCTCAGGAAGTTCAGCACCAAGCTACAGAGGGAGGTGTCAGTTTGAGGGTGAGCATCCCATTCCGATTTCTCAGACAGTCTGAATTATTGGATGCCGAGCTGTAGCTGATAAAAAGCATCTAAGTGTGTGAGGTCTATGGATGGTAGAATTGACAATATCATCAGTGAACTGGTTCTGCCAATATGCAAATTTTAAGGAGTCCAAGGCGCCTGGGATGGTCGTTTTATGTGCATCATAACTATCCTTTCAAAGCACTTTGTTACAACAGGAGTGAGTGCAATGGAAAGAAAGTCATTTAAGCAGGTAACAGTACTTTTGTTTGGGAGAGGTACACTGGTGGTGGATATGAAAGAGTTTGGGCACTGAGGCCTGAGCTAGGGACAGATTATAAATGTTTGCAAAAACATCAGCCAGCTCCGACAAGCAGAACCTGAGTACGCGCACAGGGACGCTATCTGGGCCAACATCATTCCGTGGGTTGGCTCTCCTCAGAGACGTGCACACCTCTGCCAGTGACACAGAGAGAGGTGTGTCCTGTGGCCTTTGTGGCTAAAATCACTCTCTCAGTAGGTGATGAGCACCTTGAAGCAAGTATAAAACTTGTTCATCTCATCTGGCAGTGTTGATTGGCTGGTTATGACGGCCTGACTCCTCTCTTGTAGAGAGGACCTTGCCACAAAGCCTCCAGACCTCCGGAGGATCTCCAGAACACTGAAATGTAGTCTGACTGTGGCCAAGTGTGGCCAAGACAGCCTTGCAGGCAACCTTCACGTTGATTTACACTTGGTCAAGGATGTTACTCTCCCTTGGTGGAAAGCTCATGTGTTGATAGTGCTTGGGGAAAACATTCCTTAGGTTGTAGTGGTTAAAACCACCAGCCACAATGTGCACAGCATCTGGGTGTGCAGTCTCCTGCTTGATGATGACATCATGCAGCATCCCAAGTGCAGACAAAATATCCACCCATGGTGGATTGTAAACCCCAAGCAGAAACAGCACTGAACTCCCTCGGTAGATAAGTGTTTGCACTTCACCACCAACAGTTCAATGTGTGCTGAACAGTACTTTCAAACCCCCTGTACTTCAATACACTATTGGTTATTTACATAACTGCAGATGCCGCCGCCTCTGATCTTCCAACACCGATGAAGTGGAGAAGCAGAGCAGAGTATGACGTGCTGTCAGAGAGCCAGGTCTCTGTGAAAATAACTGGTAAACAACTATCTGATCTCGTCATGAGCTGTGATTCTAGTTTTCAGTTTGTCCATCTTATTTTCAAGTGAGCGGACATTAACCAGCAGCATGCTAAGGTAGCTGCTGTTATGTAGCTCTAGCCTTTAGCCTAGCATGCAGGCAGCACATCTCTCTGGGCTTCGTCAGACATCAACTGCACCTCTCACACAAACCCGATGCCTCTGTGTCTTGCTGGCCAGAGTTGGGTGGGTTCCAGGTTTACAAGAAAGTCAAAATCCAACAAGCTTGTGATGAACATGACATCAAGAAATTCCTTCCTGCTGTACCTTTCTGTCACATTAGTGAATTGTTCCTTCAAGACACGTATTAGCATAAATGAAAGTACAAATTTGCGTACAGTTTGCCTCAGTGTTGGGAGAGCAAAGCATATACATCAGCCAGGGTGCGCAACAACTTGTCCAATCTCTGAGAAATGTTCTTAAAATTCTGAATTATTTGTCCACTCAGTTTTTTTACAAAGTAGTAAACATCTCCCCATCGCCCCTTGTGAAGGACTGAGCCTTTTGAGTATGCTCCTTTCATATTCAATTACCCATGACAAATGAACCTCTTCATCTATAAAACATTCTAATCATCTGTTTCCACAACTTCTCCAGTCTTTTGTTGCTGTCTGGTTGGTTGAAACTTATTGCTGACAGTGCATATATTTTTAAAAATCAATTTTGATGATATACAACATTAAATATATTGTCTTTGTACCTTTTTCATTTGAATTGAATGACCATAAGGATTATGAAATTATAACTCTGTACTCGGTGTCTCACTGCATCAATATAAGATAAGCTAAGCAAAAACTTTCCGGTAGCTTTAATAGCTGTTACGTCACAAGACATCTTGTGTAGATATTAGATTCCAGAGAAAAGTGAACATGTTTTATTCCAACACCAACATGATTATGAATTTATTAAAGGTATATTTTCAGAAATATACACAGAAATTTCTTATCTATTATGTGGAACCTGATTTTGAGTTGTTATGCATCAAAGTGTTAGAGCATCATAAAAGTAGACATGTTTTGATATCACTTACTCCTCCCAGATACCAATCTGATATCTGAACTTGGCTTTTCAGCTCATGAGTCACCTGTCTGTTAAAAATACTTAGATATGATTTCAGTCACAAAAATTATATGTCATTAGGGATATTAGCTTCTTGTTCAGTAAAAAACGGTTCCTGCTATAGGCAACGTGAATGTGAATTTATTTCAAGTATATTTACAGATACAAATGCATGGAATTTTCTCGTCTGTTAATAGAAAATTTGGCCACAACCCATTGAGTTGTTATGCCTCAACGTGTTGGGCTCAATCAGAGGCATTAGAACAACCCAACATAAAATCTGTGTGGTCAACAAATTTAGGAGCAATATGTGACCCTGACACCCATTGTTTAAAATAGGTATTGCAATGCAAATTCAAAACATAGGGGAGAGCGAGCGGTCTCTCACCGCCCCCTTCCTAAACTCAAAATGCGAGCAGGCTGCCAGGTCATGGACTCTGAAGGTTCAGGTGCACAGAATTAGGCTGAAATTCTTTTTGGAAAAGTCCTACAATTTGAGTTGATAAACTATTTTTTTACATTTGTAACGTTCAGTCAGTTCAGTCATATCTGAATCAGGTCGTTTGCCTGCTTCCATTGCTGTAATATCTGAGTTTGCCAGGATAATTAGTCTCTTATCTGGCAACCCAGGAGGTGTCAGAAAAAAATTATTGGAAATGTCTTAAAAATCACTTACTTGCTCTGGTTAAAAAAGCCAGACCATTCTGCCCCAGAATCGAAACTTAAGGAGGAAGAAAAACTGGGTGCTGTGTCATTGTCAGAGGAGCTAGCATTTCATGGTAATCGTTGTTTTGTCATTTAATACAGTAAATAGCTTGCATATTGCACCTTTAACCATCAACACTACTGCTGTGACTAAAGCGTTCAACCTGTAAAACTCTAATCTAAACAAAAACATAAAGCAAACCCACATTTAACTGTGATTAAATTTGAATGAAAATTTTAAACAGTACTTAGAATACAAAATGAGAAAATTACCAGGAACATTGACTGCTTCTTTACTGCTGCATCTTAAACCACACATTTGTTTGGTGTGTGTGTGTGTGTGTGTGTGTGTGTGTGTGTGTAGCCACACACTTGACATTTGACACCCCACCTGATGTATTTCTGAATGCTAATCTCTTTGGGGATGGACAGCGGCAGGATGAGGAGGACGCAGAGAAGCAGCAGGGCAAAGCGCTGGTCTGTGTAGAAGTGGTATGGCATCTCCGACTCTGGCAAACCAGTTAACAGCTCATACAGCGAGCCGCACACTGACACACAGGTACACAAGAACATGCATAAAGAAGACATTAAGGCATCTGCTTCACACTACAGTGATTTCAGCCTATTTTTTTTGGGACCAAATATTCGTTTCACCACAGTCTTTATGATAAAGATTAATGATCATACTGAATGAAAGAAACCACTACAAAACTACCACAAATAAGAAATTAACCAAATCACCATTTCCAACATGAAGGCACATCATCAGCAGACAGTTAAAGCACTCTAATCGAACAACAGAGCCCTATATGAGCCTCACGATGCATTTTCTCACCAAAGACCCTGATGTCTAGAGATTACAGAGTATTTCCCTCAATCACTCACAACTGAAATATAGTCAGCCTACTGGGATTTACATGTAGAGCAAGAAGTGCATTGCCACAGATAACAGCACCGTCAATGTGAAGGCCACTGCACTGAACAGCTAGGTTAGGTTTCAATGTTTAAGCTACAGGCTGTATGTTGTCATCAGTCTAAGTCAAATTAATGGAGAATATTGAAATAAAGATAATTAATAATAAACTGTATATTGACATTTTTGTTATGGTGAATCATATCATCATCGCTATATTCTGTCTTATCAAAAATCATGCGTTCTTGATATCTTGCAGCCCTACAAACCATAGACCTAAATATGCTGTTTAAAAAAAGAAACTTGTAAAATGTAGCCATGATTCAAAGCTAGCTCCTACAGTGTAGGAGACATCATATCAGAGCTGTCACTATAATGCCTGCTGTCACTACCTTTGGCTGTAGTTAAAGATGCTGTTAGCTCTTTCAGTTAGTGGTGGAGCAAGTGGTCCTCAAGCTGTCTGAGGTCTGCCTGTTTCTCCACCTTGGATCACAGACATAGTCACCGCTGGCAATTGGGCTCCATGGCCTCCCAGTAACCACCACACTATGGCTTCCAGCTAAAATTACAGGGCACTATTGGACTATCACCTTAGATGTACAAAATGGTACTATGAAAAAGGATGCTGATGACAGTACATAGTGTGTCTACACAAAGATTTCTCTGACATATTCAGCCCTTCTCAAAGTCAAAAAAAGATCCTAAAATGGCTTATTTGAAGCATTTTACAGTATTAAATGCAGCTGAAGGACAATATCCTGGATCTTCTGCATCTACCAAGGACAGAAGCCTTTGTAGGTGCCTTGTGTAACCTCGGCATGCCTGAATAACCCACAGCCCTGTTTGCATGAATCTTTTAAAAACATAACATTTTCAGCGACTTGGGCCGAACCATATCAAACTTGACATTAAAACATTACTATAAATTAACTCAGGGTAAGTAGGGTATCATGCTATATTCAAATCTTTGGAGACGACTGGAGTTGTAGTCTACTATACACTTATCAGCACAAAATTAAACACAGACAAGTGGAGAGGGCAACAATGATAATCTCTTAAAATGCCACGTTGTGGTCAAGTGCTTTATATGGAAGGTCCTTTGACTCAGACCACCTACCTAAACTTTACTGAGGACAGGGCCACTCCGCCATAAAAACGGTACTCGGAATAGAGTATTTATAGAATATGCCTATCCAGACATATAAGTGGAATTTAAGACCCACCCACTACCCTAAAAGACCCACAGGCAGGCGGTTTCAATGTTGTTGCTGCTCAGTGTATGTACAAGTCTCGTTCCCAACCATACTTCGGTTGAGAAGGTGGCAGCAATGCACTTAAAAGCTATTTCCCTAGGCTCTGCAGAACCTGAATTCCAAACACCTGTCCTACCAAAGAAGGATCCTTGGCTTTGGGAAGCACTGGCAATACTATTATTCCTTCACATTCTGTTGAAATTCTGATGTTGATTGATAGCAAAAAAATAATTATAATAATAATAAATTTTTAAAAAAAAATCTGGAATTATCTGTGAGTAAGAAAATGCCAAAGCAAAAAAAGATCAGAGAGAATTCACCAACTCTATCATCAGAAGAGGGCAGAGATGACACTTGATAAACTAAAAAAGTTAAAATCTGAAGTGATTATATTGTATTGTGACATTATGTTTTCCTTTTTTCGATGGCCTGGGCTGTAATCTGGAACATAAACCTGACAGTCGTTCATCAGAACCGCTCAATGGTTCATGGCCTCCACTACACAACATTTTTAGAGAACAGATCTGTTCAAACTGAAATAGGTTACCTGTAAATACTGAATATGAAGAATCAAGCTAAAATGGCCTGAACCCACAGCTTTTTAACTCACGCTTCTCCAATTGGTCATCCACGATAACCAGAAAGGCCACAGAGATCATGAAGAGGTTGAAGACAAAGCAGATCTCACACAGCTGACCAATGGCCGGCCCGCACACCTCCTTCACCACCGCCTGGTAGGTGCACTGGCCACTGATGGATGAAGAGTAGCCCAGGATGATCAGACCACTGATCAGGAACACCAGGGAGACCTGAGGTGGTGATGGAAAAGGCCAGTGATGGAGCTACAAGTCAGGATATCATGTTAATCAACATATGACGTTTCGGCCAACTAATACTGATAAATCTGCAATGTGAGAAAATTTACAGATAAATTAACCAGTCAGACTTAACAGTTGCATTTGTATTGTTTTTGCTGAATTAATAAAATGATTTGTAGAAAAAAGATAGTGATTTGGTATTGATGCTTAAATTCAAAATTTTTTGAAAATACATTTAAAAAAAAATTAAAACAATATTATATTAAACAATATTGAGCCTAACCACCAGATGGTGCAAAAGTCACAAATCCTACATCTACTGTAATAACGTTGAGGAAAACAGCTTTATCCTTGTAGCTTCGAGATTGTAGATTGTGAGATACTTATTCATTTTACTGTTTAAGCTTTGCCAGGTATAACTAAAAGCGCATTATGATTTAAGGTCAAATACACAGGCTAACCCAGAAAAAAAATAATCATATGTTATCTGCCTGGAAAACAGCAAAACCTTTTATTGAAGAATTTCAGAGTGTGGGCCTTCTTATTATTTCGTTTTGTTTTCTGCCTCTTATGTCCGGGTCGCGGGGGCAACAGCCTGAGCAGGGAGATCCAGATGCTCTTCTCCCCAGCCACTTCCACCAACTCCTCCGGGGGGACACCAAGACGTTCCCAAGCCAGCCGAGAGATATAATCCCTCCAGCGTGTCCTTGGTCTGCCCCGGGGTCTCCTCCCGGATGGGCATGCCAGAAACACCTCCCCAGGGAGACATCCAGGAGGCATCCCGACCAGATGCCCGAACCACCTCAACTGGCCCCTCTCAACGCGGAGGAGCAGCGGCTCTACTCGGAGCTCCTCCCGGATGTCCAAGCTCCTCACCCTATCTCTAACGCTGAGCCCAGCCACCCTGCGAAGGAAGCTCATTTCGGCCGCTTGTATTCGCAATCTCATTCTTTCGGTCACTACCCAGAGCTCATGACCATAGGTGAGAGTTGGGACGTAGATTGACCTGTAAATTGAAAGCTTTGCCTTCTGGCTCAGCTCTCTCTTCACCACGACAGATCGCTTCAACGTCCGCATCACTGCTGACGCTGCTCCAATCCGTCTGTCAATCTCCCGCTCCATTTTCCCCTCACTCGTGAACAAGACCCCGAGATAGTTGAACTCCTCCACTTGGGGAAGCGACTCTCCCCCGAACCGGAGATGGTTCCGCCGGGCCCGGCCATCCTCCTTTACCCCCACCACTTCTGAACCTTAAGCAGCGCGAGGCGGTGCTTGGTGGCACACCGCAGCAAACATGCATCCTCCGGGTACCCAACTCTCCTCTCCCCTCCAGGGTTAGGAGGGGGGTTCAATGTCTCCTCATCACTTCTAGGCGGGATTCTGACTTAGAGGCGTTCAGTCATAATCCCACAGATGGTAGCTTCCGCACCATTGGCTCCTCAGCCAAGCGCATGCACCAAATGTCTGAACCTGCGGTTCCTCTCGTACTGAGCGGGATTACTATTGCAACAACACATCATCAGTAGGATAAAACTAACCTGTCTCACGACGGTCTAATCCCAGCTCACATTCCCTGTTAGTGGGCGAACAATCCAACGCTTGGTGAATTCTGCTTCACAATGATAGGAAGAGCTGACATCAAAGGATGTAAAAGCAACGTCGCTATGAACGCTTGGCCTTCTTATTATGCCATAACATTTGTTTTATTATTATTATTATATTAAGTGTCGCGTAAATAAAATCAATATCAGTAGCAATATTTTCTTTTGCTTCAGCTTTTAACACCACCTATGATTCTTCGACGAAGAAAACCTTAGGAGGCAATACTGATGACTTGTGGGGTTTGGGGCTGAATGTTGTAGAAGTTAAGTTCAGGTATTTTTAATGCAGAGGATTTCTTCATTTCCTTGGCATGAAAGAGTATCGGGATTGTTATCAGTCAAACTGTTACTTTAAATATCGTATCGGCCCAGAATTTCCAAAGGAACGTGAAGAAGACAAAGGAGATGGTGGTGGACTTCAGGACGAACAAGCCCCCACCCTCTTCTGTCTGCATTAAAGGGACAGATGTGGAAATTGTCAAGACCTACAAGTACCTGGAAGTCCACCTGGACAACAAGCTGGAGTGGTTCAACAACACAGAGGTTGTGTACAAAAAGGGCCTGAGCCGGCTTTTCTTCCTCAAGACGGTCAGATCCTTGTATGCAACCGGATGCTCCTGATGTTTTATCAGTCTGTTGTTGTGAGCGCCATCTTCTTTGCTGTGGTGTGTTGGGGGACAGGCATCAAGACAAAGGATGCCAACAGACTAAATAAACTGATCAGGAAAGCAGGTTCTGTTGTCGGCTCTCGTTTGGCCACCTTGGAGGAGGTGGTGGAGCAGAGGATGCCAACCAAACTGCTGGCCATCATGGACAACACCTCCCACCCCTTCCATGAAACTGTGAACATTCTGAAGAGCAGCTTTAGCAACAGAATGTTCCAACCCTGCTGCTACAAGGAACGATACAGGATGTCGTTCCTCCCCAGTGCAATTAGACTTTTCAACACCTCTGTTATTAGACACTAGACACTGAACCTGGTAAAATCATCCACCTCCTCCTACCTGCACTAAACTCTGCACAACTTCTGTACATACTGTTATAATCTTACAACTGCCAATACTGTGTATATTTTGTACTTTTATTTCTATTTTATTTTGTTTTATACTTCTATACCTTTATAGTGTTACATGTCCACTGGTCCTGTACCAGAACAATATTGCTGCTGTGACAAATTAATTTCCCTATAGGGATTAATAAAGTCATCTCTATCTCGATCTATCTATCAATGCATCCATAAGCGAAATCAGACATCTCCCCAGTCCCTATCTCTAAAACTCGGCGCCTTAAAACAAAACAATCTAGATAGATAAAAAGCAATACCAATAAGAGGATAAATATTTGTTAAAGATTTTGAAATAAACTGTTCCTTAAGTAGTGTGTCCTAGAAATTTGGGTGAACACAGACTTTTTTTATGACTGTTGGAAAAGATAGCTGTTTCATTCCACACAAAATAAGGACCCAAATAACGTACAAACACTGGACCATCTACATGTCAACAAAATCAATTTATATTGAAGAACATTTAAGCTGTCTGTCAAGCAAGTCTGAAAGATGAAGAGGAGGCAGCAGCAAAGGAGCAGATCAGGATAAAATTACTAATAGAACCCTATTGTTTCAGCTACTGGGTGATTTATCCAGGAAAAGTTAGAGAGGGGGACAACCACAGCTAGCAGCCACACAAGCAGCATACAGGAATTCATTCTTTTTTCTACCCAACTCTTGTTTCAAAGTTTGAATTGTTTAAATTTCTCTTAAAAACTCCACGATTACATCCAGAAGGTTCTCCGCTCACCCACATGGGAGAAAGTCATAAAAACACACTACTCTAAAGAAAATAAACACACTTAAGCAAAAAGTAGAGTCAATGGTCAGGGTGTATGGAAATAAATGAAATCTTTTATAAAATCAGATTAAGTGAACATGTATAATCCCACGAACAATCAAAACACAGCAGGTGAGTGACAGGCTGAAGAACATGGTGGGCAGCAGCCAGAGTCCTTCTTCTAGGAATAAAGTATGATAAATCTGGGCTGAGGTCAAGTCTCTGACATGGCCTCTGCTATCAGGTGGGGCAGATCACAATCTTGTTAATTGATCTCAGTGAAGCTCAACGCTCCCTCGGTACGAAGCATCCCTCCCACCTGAAAACTTCCAATAAATAAATGCAAAAGTTAACTCAGTTTTTGATAAATAAACTAAAAAGTCGCTTGGCTGCATCAACTGTTGAGATCTGTGCCTGAAGTGTGCAGTGCATCTTCCTAAAGTAGAAATATCTTCATAAAATCTATATTTATAGGAAAGAAAAATGCCCACCAGCTCCACGGTGACCGCACTGTGGATGCCCCCGGCTCGCTCGAAGGCCCACGGGAAGTTGAGGAGCCCGGCGCCCAGGGCGGATTTCAGCATGATGAAAATGGCCCCCATGGAGCCGAGCCTCGGCCCGGCGGTCACATCAATTGGGGGCTTGGCTGAGGCTGAAGCCAGCAGGCTGATGCTCTCTCTGGCCAACTCCTCCATGCTTGTACCGGCGGGGCACACTGACGGAACGGCTGTGTTGTGTGAGTCGGGCCGCGCGCT
>KV751352.1:3538808-3566725 GCA_001698575.1 Mola mola
AGAGTCATTCCGACAGACCCACATGGGAATTCCTGTGCTATGTTTTCATGTTTTAATACAAATAGCAATATGAGCGCCACAGTAGGATGAGATGGAGTCAAATGTCAAACTAAAGACGCTTCTATTATTAAAGTGTTTCCACTTATAGGTAACTGTTTGTGATAAAGTCAACCATGATGGAGCTTTTAGTCGTGGAAAATGCAGCATAAGAGGACGTCCCAAACAGGTATAATTAATAAAATAACATTTTATAATTTATCTGCCAAATAAAAATTGTATTTATTTATTTCATTTATTTGTAAGGGGGCCATACAACTTGCTACCGTCAAAGACTACTAAAAGATGATGGGGAAAAAGAATGATGTTTGTTTTTATGCACTTTATTTCATGTACTTTAAAAGTCATTTGTCCTCCTTTTTTGAGACGCAATTAAATGCAGCATACCAACATTTCTTTAAAGTCCACCTGAAACGGATGTTGGAGGTATCTATCTGCCATGTTGTGACTATTTCCTACTGAAAAGGAGAAGATCCAGTCACAAGATAGAAGGGGCCACATAACATAGGGATGAATCTGGACAAGTAAGTAACTACAGCAACGATCGTAGCGCCGCTAAGCGTTGAAGACTGATTGACAGCTGCGTGCCTTGACATTACTGGTTTAAATTGGCTTGTACATGGTGGTGTGTTTTACCGGGAGAAAACGAGCATCAGATTTTAACGTAAAAGTATAAAAAAAAAATGTGTTTTTAACTTTTTTTGTTGTTTGTTTGTTTGTTTTTTTAAGCATACATCATAGAATACGTGGCAGTATGATTGAAGGTGTGATGTAAATGGGTTAAAATTACGGTTTCTCACTTCAGGTGGACTTCAAAATCTAGCAAATTACAGGCTGCAAGCAGTATCAAATAAATGTCTGTTCTTTCATGAGAGAAAAAGGTAAACAAAAATTGCATGTGCTGAAGTACGTAATGTAGATACCCCCACACTTTGCAACTCCCATGTGCTGTTACTGCTCTGCTGTGGCCAACAGAGATGCTGAAACGAAACACCTTGTTAAATCCTGAAATGGACCAGCATGAATTTATCATCAAAAGTAGGGACAACTTCCGTGTTTTTTTGCACATTGTGTTGTGGTCCCGTGGACGTGAGTACCCATGGAAAAGACACCCTTGACAAATACACTAGCGCGGACAAACACAAAAGTAACAGACAAGCTGCAGGTGCCTCTACCACTGAAAACATGTATTCTGAGAAGCTACGTCACCTCAAGAGTAAAAGAAAAACAAACAAACATCTGTGTGGCATTATTAATGTATATCGTTCAGTCAAGAGTCACCAGTCATACAGGAGAAAAAGTTGACCAGGATATCTTCAGAGAATAATCTTTTGCAAAAGGGACAAATGAGAATGAACATCCTAAATTAAAGAAAATAATGTGCCTTTTTCATTGGCAACTGATGCATCAGATATATGGTAGATGAAATTGTCTTGCAATATATCGCGTATCTCTGAATCGCCATTGCTATTGTTGACAACAAACGATATTGTAGTGGGGAGCAAACATTGAGTTTTCTGTGTTGCAAATTTTCTGCCTATATGCAATACCAAAAGGGGATCTCCTTTCGGTTGTCATGGAAATGGCCACCCTATTAAGAAGCCATGCAACGAGAGAGCAGATCCAGGGACAGATAAATAATGGAAATATTTCTGAGATTGTGCGATTTGCCAAATGTTTCAGATTAATGTTTATGTTTGTAATTGTCTACTTTCACTTGACTTTTTATTTGATATCTTCATCAGCTCAGACAGACCAAATAAATGGTGTGACATCCCATCATCATTAGCTGTACTCTTCACTGCTAATTAGCAAATAATAGCATCCAAATTCAATTCAACTACAATGAAGAACAAGTCATTACACTTGTGTGTCAAAGCAACAATATGTAAGAATTTTTATTATTTGCAATATGGTGCACTGCATTAGGTTTGTGGTTAGTCTGAGAGTTTACCCTGGTTCTTGCTCACTCACTCTGTTCTCCCCCACAAGATGTCTGCAGAGGCTTTTGCCATTCTCGGGTACTGGTGCTCTTTCGAGCTGTGTTCCTTCAAAACTCTCTCCGTGTTGAACCTCGAAACCTTGTCCTCCTCTTGACCATGTTGCGCTAGCTTGAGCGTGAGCACCAATAAGCAAAGGTGTCTCCAAAAGGTACTAATAAAGGTTCTGTACCATTCAGGTCAAATAAAGTCAGTGTACTTTGCTTGTGCTTGCTGGCTATTTGAACAGGCTCTGATGTGCCAAATGGGACCGACCCTAAATATGTTTTATTAATTTCACCTGTGTTTACGTGCCATTTCATGACAGTATGGCTGCCATGAAAGATGTCCTGATGTAATAGTGCACCAAGCGTCCTTGTCTGGTCTGAGCAGTCAACAAGCTGCATAGCTAACTCAGTCAATGAGGGAATGGCAGCTACATATGCACTTGCTTTAACAACAAGTAAAGCAGTTCATTAGGAAATTCCTAATTGTTTCAATGACAGATAATGGAGTTCAATGTCATGCTATTAAAGAAAGGCGTCTCAACCATTTGTAACTAAAGGCCCATTTCCAAAGAATGCTCACATTGGTCTTTATAATAGTATAATGGTAGAAAACTTTTGTCTAGTGATTTTCAAATGTAACAGGCCACTAAACTTAGGCAATTTATTTGTTCATTTATTTTTTTAATCTTTGTAAAGTACCCCAAAATGTTAATGATAATTAAACAATTTGACATTATCACTGCCTCCCAATGAGAATACCTGCTTGAGTGATATGGATATGTACCTCTTATGGTTCTGACTTACCAACATTGCAGACATTCTTGGTAATGAGACTCCATTTTCTCTATCCCTTCAAATGACTTTGAGGCTGTTAATTTAACATAAAATAGCTATATACTGCTGATTGAACATTTTCATTGTGGGCATGTTACCATGCTAACATTTGCATTTACCTGAATGCACCCCTGTAATCTTGTCACAGAGTCACAAAAACTGCTAATGTGTGGTTGTCTAGTTAATATTTGCATTTGTTACTTTCAAATAAGTATAAAGCCAATTAAAATGATGGTTGCCCAGGTCATTGCATTCTCATCAAAGAAAGAATTGCCATTTTTTTTTTGTATTTTCAGTTAGTTTTTGAAGGAGCTTCTCCTTTTCCTGCTCATACAACATCTGTTTCCTAACTGATAGTGCACACTTAAAAAAAAAAAAATCATTAGTTTTAATCTTTTGGCTCCAGGCAGGATGTCAAATCATCCCCAGTTTAAAGGCTAGAGTCCAGGTGAGGTCACAAGTCATTTATGTCAAAGTGAAAGTCCTTTTTGATTTTGTCAAGTAAAGTCTAAAGTCATCTGATTCATGACTCGAGCCTGACTTCAGTCCAAGTCATGTGAACTTGAGTCACGGCTTGAAAAAAAAAATGCTGACTGGCTGACACAGTTGAGTCTTGGCTGTGAGGGGGCATGCTAAAGCATGTGCCCCGATATCTCCTCTCTCTTTTCCTCTCCGTTCTATCAAATAAAGGTAAAATGCCCTATACTTCAACACTGAGGGGGAACTGGGAGAAATGTAGGAAAGGGGGGATACAAACAGTAGAGTTAAACAGCTTTTAACACTCATGCGTTCATTAATGGATAAACTAGGCAGAGGAGACATTGACAGGTAGGGTATATGAGGACTGAAATACTAAAATGTATAAGGGGAGTAGGGTTCAGCTCAGAGCTGCCTCATTTTCTCTTTCAACTGACTGTCTAAGATGTGAGAGGGCAACTTGATTGGCCTGACAGGAAGTCCTGGCAGCAAATCTTGTTAGCACAGCTAGCTGGCTCTGGGGTAATTTCCCAGTTTCCCAAGGTTCCAAGAGAGATTAGTTCTTTAGTGGGTCCATCATCCAAGAGGACGGGTGACAGATTCAAAGGCTGATCTGGCTTATTAGACTCGGATAAAGAGTAAAAGCTCAAACCCCCGAGCACACCGACGCACATCACCTCTGATGAAATCAACCTGCCTCACTGAATTCAGCCTGTAGCCAATAACAATAAGTGAATAACAAGTAATATAATAAGTGACGTATAATTACTTAATTCAATCTATAATTACTTCACAGAAAGAAATGCAATTATTCCTCCTCATAAGTCAAAAAAGGAAATGGATGAAATACATTTGAGCCAAAAAATTAAAGGAATTAGCTCATGTCACAAGTTTAACCTCCACATTTCTGTTCAGCCTTCTAAGTGCTTGTGGTGACTGGAGCTAAATGTTTTTCATAATCTCTGTGCTGCGAACTGTGCAGTGATGAGCAACTCTGCAAAAAACTGCAAGAAAAACAATATGTGAGGGTGATGCTGGCTGCAATTGTTGACTATGAAAACTATTTCCAACTTTAACGGGAAATGTTTCTCTCAGTAAACTTAAGACAGTGATCAATTGTATAAAAAACAAAATTAAATCATTTACAAACTGCAAACTGTGTCAATATACTTTATTGAATCATGCTCTTGACAAAGGTGAACCACACTTTACCCTCGCTTGTGAGAGACTGGGACTTCAGAGGATTCCCCCTTCATGATATTAGCAGGTGGTACCAATAAATCTGTCTCATGAAGAATGTTTCAAACTGGTGTTTTTGGAGAATTCCACTACTTTTCCAGTCCTCTGTTGCCCCCATTCCCACTTTGTTTGAAATATATTAGCATCACATTCGAGTTAAACATTAAATGTGCATGTTGTCTTTGTATGTTTTCATTTGTTTTCATTTGAGTGTTAATGAAAAACAACCATCGGTTTTTCCTTTCTGTTGACTAAACTATGACTAAACATTAAGAGTAGAATATTTTATAAGAACATGAAGGTATTTTCCAAAACATATGGGGTGGCATATTACAAGAGTGAAGAGTAAGTGCTGTCACTTTAATGTTTGCTAAGGTAGGTTTTTCTCCTGTGAGTATTCACTTATTTAGTGGTGGAACTAGACAGAATCTCTGTAGTCTGCCTAGATCATGACAGCGACTGGGGAAAACGGCACGGGGAGTGATACAAAGTTAGACAAGGCTCTGTACGCAGCTGTAAACCAAACTGGGAACAGACACAGCCTCTGATACTTGCAGAGGCTAGTCTGAGGACAGGAGATATAGGCCAGTAGTGATTCACAATTATCTCCATGAATCTGTGGCCAACAAGACACTGCAGGTAGAGACCAGAGAGAGGGGAAATGATTGAACTAGATGAGTTTTTTTGAAATTTTGCAAAACTCACATGCATCTCCAAGCTGAAACTTTTAGACCTAGAAACTTTTAGAACCTTTAGAGGTACAAAATAGTATGGACTTTTTCATGGCAGCCATTGCAATGAAAAGGATCGACACAGGAAAACAAAGGTGTAATCAATAAAATGTCTTGGTATTTAAGCTGAAGGCAACTGGACTTATAGTTCCTTGAAGACGTTTCGCCTCTCTTCCAAGAGGCTTCTTCAGTTCCAAAGAAGCTTGGAGAACTGTCACAGAAGTCCAGTTGCCTTCAGATGAAACAACAAGACTACCATGACCTGGATGACTGAGAATCTCCACAGACAAATCAATAAAATGTATTAAGGTTCTGTCCCATTCAGTATGGCAGAGCCTATCCAATGAGACACCAAACACAAGAGCAGCACACTGATTCTGTTTATGGAACGGAAGCTTTATTTGTTGGGAGCACCTGTGTTTACCCTGCTATTGCCAAAATATTTTCTGTGAAAAAGGTCTTTGAGAAAATATGATCCAGGCTAGCTGGACAGTAAATATCTATCTAACCCAATGCACAGCCATCACTCACATAATGTCAACACTGCTTTTTCTGCGCACATTGTTGATTTATTTTGAAAAGGTTTTAAACTGAAATTGCACCTTCAAAATGATTCTGCTATAATGATCGTATGTTCTCCTACAATTTTACAGGCCAACCCAGGATAAAAGCAGCATCTCCTAATGCTGTAACCATGTAAAGTTAATTAGTATTTGGTGGGAGATGTACCCCTGGTCACAGGTATTGTCTTAAGTTTTTCTGTTTATTTTTGGAATGATCCACAGGGAGAAAAACAAGGGGGGGGGGAAGGGATCGGGGAGGCATATTTTTGTGACTGAGCTGCTTTTTAGGAACAAAAGAAAAACAGTAACCTTCAAAAGAAAGAATGATTCTTTCTACTTGCAACCAGGGTTTTATGGAAAAGAAAAGCTAATCAAAACAAACTACCTTGGATTGATGTACAGTATGTACAGTTACTCTCACCAGGGATCTGTCATTGAAAACTGAACAAGACATATAGGCTCGGATTGTGGGAGTTTATCTCTGGAGTGCTAAACAATTAACATTGCTAGTGAAAATCTGATGTAGCTCATGCTCACACTCAACATTTAAATTTTAAATTTTCTCTTTGAGTTATTGGTAGGGTACGCTAAGTAAACGCCTCCTTGACTGTGGTGTTTTGAAGGAAAAAAAAAATGAGTCATATCTTTGTGGTTGATAAAATATGATTAAGTGCCCATTACAGTGGCAAAATATTAAACACAACATGAATAGTGGCACCTAAGGCGCCCATTAATGGGCAAAACATGATGCAGCGCAGTAATGAGCTCTTTAAAATAGAGGTCCTAGAGGTCTTGTAGGCTGCTAGGCATGGTGAAAAATCTGTTGGCTTCCATGTGCGATTAAATAATTTAGTAGAAATAACACTGTAGTATCCCTCCGGGCATACTACAGTGTTATTAGCTATATACAGTGTTACAGTGTTGAGGTGGTTCGGGCATCTGGTTAGGATGCCTCCTGGATGTCTCCCTGGGGAGGTGTTTCGGGCATGCCCATCCGGGGTAGACCAAGGACACGCTGGAGAGATTATATCTCTCGGCTGGCTTGGCAACGTCTTCATGTCCCCCCGGAGGAGTTGGTGGAAGTCGCCGGGGAGAGGAGCGTCTGGATCTCCCTGCTCAGGCTGATGCCCCCGCGACCCAGACCCAGATAAGCGGCAGAAAACGAACGAACACTGTAGTAATAACTGTGTTTTTCTTAGAGCTGTAGTAAAAATAAAATAATTTTAACCTCAAAATGTTTTTTTTTTCACCACTGCACTATAAATGCATCTCTACCTTCTGCCAGCTGGTACCCTTTGTTGCTTTCCCCTGCCTCACAGACAGCTCGAGTGTACCATTGCTTACTCCTCTGGAAATAAAGAACAGGTGACCAAATGAAACACAACTCAACAATGTATATAATGTATATAATTCATTTTTAGTCATGGAAATAGGTTGTCATAGTCAGTTATTCTATTTTACTCATTCTGTATAGTCCTGTTATGTGAGGCCACAGGGAACAGTCACGCAACAGGCAATAATAACTTTAACTTGACAAATAGCATGTATGAAAAGGGATTTAGCTTGAATTACCTTTAAAAACAGAAAAATGCCCCCGCGACCCAGACCCAGATAAGCGGCAGAAAACGAACGAACACTGTAGTAATAACTGTGTTTTTCTTAGAGCTGTAGTAAAAATAAAATAATTTTAACCTCAAAATGTTTTTTTTTTCACCACTGCACTATAAATGCATCTCTACCTTCTGCCAGCTGGTACCCTTTGTTGCTTTCCCCTGCCTCACAGACAGCTCGAGTGTACCATTGCTTACTCCTCTGGAAATAAAGAACAGGTGACCAAATGAAACACAACTCAACAATGTATATAATGTATATAATTCATTTTTAGTCATGGAAATAGGTTGTCATAGTCAGTTATTCTATTTTACTCATTCTGTATAGTCCTGTTATGTGAGGCCACAGGGAACAGTCACGCAACAGGCAATAATAACTTTAACTTGACAAATAGCATGTATGAAAAGGGATTTAGCTTGAATTACCTTTAAAAACAGAAAAAGAAACCCGGAAATGATGATGATCAAGCCGATGATTTTGATTATGCTTTTTATTTGATAGCTATATTTGAACACGTGTGTCAATCATCCCGATGTAGGATATCAACAGAATGCCTGGCCATTCATAATAGAAAATATAAAAACAATGAAAAGACAGTGATTCTCAAGACATGTGGGCAGGACATACAAAACAGTGGATGGAAACAGAAGAAGACAACTTGATCATCCGATGGTCCTCATGTTGGAAATGTCTGCATGATATTGCATGATATTTTGTCCATGTGTATGCCAACTTCTTTACATACACTATGTGCTGGGGAACGATCAAATTCAATAAATATAAAAGTCAGACACATTTCATTGATAAAGAAACGTTTTGGTCAAAGAAGGAAATGTAGACAAGTTTGCCCCAAGCAGGCATATTTAGGGCTAGGTGTATATCGAGTGTTGTAAACTGTGTCTGTAACACTGTCTAATACTGTTCATTAGTCCAAACACCTACAGACATCCTTGAAAAGAAAAGAGGCACAGAAAACGTTTTTGTCATCCAAGAGACACCTGGAGTTGCATTAAGTTCATGTCTGGCTCAACAGTTTATCAGACTCTGTGTAATTACGCTCCAAGGCTGCTGCTCAACAGGAGTTGTCCTTTTAACAGCATTTTAGCTTTGGCAATGAAACCAGCTCCCCAGCAGTAGTTCAGAGCTGCAGTCCCAGTCAAACTGTGGGGTTTTTTCCAGTCGTCATTGTCTGCTGCTGCTGGAGGTATGTGGGCCGTTTCACTCTGGGTTTCCTGCGCTTGGGTTTGCTCTTCACCTTTGTGAGCTGGACCACGAAAAAGGACAGGACAACCATGGCTCCCAGGAAGGCAAACACGGGGATGGTCTGGCCCACTTCTTGGTTGTAACGACCAGGCATTATCCCTAAACAGATGGGGATGGGGGGTGTGAGGATAGATACATATTCACCTTGAAATATAAAAATTCATATGAGCGTTTTAGAACATATTGTATTGGTTCCGTTCAATCTTTTCTGGCCCAAACAAACATGTCTTAAATATGTTAAAAGTGATCCAGGCCAAAAAAATAGAAAACGTATCCTTGAAAATCTTCAATCTACCTCTATCTTGTATTAATTACTTGTGTTTTAAAACTAAAACACAAGGATATGCAGCTCTCAAACTGACACCAAGTCAGAGTGCTTCGAACATCAGCTTTGTTACCTCCAGGGATGTCCCAGGCCCCACTTTCCCCAGGAGAAAGAGGACGAACCTGGGGACGGTACACCTTCGCATGCGGTAGAGCCACTTTGTCCAGATCTACTGAGAGAAGCTTCTGGTGCTTCCACAGGTTACTGAGAGGAGGACAGGGAAGGAGAGAGAGCACCCAGGTGAGAGGGTGAGCAAGAATCTCTGCAGTGTAATGGGCACCATTAATGCTGAACAATATATACAGGTTCTGAACCAAAATACAGTATTTTGCCAAATATGTATTTTTCGGGGAATGCCTGGCTTATTTTAGCAAAATAATCTGCATATATTATAACAACATTAGAGTTAAAGTTAGAACTTACAGGTAATTTTTTGGAAACAGGGTTGCAATATCACTTTTATTAAAATTGATGTATGGTCATGTCTGGAGTTTTAAAAGGTCTTAAATATGAATTGCACACTGATTCACTCTGTTGACTAGATGAAAAAAGTACATCATTGCAATAAATACTGTTGTTACTATAATGTTGACCTAGGCAGTGTGCCTAAATAGGATAACACATGAGGATTTCTTTCAGATACACTAGGACCTCTAACTAGTTAAGAAATACCAGAAAAGAAATTCATGACACTATTTGGCAACTAACCCAGAAAAAAGCAATGAAAATGATTATTTCAAAATGTAAATATAACTATGTCCATTGCAGCACCTTTTATCAGACCTACCTGGGTGCTGTCTCATTTACTGGCTGCGGCTTTGCCCAAGACAGGTGAGGGCAGGCTGGTAGTGGGCGGGGCTTAGGGTCTCCCAGGTGAGCCTCTAGAACCTTGGAGTAGCGGTACAGATGGTTGCCTGGAAAAATGGACAGCAGAAAACAAACGAGGGTGGATTTCAGTACAGAAGAAAAATATGCAGCATCTGAAAAGCTGTTCAGATATTGAATCTTCCCACCTTCTAGTCTTTGAGGCAGCAGGCGCTCGTTGCCTGTGGGTGCTGCTACCCTGCTGTGGGAGTGGCTGAGACTGGAAGGGGTCATACTGTAAGAGGTGTACTGAAGGAGGGCATCCAGCAGCCAGAAACAGTCTGAGGGAACAGATGCAACAAAGCATTTCTCAGCTGGCTCAGCTTTCTTATATGTATAAATTGACCAAACAAAGACACTTCAGCACATGCTCAAGCAGCGTTACCTTTTTGCCTGTGGCTGTCGTCTATACAGTTAGAATCGCCGTACAGAACAATGCGTCCTCCCCCGTCAGATGGCGTCTGGTACAATCCAAGGATGGGGACCCCCTCCACCACTGCAGTCTCCTGCTTTAACACTTCCAGACCTGTGTAAAGAACAGACAGTGGTGTTATTGTGAACTGAATATACACAGATTAGAAAGTTGCCACTGGCCAAGTTTGTTTCAGAACTGTAAGCAGTTACCTTGGTCCTTAAGTTTCTTGGCAATCACTATTCCGTCTTCTGGGAAACGGGCGATGCTGCAGCCTGAGGCATAGTACACTGAGAGAGAGAGAGAGGGAAACAAGTTTTGTTAATTTATTTATCACAAGTAAAAGCAGAGGAAGGTGTGTTTGTGTGTGTCTTACTGTCATGATCCGCCAAGGTAAAGTCTCCCTCGTACAGCCCGTCACTGAAAGCCATCCCCCACACTGAGATAAGGTCATTCAGCGCTGGTACATTGGCGCCCCCTGTGTCTGGCATCCACCACTGCCTGCAGGTGACATTAGGAAAATTATCTTTACAACCATTTGTTTAATAGGCGGCGCAGTGTTGCAGTAGTTAGCACTGTCGCCTCCCAGCAAGAAGGTCCTGGGTTCGATTCCCGGGTCAGGGCGTTTCTGTGTGGAGTTTGCATGTTCTCCCTGTGCCTGCGTGGGTTCTCTCCGGGTACTCCGGATTCCTCCCACAGTTCAAAAACATAAAAACTGGGGTTAGGTTAATTGGTCACTCTAAATTGCTCGTAGGTGTGAATGTGGATGGTTGTTTGTCTCTATATGTCAGCCCTGCGATGAACTGGCAACTTGTCCAGGGTGACCCCGCCTTCACCCGAAGATGCTGAGATAGGCTCCAACCCCCGCCCCCCCCGCGACCCCTAACAGGATAAGCGATAGAAAATGGATGGATGGATAGAACCATTTGTTTAGGCAACAAAATTGCAAGTCTACATAAATAACAGGTTTACTTTGTGTCTGATATGTGCTACACACAAAGGAGAGATTCAGCAATGTCGGGGGCCAAAGGAAATATAAGACAATTTGACAGATAAAGTAATTACAAAAAAAACTGGATAAATACTGTAACCTCCAAGTTGTTGGCATTTTTTGTGGATAAAAACTGGCAACTTTATTAAATCATAAGAGAGCAATAAAGGAAAAAACTTTGCAATGGCAGTTTATTTATGAAGAAAAAACATTACGTTTTTCGCGTCAGGGCAGCAATGAATGCAAATATTTCAGAGGAAACCTTATTATTCCAATAAAACTGAACTACTCTTCATGATTCTTTGAAATCATGAAGCCTGTATTACTCTGTATTCAAGAGTTATAATCCTGTGGATTTTGTGCAATATCTTGATTGTGAAAACTAAGAGGCAAAAGCAGTCATGAGTAATTTTAGGTCTGCATATTAAAAGTCTACTACATCTATTACAGAACGGGGAGGCAAAAACAGAGTTGGACAGAAGCTATAATACTACGGACTGCTTAACATAGTTTATCTTGCTATCATTACGACATGAGAGGGAGTAGGTGCTTTTAAGGTAAAAGCTGTACAATCATTGAACAGTCTCACACAAATCATATCAAAGATGACACCGGGAGATTCCAGAAGGAATAAATTACTCCAGGGCACTGGTGCACTGCAAGTTTTTACAGCTCTTAAATTTAGAGAAAAATCATTGCCTGTAAAAAAAATTTCTAAAAATGTTTAAGGAAACAAACTGTTCAAGTTTTACTTTTGTCACTTATAGCATAATTTCAGGCCCGAAAACTTTCTTTTCTCTTTTCCCTCTGGACTGCTAGGTGCCGTTGTTGTCACTCAACCAGTCAGGATTTAGCAACATCTGAATGCAGATGATTGTTAGTGAAATCCAGCAGGAACACATCAATTCAGTTGTGATGTGCAGTAGCACAGAATGTTACTACGGGGAAACACTTTCATATGAGGAGAAAGCTGCCTTGAGCTTTCTTACTTAGTCAGTGTTGGTTTGAGTTTTAAAATGATAAAACAACTAGTATTACTCACCTGACAAACTTACTCAACTGTTATCACCATCAATTGCATTGTGGGTAAATTACTATTGACAAATAGAACATTACCCCCAATGCAAATAACAACAATGTCTTGAATATTTGTCTGCCATACCATAGTCTTTGCCACCTTGGCAAAAAAAAAAAAAAAATGAAATTCACAGAAGAAAATTGAGTAAAGCAAATAACAGAGCCAGAATGTGATACTGTACATCAGTGTGTGTGCATGTGTGTGTGTGTGTGTGCAATAGGCATTTCAAGCACAAGTGCTATTCGACTTTCACTGGGAATTCTTTGATGAGTTCCACACAGAACATTTTCACAGCTGCAGTAGTCTTTGTGTGTTTCTGCTGTTTGTATAGATACTGTAGAATTAAAGAGCTCTCATAGCTCTGACAAATGCAATACCGACATCGAGTGTCAGTGTCATTAATTAGAGATGCTGGCAAAAACAATAGGAAAATATATATTTTGAGACAAACCAATAATCACGCGAGCTTTTGTAATTTTTAGAATATTTGAAAATAGTGACCCATCCCTAGATTGAAGTCACTTCATTCACTGTCTGTCATTCAATACAGATTCTCTCTCTGCATTTTCTTCTGTCGCCTCTCTTATGTTACAATAATGACAATGTGTGTTGAGACGCTGACGCTGGCAAGTCCAGTTTTTTTTTTAGTCAGCAGCTGCAATCTTTCATCTGAACAAGTCATAGGAGCATCTGCACATATTATTATTATTTTAATTTTTGTCATCACATTTTTAGTGCCATATCGCAATTTTGTTATAATGTCAACTGTTTTCTTCTTCTGATGACAAAGTAGTTAAGCACATTTTCTCCTTTTTGTCTTTTGTCGTTATCTGTTTAACAAATTTACCAATGGGTACAAATAAAGTAAAGTGAGTCAAGTCTATTCAATTTCAAAGTTTTGTTTAAAATATTGATAAAAATTATGGGTGTTGCATCACTTCATCCATTACTGTCTACTTCAAAACAAGAGTGAAGAGAAACGTCTCATGTAAAAGAACTAACGAATTATTGTCAGAAAATGTGTGTTTGGCCCCCATCTGTAACAGTATGACCTGAGCACCTTTCATATTAGCCAGTGTCAATGCTGTGAAATCAATGATCAGCAACAGTAACTTGCAAGTCGGCAGAATACCTGGTGTTCTCGTCATAGAACTTGACCTTCCTCATCACCGAGGTGTTGTACCAGTCGCTAAATATAATGAGTGACAGGCCGTTGTCAATGTCTCTCCTCAGCTTGGTTATCTCTTCAGGGAAATACTCCTCCTCACTATCCACCATCAGCAATGTGCCTGCAGGGAAACAGCAGCAAACAACTCATTAGTTCGTTATCATTGTGCTTATCTGCAGAAAAAACTGCAGCCATTCACTGCCTTGAGTTGTGCTACTCTCCTAATTCTCCAGTTTTATTTTTCTTACCATACTGGCTAGCATCAAAACAGGTGAGGGGCGCTCCAAGAACCTCAACAAAGTAGCCCATGCTCCTCAGGTGCTGGTACATGTCCCTGAAGTTAGTGTGGATGTGGTCTCCATTCCTGGTCACAAGAAAAAACATTCACATTTCAGCTGATGCATTCAATTAATATTGAAAGCAAATGAAATGCATTCTTTAAATAAAAAGTTAACTATTTAAGAGATGGCAGACAATATTAGTATAGTGATAAAAAAAGGAGGTAAATATCTACACACCAGTCTAGCGGGTCATTCTTCATGCGGAGGTTGTCTCGGGGGAAGTAGCCGGGCGGGTAACGCAGGTTGTGGTACTGGTCCCATAGCACCCTCTTGCTGCGGGGTGGAGTTGGTACGATCTTCACCTTGATGGGCAGTTTGACTGTGGACGTCAGCTCACTGCCCACCTCAGACTGTAAGGGGTGAGAGGACAGATGGGTCATAACTAGAGGAGTGGTTAATGGACTGGTTTGGTTGCACGGTGGCCATTTTGATCTGACAGAGAAGGAAAAACACAGGTAACAATGGCTCAGTTCTTTTAACTGTTCCAGTTTGCTTAAAAAAAAAAAAAAAAACTAAACTAAAAAACTAAAAAAATTAAACGTTTAAATTTCTTTTAACAGTAACCACTAATTTACCAGCTACAACAGGCTGACCTCACAGCCAGTAATGGTGCATTTTGCCACTAAGGGTGAAAAAGAGTTAGCATAATGTGAGTCAAAATAGCTTAGGTTTACTAAACAAAAGGATAAAAGTAAATTCTCCAGAGCTGAATCATTTGCTAAAATAATGGATAGCCAGCTGAACTAGACTTCTCGGGAAAACATGAAAGGTTTACTTCACTAAACATCCACTTTAAAATTAGTATAAACATTTTGGTTGTTGAACTGTAGCTCATCTGATGGAGGTATGCAGTGGAGCGCTGCTCTGGAAAAAGCTAAAGCTCCTCAGAAGACCGAGCTCGGAGCTGTATGATCTTACATCGTTCTCTGCAGGCGATGCCACTGTGACTATCACATGACCTTGAGCGATCCCTTCCCATGATGCCGCTTTCTTGGCCACAGAGATGGACACGGCCAGGTAGCCGGACCATGGCCACAGCACTGGTGAGTGTGAGACTGCCACGTCTATGTGATCGCCATTCTGAGGAAGGTAGGGCTGCCAGATGGGCTGAGGAAGAGAGAGAAACCTTTAGATGGTGGAGTTCATCATATGGCAAAACCAGGTCAAGGATGAACTTTATCATTCATTTACCGTCTTACTGCACATAAGATAATAATGGCCACTAAATTGTAGATTATTTTATGAGTGACTGCACAATCCCTTGATTATGCTTGTGTGCGCACCTTATCAACGATTCTGCCGGTAACACCCATGCCGTTGAGAATGGTCACATTGACGATAGTGGGCATTCCTCCATAGTAGATGGGCTGAGAGCAGTAAGGCCACATGTACGGACACTCTGTCAGGTCGATGTAGCTAGGAGAAAGACTGGCAGAAGACATGGACACCAAAGGGTATTGCTTAACTCTCCTGTCATATGGCATGATGAGTCTTCTGCCTAAGTTCCACTAAGTTGGTAAACTATTGATAGCAGCAGCTATGCTCTTTCTACATAGCACATTTCCCTAGTAAATAATTTTTTGGTATTATATATTCAGAACAGGATAATCAATAGGTGAACAGTCATTTGATACTGACACAAATGCATCAGTCTGACTTGGTTCAGGGAAATCATTAAGCTCATCATCTATCCTTGGTTTAAAACCTGACATTATTTAAGCTATCCAAAGCTCTCTCTAGATTCCCAGCATCATTTCTCTATTTCTGCCAAACACTGTGCTATAAATATTACATAATTAAAAGGCTTTCCATTGGTCATTTCGATACCCAACGCTGAGAGCTGCTAGGGAAGAACGTGGACATTCCGTACACATTTTTCATTGGGCATTGGCAAAAGTGTGTTTTACACAATATTTCAGCTATTAATAATGATACATCTAGTAGTGACATCTCAAAAATTGATCCCTTCCAAGAGAGAACTTGTTCTCCTTTACTATTATGTAACTGTCACATATATGCAGCAAAACAATTATATGTTTTAAAACTAAGTAAATTTTGCCATTTTAACTACGACTGAACTATTAAGATGGTGAGCTGAGGAACAGATTTGTTTCTCTCTGTGTGGTTTCAGATTCCAGGATCCAGTATCTGTATATAGCCACTCCTCCAGGGGTCAACTGTGTTTCTCTGCATGTTTTGAGACATCTACCTGGCCTGTGGTCTGTAACTGTTGAGGATCTGGTAGGCTCTGATCAGATCCAGTTTCCCATGGCCCTGCTCGAACATGTTGACCCCTGGCAGCCTGCGGGCCGAGGCGATCAGAGCCTGCTTCATGGAGGCTGGATTGACCAACTCCCTGTTCAGGACCGTGCTGGAGGACAGAGGAAACAGATGTCAGATTCCTAAGCTTTTACTTCAGAGCAGAGCTGAGGAAAATAGGATGGATGAGATAGGGTGTGTGCATCTGTGAGCATGTATATGAGATTCTCCTGGGAGAATGGAGAGCTGCCTGTTTTCAGCCAGGGTGGTATGATGTTAAATCCAGCAACACAAACTCATGAAATGGGCTCTGGTACAGCCACATAACAAGAGGGATTTCACCGTGAAAAGATTGTTTGTCCGTCTGAGAAAAATACCCAACATTAATGAGCATCACACCTGCATCCTCTGGGACACATTTTGTTGCCTTCTCGTGTAGGATTACAAAACATCAGATAATTACAGCAACACAGTTTACAGAGACTCTCCATGCTGCATCAGATATGTTTTCATGACTAGACAGGCAGAATACAACAGATCAACAATGGCTGCTTTACATTTGTTAGCAACCATCGTTGATAGTAGACATGCAAATTTTCAGAACCCCACAGGAATGTAAAGAGCAGTGTTTTCTAATTACAGTCAGACTGGTCTCCAACCAGACAGCTGTCATTATCAGGCCTGCTGACTTATCCACAAGCTCCTCAAAAGTTACGCCAAATCATCTCAAGTTGCAGTATAAGTCATAAACCAAACTGAAAACTCATAAGTGCAAGTTGAAGAAATTTTTCAGGATGAGTTTCTGTCATTTTAGGTTATTTACACACTTGAGTATGTTCAAATGATCATTTTTGTCATTACTTTTTTTATGTAGATATTTGATTCTATAAAATGGTTGTGAAACATCATGATTGACAGCCCAACAATAAATGAACTATTCTCTTTCCACATCACTGTGCAGAAGGAAGGAAGATGGCTTTCATCAAATCATAAATGAGAGGATAGATATCTAAGCTATTAAATATAAGCGTGTAACTGAGAAAAAATTTGTACATCTCACCCTGTCAGTAGCATGAGCCTCTTGTCCTTATTATCTCTGTAAGAGAGTATAAACTCTCATCTGTCATGAATGGTTATCTCATTAATTTCCTGCACATTGCACAATTTTCATAGATCCATTTATTGTATATAGATTCTGTGCTCTAATTGTTCTTATTATTATCTACTTTTAAGTATAGTCTTTTTTTCTTTTTAAGCACAATGCTACTTCCATGCTACTATTTGGTACCCTGATACCCTTGGACTGCTACAGTACGTTCATTGAATTTCCCTTACAAGAGATCAATAAAGGTCAACCGTATCCATATTATGAGTAGGTCTGTGTTTTTCTATCTGAGCAGGGTGTGTCTTGCCAGAAAGAAAATAATTCCTACATGAAATGGCTCACAAGATTATCATTAGGAGCTGGGTCTTGATTTCTGGAAAAAGACTTTTCTGTTGACTTTTTCAAATGTTTATTTTTGGCATTTTGAGCACCATAACATGCTATCTAGTTCCATTGTATTGGAGAGTAGACAGACATCTCGACAAACCAATATCTCAAGAGCTCAGCAACTCTCACCAAAACAATCCTTGTGAATAAAAACACTACAAGTGAAGGGAAAATTATGTATTTTTGATTTCAGCGTAGCTCAGCTTATCACACTGACCTGGCTAGAAGAGTAACAGCACCGGCAACTACAGGAGAAGCCACACTGGTGCCAGAAAGAGAGCGGCATCCCTCTTTCATCCCTGATCCCCGAACACCTGAGCCATAGGTGACAATGTCAGGCTTCACCCTGCCGTAACCCCATGGCAGCTCCTGAAAACAAAAGACAGATCATGAGAGAAGGAAAGAGAGAATAACCAGAATGTTTACTGCAGCTTGTCCTGTTACAGATCACAGTGCCATTGGTTTGAACAGCAAGAATTGAAAGTGCAATTCATAATTTAAAAACACACTTATATTTAATACATTTTTTTGGGCCAGTTGCTTCATACCACGCTGAAGCATGATTTTGCCCCTTTCCCAATCCCCCCTGGTCTGCACTCACATTGCTCTGAGCCAAACTGGGCCTGAGCATAGTTCCCTGTTGTACATATGTCATTATGAAGCATCCTTTGGTTCTATACCTGAGAGGATATTTGCGGAACACCTCCAAGTTCTTGTGTGTTTTATCCAATTGCCTTTGCCACCATTATTGTTATGATGTTGCCAGGTCGAATCAATTATACATCATCTCTACTTCGCGTACCCATGCTTGTGCTGTTGCACAACTATACTGTGCTGAAGCACACCTTTAATTGTTCCAGGGCCAAGAAAGTGTACCCTGCTAGGGCAGTGCCCAGTGCTCATGGTAGTCAGAAAAAATGGACTTTGCAGGTCAAATGATTGGGCATGGTATGGGAGACCTAGTGTGAGTGTGTCCTTAGTTCCGGACATTTCACCTTAGTACGTAGTGAGAGAGGCTTTTCAAAGCTACTATAAAACTTCACATGCACAACATGGCATCCTTCTGACATCCATCAACATAAATGTTGCCTGACAGGTGCACCATCATACAATATAAGAAAAAAGTAATGTAGAGACAAGACAAAGGTGAAGTAAATAAAACATTAAGAATGGCTTTTAACATAGCTTAATATTGAATTTTCTTTGATGTATGCAGGTTGTAGAGCTGAGTGAGTGAGTGGAAAAGAAGTCTGCTTAAAAACTAATAAATGATACAATGTGTGTTAGGTTGGCTATGATTGTGTGTTCCTCACCCAGGTTGTCATGCCTCTGGAAGAAAACCTTGCAATGTTGTCCTCAAAGTCAATCCCCCCAACGCCGATCACGTCCATTTGGTCCGCTGGGTTGTTCAGGGTCCTGAAAAAGGAAGCGAAACTTTATTTACAAGAGCTCTGACCTGGTTTTGTTAAAAAATTATCTTTCATAGGGACAGAATAGTGAGCAAATGCTCGGCAGGGTCATATAGGCCAGTTGTCCAAGAGGTCGTGTGGATAGTTAAAGGGACCAATATGGTACAGAGGTAAGCATTTTTTATATAACTTCTGCTGACATTAGCTATCAGTCATATCTGACCAATTGTATGAACGAGCTGACCTATTGCTTCTGACCAGTCATTAATAAGTATCCATACACACAAGCTGTGGGTAAGTGACTGTGGCCCTCGGGCACAGAACATACTGTACATGCAAGTTGGTTGTCTGGTGATGTCTTGTGCCGTGTTCAAGAACTTTGTGACCCAGACAGAGGTGATGTAAGATGTTGCGGTGAGCTTTCATCACCACTGGTTCTTTGAAGTCTGCTTAGTGAATCTGGTGTGTGGAAAACAGTGCAGTCTCACTTGAACTTGACTGTTTGTGCAACTTGTCCAGCGGAGGCCTAAATTTTATAGTAGTTGCCATTTTTTCTATCTTTGGTAGTGCTATAAACTTTGGCATAACAGAATCCACTGACTGGTGTTTTTGTAGTTAAATCAAGCATCAATGCAATTTAATATTTGTTAGTTCTGAACATGTGGTGCAAAACTTTGGTCTGTGTCTTCTGGTAGCAAGAGTAGTAACACATAAATTGTACGCTCAAACATACTTCCTAATTGCTGTAACCTGTCATAGCCAATGATTGTAGTCTTTCCTCTCACTATGACTCCCTTCTTCAGCTCTGTTAAATCAGTCATTAAAATGCATTGCAGGAAAGACCCCACAGATACCAGGTCAAAAACTCTGATATACAGTGAAATACTGAGAGAATTATCTGGTGTTTATCATCTTATTCTCCGTTTGGGAACTCCTATGGCAAGGTGTATATATTATGTATACAGTATATACACACACACACACACACACACACATACATGTCCTTCAAATATGCTATGAATATATCGCTATTTTTTTTTTTTGTCTCAAAACTGGCTTTTATAAACAACATACTGAGTATTATAAATAATCTCATGGCCTAACACAGGTAAGAAAAACTAATAGAAAACTGAATTTAAAAAGAAAGAGCCTTCTTAAATATTACCGAATTCAAAGTCCTTAATCAGCAGTACAAATGCCTTTGTCTCAAATTTCATACAATTAACATACCCATACAGAGGTCCATCGTTGCCGATTGCAGAGACCATGATTACTCTGTTGGCGGTGAGTTCCCACACCTGCAAATCAATTAAAAAAAAAAAAAAAAATGAAAACCATTTTTGCAAGGAGTTCAGTTAAATTAGCACTTTGGATACTTTACTGGCATTGAAAAAAAATGTAAAACAGAAAACATGATACACAAAAAATGACCAGTGGCTGTCATGTTAGAAGGTTTACAGAGACTTGGGTTTTAACTTGGTTTGGGAAAACTCTAGACACTTCTTTTAACTCTACAGGGATGTCTTCATACTATGCTGTCATTCAGTGTCAAATGTCACCTGTCAACCAGTGACAACAGTAAACAGTAAGTCTCATCTAACTGGTTAGATATTAGTCAAAGTTGGCACAATAGGCTCTTTTACTCAACATTTATATCGCAGACCTGCTGTGCCTCTCTTTCACCTCACTGTCTGTATAAAGGTCACAGAGGCATAATTGGTGTCAAATTTGTTCTGCCTTTCAGAAGGCAGTGAAAGTAGTAACAGTACTGAATTGACTTATCTATAAACAGACAGATGGAAAAACAGAACAGGGCTGTTTTTCCAATTTCAGGGCTATTTTTTCAACATATTAATTGTACAACCAGCAACTGAAATTTAAAAGGAGCTCACAGCAATTTCCAGCTAACTCGAAGAAGAAAAACAACTGAAAAATGTTTACAAATGCTGCTTACCCTCCGAGGAGAGGACAAGATCATCAGCCACATAACAGGTATAGTGAGTGATTGTATTTGCACTGTTATTTCATTATTTATAAAGCACAAGTTATCGGGCATTTAAAACATTACATTAGATTACGATGCTGCTGTTATTCATCATACTTCATTTGATTGGAGAAAGTTGGCTTTCCATCTAATATCACACACTGATGTTGCAATATGTCATTTTTGTCTTGTTCAGGGTAAATAAAGACAGCATAAACAAGGGCCTTTACAAAGTTCTAGCACTGCAGCAATATTGTTCAATCTCTATATAAAAAAGGGTAATATTAGCTATAAATTAGCTTTCCCTCTTTCTGGATTAGAACTAGTTTCTTTCACCTTGTCAACAAAGGGGTGGTCCATAAAGTCAGGCCCGCCGATGCTGAGGTTGAGAACATCAATCTTCTTTAGGATAGCATAGTTGAATGCATCCAGAAACCATGAGGTGTACGATACCTGGGCGAAGAGAAGAGACAAATATGTCACATCAAAGTCAAAGTAGCTTTATTTGTCAATTCTGCCATATGTTCGGCACATACAGAGGACTGAAATTGCATTACTCTCAGATCCGTGGTGCAGCAAGTACACATTAGACAAAAAGAGGGCATACAAAAATAAGCTCAAAAGGAACTTGGTGACTTAAATCTAAAATATGAATAGAGAGTATAAGAGTATAAGTAAAAATAGAATGTCTGTAGTGCATAGGAAGTGGCTGTTGTGCAGCTCCACAGTAGCATCGTTGATGGTCAGAGGGGAATGTTAGGTGCGTGCTCTCCTGAAGTCCACCACAATTTCCTTCATCTTTTCCACGTTCAGAGACAAATTATTGTCACTGCACCATGTGGCTGGGCCCCTCACCTCATTCCTGTAATTTGTCTCATCATGTGTTACTGCCGACGCGTAATGCCTGCGGTCTCCCTGTCAGGAAGCCCAGCAGCCAGTTGCACAGTGAGGTGTTGAGCTCCAGCTGGTCCAGTTTGTGAGTGAGCTGTTGTGGGATGATTGTGTCAAATGCTGAACTGAAGTCTATGAACATAAACTGAATTCTGACATAAGGGTCCTGTGAGTCCAGATTTGTGAGGGCTGAGTGGAGAGCAGTGGAGATGGCATCGTAAGTCGAGCGGTTGGATCTGTATGCAAACTAAAAAGGGTCCAGGGAGGGGAGGAGGACAGACTTGATATGCTGTATGACTAGCCGCTTGAGGCACTTCATGAGGATGGGAGTGAGTGCGATCGGACGGTAGTCAGTGAAGCAGGAGGATGACGACTTCTTCGGGACCGGAATGATGGTGGTGGCTTTGAGGCATGTGGGGACAACAGCCTGGCTCAGAGAAATGTTGAAGATGTCAGTGAAGACATCCGTGAGCTCTCTCAGCACAAGATCAGTTATGTTGTCAGGACCCGGAGCTGTGCGTGGGTTGATCTTGCCAAGGGATCTCCTCAAGCTGTCCAGGGACAGCGTCAACACCTGGTCACCTGGGAGAGCTGTGGTCTTCTGTGCAGGGATGCTTTTATTTGCCTCGAACCAGGTGAAGAAGTCATTCAGCTCATTCAGCAGAGAGGTGGAGCTGTCACCAGTCTGTGTTGTGGGCTTGTATTCGGTCAAGATCCATATCCCCCGACATAGAGTCCATGTATCTCTGCTGTCACTGAAGCGAAGAGTTATCCTGCTGGAGTACTGCCTCTTGGCCATTCTGATGCCTCGGGACAGGTTGGCACTAGCTATCCTCAGGCCCACCTTGTCCCCAGCTCTGAAGGCAGCATTCCGAGCCTTCAGGTGCCGGTAGACACATACTGAACTCCTGAATTTAATCTAATGTTAAGATAGGTAAATAATGAATTTATGCAGAAGGCATAATACAATTTTAATGTTATTGAACCTCTACTTATTTTGTTGGGTCAAACTGTAAATAGTAACTCCATTGCATGAATCTGAACTAGAGCATTTAACAACAAATTAAATATAACTGGTGAAATACAACAAACAAGTTGGAAGTCACAACACTTAAACAGTAAAGGGAGCAATGAAATCTACTGATAAATAATGCTGGATATTAGCAGTTAGCATAAATGTAATACTGGGACTTCGAGGCTTAACCAGGAAAAAACTTGTGACCTTATATTTCTATTTTAATCTTTTGTGAGAGTCAAACCATGCATAAAGACTTTGGCTTATGTAGAACTGAATATAATTAGATTTTTAATTAACTTATTTCAAATATTAGCTATCTGGAGTACTAAGGTAATAGGCTTTTACTGTGCATAGCAGTCATATTTTGCTAAAATAGCCAATCTTGATTAACGCAACATAACCAAAATACATTCAATTAAAACAGAACTAAGTGTTGATATTGATGGGAGAGGAAATTACCTATTGGTTATAATTGTAAAAAATTTAGAAGGAAGTCTATATTATCTTTATTCATGCTTCCTCTTGGGCACGTTGTTTGTTGACATGTTATCTTTTTCCATTTTTATGGTGATGATACTCAGCTGAACTTGTGATTATTTCCACAGACCCAGAAATGCTGAGGGAAGTGATTGCCTTTGTATTGTCGAAAAATGGATATAAAACATTTTTCCAGTCATTAATTTCCAACACATGGCCAAACAAACAGCTGGTTCTTTTGTTGAAAATATTAAGACTGTTGCAAAGAACTGTGGCGTCTGCTTTGACAGTAAAAGCTTGTACAATCATGTAATCATAAGACCCATCCAAAGTTTTACAGACACAGAGACCAGTTTACATGCTTTAATCTCATTAGAACCTGGATTACTGCACCGGACTGTTTAACTGCCTGAACGAAAACTCCATGAATTATAGTCCAGATAATGCAGAACTCAACTTCCAGGCTTTTGGCTAGAAGTAAGAGAGACAGGATTATATTAGTCTGTGTCAGCCTCATTACACTATCAGCATGTTTTAGAAGTGATTATATTCATTACTTTCAAAGCTCTTTTCTATCTTGCTCCCTGCTACATTTCTGGGCTTTGGGTGCAATGTGCATTACTTTGAGGTCCACTTGTTGAGGTTTTTTTGTCTGCTAGAGGCCTGACTAAAAACTTAAGGAGAGAGTTGATTCGCAGTCAGTCAGTGACCTTGAGGCTCAGGAATAATCTGCCCAAGGGGACCAGGTTAGCTCAGTCAATGATTCCTTTTAAATCTCTTATCCTCTTCAAGTTTTGCTTTAAAACATTTTTAAATTCATGATTATTTTGTCACATTGCTGCCTTTGTGATTCCCTTTTTAACTTTGATTTTGAAAAGTACAATATAAATTACTATAAATTAGGATTATTTTTATTATTATTATATACTCAGATTTACATTAGCCAAAGTCTAAACATTTGATTTATGATTGTAACAAAATCTAACATTTTCTTCTAGGTACAAGAGTGGGAACAGTTCCCTTCCCTTCTTGTTAGCCAAGAAAGATGAATGAACTAATTGTGAATTGGACCTTTAACTTTGCCAAAATTCAGTGGTTATGCCAATTAAATCATAGTGGGTGGGATTAAACTTTAGGCACTGAACGCTGCCCCAGTCTGCATATTGGAGGAAGCTATATTCCCAAATCAGCTAATACACACAACGTAGTCCTGAAATTTAACAATCAACAATCACTATCCAGAATTGTCCACTTCACCATGAAATTGTCAATCACATCTATTTGAGCATGTGAGTACCTGGTTATTTGTGAACACTCTAAAGATGTGCAGCTCTGAATCAGGAGCAAATCCCTGACACTCCCTCATACTGGCTATCACTCCTGCTACAAATGTGCCATGGCCCAGACCTGAAAAAACAAGACAAGACACTGATCATCATTTACCAAACACACTTTTTCTGGGTCTCGTTACAGTACTCTTAGTGCAACTGCAGCCTACCTTTGGGCTTCAACTAAAATATAATACGCAAATTACACCGCATATCCTGGAAAGTTAGAAGCATTAGTAATATATAACACTTATAACAGAATTTACATGGTTGTCTTTTCATTTAAGATACTCATTATCACTGCTCTTCCTTCTCACCATCATCCAGTGTCTTTTCATTGGTCCAGTTGGTCCTTTCCTTTACGTTCTTAAAATGTGGGTGCTTCTCGCTAAGGCCAGTATCGAACACTGCCACCTTCACACCAGAACCTGCATATGCACACCCAGACAAGAGAATGATCAGGTTCATTTACAGCGATGTCACTGGGCAAATACCAACAGGTAGTTAAAAGGCGGATGTCTAACCCGTATGTCCCATCTGCCAGAGAACATCTGCTTGCAGGATCTGCGCAACATGCCGGGGGATGGCCCGCAGCAGACGCCGGCTCGAGTGGCGACCAGTGGCGTGCCAGAAACCCGAGCCCAGTGACAAGCTGGTTCTTCTGAATGGACGGGAAGACTGCCACGACTGCCATTTTTGTGTAACTTGGGTATTGTTGCAGGGAGCGGCGGACTCAGGTGCTACGGAGACAGACAAGCAACAAGCAAATGTGTTAAAACTGCATACTGCATTCAGGTAATTTTTACCATATGAAATCCTACTTAAACAATTAAACATTCTCTTCAAACCTTTTTTTATTAACAATTTCTCCACACAGCTAAGGTTTCAGGGCACAGTCAAGACATATAGTCACAAAAGAAATATTGACCTCCGTTATTTACTATCGCCGTTGGTGTCCTCCTGTATTTTACAATTGGTCCACTTCTCCCATTTTTCATTGAACTGTGTCTCTTGCGGTCTCAGTTGGTGTGTAAGTTTTTCCATTACATATATCTCCTCCACCGTGCACAGCCACTAGTCCTCTGTCTGAGGTTCTGTTTTGTACCATAATCTTGTAATTGCTTTTTTACTTACAGATAAAAATATTTTGACGAGATATTCATCTTCTTTTTGTATAGCAACTTGTGTCGGATTTCCTAAGTAAAGTATCTTACAAGTTGTGTGAATGAGTGAATGCAAAACCTGTGGTGTAAAGCGCTTTGAATGGTCAACAATGACTACAAAAGCCCTGTATAAATACCATTTACCATTACAAGTTCTGGGTATTTCATATCCTATTAAAACTCATCCAAATTGTATCCCAATATCCTTTCATCTTTTGACAAGTCCAAAATATGTGTGTGTGGGCCGCATCTGTATGCCAACATAATCTCCAACAAGGTTGTTGGGTAGATATTAGTGTCCCTCTAATCTTAGGGGTTAAAAAAAAATCTGACCAAACTTTTCCAGCAGAATTCTCTCCAGATCCTGGAGCTAGTGGCCGGGCCCTGCGTTTTACAAATATTGTCCCATTCCTCCTCTGTTATTTGTTCCTTCAACTCACTTTCCCATTTTTGTTTAATATACATGCGCCTATTTAACTAGTCTTCCATTTTGAAATATACTCATCGTTGCGCCAGTATATCAAAGGTCTGATTTGTGCGGCATTGAAAACAAAGAAATATTTTCACTTACAAAGTTGCTAAATGAATGAGGGTGATTAATATTTACATGCCTTATTACTGCTATCAGCCACTTCAGCATCTCCAGCAGACAACACAGTTAACAGTTGATCATGCTTAAATCTCATTTCAGCTCAGTTCTAACTGTCTCCATCTTTCAGCTGTGATGTGAGAGCGCGCACAGCCGCCTTGTCTGAGCCAACCTAATCACAAGCTGAATCACTAATTATCAGGTGGTCATCAGCAAACAGTACTGTCTGAATGTAGCTTCTAGTACATGAGTAGTAGTTAAGGTGCTGGAGAGGGTGAAGACCATTTGAAGGTTCCTTATATGTACTTCTATTCAAGTTATTAAAAGCTGAATATGTTGAGTGAGGGGTATTCAACACTTGAACACAAGTAATAATTTATGAAAAATGCTGAAAGTTTGAGGAAAGGCTTTAGCCTAAAATATGAACGAGGTAGACAGAATATTGTTTTTTTTCAATATTAAAGAGATTTAAAGACAAAAATAATTTAAACAATGCTCTAATTTAGCCGAATATTTCGACACATTGCCTATAACTGAGGGTGGCGCAGTTAGCACTGTCGCCTTTCTGTGTGGAGTTTGCATGTTCTCCCTGTGCCTGCGTGGGTTCTCTCCGGGTACTCCGGCTTCCTCCCACAGTCCAAAAACATGCCAACTGGGGATTAGGTTAATTGGTCACTCTAAATTGCCCGTAGGTGTGAATGTGAGCATGGATGGTTGTTTGTTTCTATATGTCAGCCCTGCGATGAACTGGCAACCTCTCTAGGGTGACCCCGCCTTCGCCCGATGATGCTGGGATAGGCTCCAGCCCCCCACGACCACTAACAGGATAAGCGGTAGAAAATGGATGGATGGCCTATAACTGTAATACTATAAATGATTAACAGTTATTTTCCCAGGACTCAAGTTGACCAACATTAAATTGTGAAAAATACTGACTTCTTCCCTGTTTTTCAGCTTTAAAATGTTTTGTGGGCTACAGTGCCTGGACACTGGTACTACATGTTTATTTGGAGGCTGGGAACTCACTGATCTCTTTCATTCCTTGCCAGGCACAAGGTGTGCCCCTTTCCCAAACTCCAGGCAAGCCCCACCACACTGACTCCCCTACTCCCTCCCAGAGAGCACAAACACGTGCGTGCTGTCCTTCCTCCCATCCCCCAACACCATTCACACGCACCCTGTCCGACATCAACATCCTAAAGTTAGCTTGCACATCAAATTAAGATACACAATCCTTTCTGACACCACAAACACAGAAGAGAGAGAAAAATGCATCATCTGAACCAAAAAACAAAGACATGATGAAGCAGACAACAGCTCTCTGTATCTTTGCTTAGTTTTGTATTTCTTGGCTGGCAGCTGCTCA
>KV751352.1:3569181-3579875 GCA_001698575.1 Mola mola
CTCAAATATTCCTTCCCATCATTAATGACCAACTGATTTTGTGACTACAGTCACATAACAATACATGATTAAATCTCCATCAGCTTCAAAACTGTGGCTGTGAAAAAACTGACATCTAATGGCTGCAATCCAACATGCAGATTAGAGCCTTGTGGCCTGCATCTGAAAATTATATTCAAGAATAATTTAAATATAACAACCACTAATGTACATATATAGATTTAATAAATAGCCAAACTTCAACAGTGTGTAAAGTTTAGAAGATTAACTATTACAAGCACAGCAGCATATTATTTAGGTTTGTTAACATTAGCATGCATTCATAGTTGTCCCACCAAATGAAGTCAGGCTGTAAACTGCTAAGTTTTTCTGGTCAACTTCTTATTAGGAAGAGCATCTTTCTTAAGGTCCAGAGACTCACTGAAAATGTAAAAATGAAAAAATAATGTCATGTCAGCGTAGCCTGTTATTTTTTGCTGCACTCTACTGTGCTGCAACTTCACTTCACATATCCGGAAACATGCAACAAAGACTAAGTGATACCTGATCAGTTTTTATTAAACAAAATCAAATTCTACTTCCTGGGACTCACATTAGAGTAAGTACGGTAAATACAAAGAATATTAGTTATGATTTGTTCACACTGAGAGATATTTTCTATCCTGCGCAAACAATAACAATGTTTAGGAAACAACCTAAGTCCTAAGCTTCATGCAGCATTCAGAGAAATAAGAGTTCCCCCTTATGCCAAGGAGAAGGAAGGAAGGTGTTGGCCACAGAGATAATATACTAGTACAGAATGTAGCACTCCTTCATTTATCCACTCACAAAGAGTTTGTATTATCCTCAAGGAACAGCCCAGTTCTTGGACAGGACACATAAACCAAGATAAAACTCTATCGTACCTGAAAGGATGACAGAGACACTCAACAACAATTGTCCACTTGAGGTAACCCAAGACAGTGACAATGAACAACCTTAAAACAAAGATTCATCAAAGACTCAAAATACGACACACACACACAAAGTCCGAGGCAGGTACAAGATAATTTCCCTCTGGCACAAGGCTCGGGCAAACTAGTTATTAAATACACATAAACGGCTACTTACAAGACACAAAGGCAAACAAATCTACAGCACTTTGCTGACCAAGGGTACAGCCCATCTTACATAAGACAACCTCCTTTCCTGCAATGAAGGTAACTGCCATCTGCTTAATACCAGAGGGACAATGAGGATTGGCTTCCAGCTGCTGCTGCTGCATATAAGAACCCACGGCACAGTGGTGCAGTGGTTAGCGCTGTCGCCTCACAGCAAGAAGGTCCTGGGTCCGGGTCAGGACGTTTCTGTGTGGAGTTTGCATGTTCTCCCTGTGTCTGCGTGGGTTTTCTCTGGGTACTCCGGTTTCCTCCCACATTACAAAAATAACATGCAAAAACTGGGGGTTAGGTTAATTGGTCACTCTAAATTGCCCGTAGGTGTGGATGGTTGTTTGTCTTTATCTGTCAGCCCTGTGATGAACTGGCGACTTGTCCAGGGTGTACCCCGCCTTCGCCCCAAGATGATGAGATAGGCTCCAGCCTCCCCTGTGACCCCTAACAGGATAAGTGGTAGAAAATGAATGAATGAATATAAGAACCCACCCAACTTCATTATGGGGACTGATATCTTAGATTAGACATAACAAAGCCCATTGTCAGCCCTAATAGCTGCTGAGCTCTACTGCTGCAAACAGCATGTGTCTAATGTTCCAGCATCGAATGGGCCAAGTACTGGCCCAGCTAATCACCAGGTTGGATTTTTAGAATTTCTCATTTTATCTCTATCTGCCTAGATTTTTTTCTCAATTGCCTATAAAAAATTTTGAAAATGAGCTAGCTCTGAAGCAGCTGCTCAGTCTGTGGTTTCACTCAGTATCCCGCATACGAAACCACCTGACTGATTACACCAGTAATAACCAATCAACATTTAAATATCTAAATCCACAGTTTAACATGTAATGAAACCTACCAAAAAAATGGAGTGAAGTTAAAAGAATACTATATAACTGTCACTAGACAGTTATTTGCATGCTTTTTGGCTTTGTACACCTGTCAGCAATTTTTGGTAAGGTGTTTGTGAAGAACTAACAATGTGTTTAGGATACCCCATCCCTGCCTTACATGCTCCTTGCAGTTTTAAGCATCGCCAAGAAAACCATCCTCATTGGAAATCAAAAGAGAGCTTAAGTATAACTCAATATAGGAACATTTTATTAGACCACATCTCTCTCCATGGAGAGAATGTCTGCGTGTTCAAAAAATAAGTTTGAGCAGATCTGGTCCCCAATAATTTATCAATACATAGTGACGTTGGGGGGTTGGGCCATTGCCACCCTGGCCTCTGGGCTGGTGCGGGTGGGTCGTGGCCTGTCGGCTGCCGGGGGCTTGGGTGGCGCCCCCTGTCCTGGGGACTGGCGGGGGGGTTCGTCCTTCGTATTGTCCTGGGCAAGTGAGGGGGGTACCTGGGCCCGCCCTTGGCCATCCGCCTGGGGTAATAGTGCCCATGGGTACTGGGAGGGTGGGGGGGAGGAGGGGGCAGGGGCTAGTGGATTCTCCAAATATAATGCAATGGCAGCAGAAAATAGCCCAAACCAGAACTGTTTGGAACATGTACAATTCCACTAACTTTTGTACAGTACTTGAGAGAATTACCTTCCATCACTGGCCATTGAAGTGTATAGTAATTCCAAATTTTCATTAGCAGTCCTTTTATTTACAAATAAAAAGGTTTTGGCCCCGAGGAAAAATAAAACTCTCAGTCCCTAATGTCTACATATACCTTTCATCAAATGTTATCTGGGCCTGAATGGCTTTATTGTCATTAGCATAATCTGAATGCTCTTAACATTATTTATCACTGTATGTGTTGCCTGACTAAACACACTTTTTATTTTTTGCTATGAAACAGAAACAAACGGATTAACATGGTGTAACATAGTTTACATGAGTACATGTTCCATTCAGTTCCATTGTTATACTTGCGGTACCACAATATACCTAGCCTTGCTTTAGCTACTGAATCACTTGAATGTCATTTAGGCCATCGGATTTCATACTAATGCATTTATCTCCTCAATGGAGACTGCAGTAACACTAGCAAACATTACATTTTAGAGGTCTTTTCAAGTTAAAAAATATTATTAGGTTTGTATTAAATTGCAACAGCAAACATGCTTATTTTGACTTTAATACACACATATGGTTACAGGATTACCCCCTCTCAGTCAGTGCTGCAGCAGATACAAACTGCAGCTACGGGCCTATACAAGTGATACAGGAGCGGACAATTAATCAAAAGCCCCCGTTTGCTCTGGTCTGACAGAGAGGGGCTAGATCAATATTTCCAGCTCCGGGGCAGGATCTCCGCCTATATGAGACAACAACCCAGCTAACTCACGATTACTGTTTTAGAGACAGAGCTGTAAAAAAGAAAATCCTCTACGGGTTAAAGCAGGGCTGTAAAAGACACCACCTGTGTCAACACAACACTAGGCCGCAAACATTACGCCAAACCTTTTATAGATTAGAAGTTAGCAGATGACCCTCACCACATTCATAAGAGAGAAGGGAACAGTGTAGTGGAATCACTTCTTTGGATCTTGACAAAGGCAGAAATTTGATGTGATGGTTTTGTTAATTTTCAGGATCCATTTCTCCAAAAAAAACGATGAGACAAAATCGGGTATAGTAATGAGAAAACAGTCTATTAAGTCTAAGAGGAGCTATTCTGTTGATTTAAACGCATGAATCTATCCAAGGTGCATTACACATAAAGAGTTTGAGGTGAAGCCAGGGCACACAAAATCCAATGTTTCATTTACGTACTATGAATACTGTACAATCATTTATTTCACATATTTTTGATTCTTAACTCTGAATAAACGTACTACAAAATACACTTAATTTTGAACGTCTTCGTTTACATTACAGTTCTAATGTAAACAGGATTTAAACGGGCAGTTTCAGTGTAAACACAGCGGTGCGATAAATGCCAGTTTAATGATTTCCGCTAAAACACAACCTTTATTTAAAACACTAAACGCGTTAACTAGTATCCAACTAAGCCAAAGAAAACACAGCTACACAGCCAAGAAAGTGACAACTTTATCGGCGTAAACAATGCACGCTGCTACGGACATATGCTGGAGGTTGAGGTGAAGCATCTACCTCTGAAGAGGACAGATGTTTTATCGACAGTATGTAACGTTATTTAAAAAAAAACAACAACAACAACATTAAGGCAAGAATAAATGGAGAAGAATCTGAATTTCGTTAGTGTAAACTAGAGGACATGTTAATAGATTTTTAGATCCAGAAGTCTCTCACATGCGTCTACAGCGCTAGCTAGCTTGCTAAATCGTATTTTGCAGTATGTGCTGATGGTTCAGTTGCTGATTATACTCACCGAGAGAAACACTTTATCACACGTCACATGTATCAGTCTGTATCGTTTACTGTCTATGTATTTTTGTACTAATAATCGTTCGATAATGGCTACTTTAGGTCTGAACAAAAGCTAACGGCTATCTCCCTTAATGCTACAGCCGCAGACCACTGACGTCTGGTTATTACAGAGTGCCAGATTTATTTCTTGTATCCTCCTAAACCGCCAAACACAGTTATCTCCTTAATAACTTTTTAGGTTAATTGACAATATGCAGAAATAACTGATTAATGGCAAGATTTTTGTAGAAAAGTAGGCTAACTCAAATTGTTGAATTACAATTTACACAACTTTAAAATGCCGCGTTCAGCATGATGTGAGGATTTCTGTCAAACCTGGCAACCCACGGGGCCTCTGCTGGCAATTGTACGTCGCTGGTTTGCCGGCAGATGGAGTTGTTATTGTCAGGACAGGAAACAAGATGACCACCACAGCAATATATGATAGCAATAGTATATAGTAAAATATAGTAGTATATAGTAGCAATATAATGTGAAACACAAAATCGGCTAACTCACTACCACCAGAATTTATTTTGTATTAAACTCTGTCAAACTGGATCCTGTATGGTCTCCAGTTTTTATATGTTGGGTTCTATAAAGCATTTTGGTTGTTTTCATGAGGCCTACCATTCAGACTTAGGTAACGTGCATTCCAAATATCAAACTGCAGTTAAATCTATGTTTCTAAGGTCTAAGTTATTTTTCTTTTTTCACATTTAAACTCAAAGAGCAATATATTAATTTCTTTTCAAGCATGTTTCATACTGACAATATTAACAATACAATGTATCCACAACAATATTGAAGGTCCAATTTTAAGGCATTTATTTAAAACTACTAATCCTCTATGTACTAATTTAATTTAATTTTGACTGTTGGAAAGATGACCTATCCACAGATTGTGAAAAAAGAGCACCAGTGTGGTTTGTCTGAAACTCTTCTAGGATTCAATTGAATAAGCAGGCTGTTAATTTTTCTTACAAACAGGAATTATCGCAACTGTACATCTGAATTCAAGTTTATCTCTCTTGTACCAAATTATAATGAGCTTCATTGCTTTATTAACTGAGAATAAAACACACTTCATTCAAAGGAGACATAAATAAAGTAAAACTTATTGAAACCATCTCAGGGGGATTTTCACCTCTGGTTTGATCAACATCAATTCTCACTTCTCAAATATTATTGCTCTAAATGTAATTTTTGATCGCAGCTGATGTCTTGCTATTCTTGCTGTCACATCCAGCCCAGCCCAGCTGAGCTGAGCTCAAGTGTTTTGGTCGACCCAGTCGGTCAAGGAAGATTGTCAGTTCGCCAGTCAGGTTCTGTTCCAAGGTTTCTATCGCAGTGTAATGGCAGTGTAATGTAAGAATGTTGGGTCTATCTCAATGATAATAAATAAATTATTGAATAATTTAATAATTTTGTTTAGTTTAGACCTGCTCTACATTTACAGTGTCATTAAATTACTTTTGTTGTGAATTGGCAACTACATAAATACTGTAAATTGACTTGCTTTTAAAGGAGCATTCTCGTAATCTTCAATCTAAGCCCTGCTATTGTCTATTCACGTCCTAAAATTTCACAACAGAAAAACATATTTTTGACAAAATTATTCCTGTATGGAGTTCCATTGCTAGGACGGTTTAGCTTGAAGAGACTATAAGATGCAAGTCAAAATATCAGAAAGAAATGGCTTTTTTTTTTTCACCACTATGCTCAAAATGTGTCTGGTAACATGGAGGAGATGCCTACAGTTAAAAATCCAGGTGCTTTTGAGTCAATATCTGCAAAGATTCTGTATGAAAACTGTTTGCAGCTGATCTCAATTCTTAAGTTATTTAAAAAATATATAATTTAGCAATTTTGGAGCCTTAAAGATTAGAAGGTTTTAAAATATTGTCCTTTAACTCACCATTAAGTTAGTGCTGGGCAGGTAGTATATACAGTAGATTTATTAGAGCTTTTTGACCATGGAACCTGTGTCTGGATGAGAGCAATGAGAATAAATTGTACAGCCAATGTGCTAGGAAACTAAATTATAGGACTCTCATTATGCAGGTTTGTGGAATTAAAATAATATATGAACATGCTTGAGCCAGTGAGTACTAGTCTGCATGCTCTGTTGTACCAATCACAAACAAACATGTCTCGGTGACTAATTCAAACATAGAGTCTAAAAAGTCAGGTTTGAGTGTTTTATTGGCACATACAACTCACCGTTTAAAAAAATAAAAAAGTTAATGGTAGAAGAATCAAAGTGTTATCATTTAGACACACATTAGCAAAAGATAAACAACTGTTCTCAGGTAACAGTGTTGAGTTGGCTACTTCATTTAGGATGACATTTATATAAAATCACAGAGATATATAAAATCACAACAGGAAACACATTTACAAATATACTGACATTCTGCCAAAACTGATTTGGTTATTCACTGAAAACAGTACATAACAAGGACTTGACAATGCTACAAACTGTACGAGCATTGCTGACAATGCTACGAACAACAGCAATTCCCTTTAATTAGTGACTCATTTGAAACTCTTGAGTTTCAAAGTGTAGATTTCCCAAGGGGTTAAATGTTTGGTTCAAATGCCACCTTTCAGGAGCAACCAACAAATTAGCAAACACAACTGAATGTTGCAGAAAGTAAATATTAAGGAAAGTGGCATTTTAGCCAAAATATTTGTTGCACTATGACAACGGTTTTCTCTTTGAAGGACAATTTATGTAAATGTAAACGGAGTGAAGATTTCGGAGTGCAGCTTCGTACTTTGCCTCAGTTCTGGAGGTGAGACATGAGGACAGATAACAGCAGTGGAACAAAGACAAGCAATGGACAAAAGACAAAAAAGGAAGGAACACTGAGGTCAGCTGACATGGCTCAGCTAGATTTCTAGTACATGTTTAAAAGGTCATAACAGCAACACACATTAAAAGACTGAGTTGGATCACAGCAAAATGCTTATACAACATACAGCATAAAGAAGGTGACAATATACTAATTGAGACCATTCTGAAGGGGCAAAACACAAAAATGCTCCAAAAGAGTGAGACTGTAATGGTTAACAGTCAAATTCAAAGGAACTGAACTATAAATGAAGTGCTTTTAAAGAAAAAAAAAAAATTTTTTTAAAAGTCAAATGACCCAATTTTTTGTTTTTAAGATACAATTCTTTTTGTAAACATGTTCAAACATCACTTAATTCTGACCAAGGATGAGTAATTTGCAAATGTATATGATAACCAAACAAGTTAGTCATTAACCGATTCATTTTTTTTTTTTTTAAATGAAGAAATTCCCTTTTCTGTCATACAACCATTTGCTATTTAAACTACAACTCAATTTTACAAAAACACTTATTTCATTGGCATGGTCTCAACAGCTCAAAGTAATGCAGTAGTTCCAGAATCATATCATGCGATACGATCATACCATCCACACGTGGTGTATAGGACTGCATTAGACTATTGTAAGAGTCTAAGGCAAAATTAAGAAAGTGCAGGATACAAGAGCCACAACCTGTTCTTTTATTATCAGCATTGTGGATTTGATAAACTAGAGTTTATCTCTAATCAAGCCTTTGGAAGTTTTCATGATTTAAGTGCACTTATAGACAACAGGAAACTGTTTTGAAGTGAAGGAAATGTTGCATAAGAATGCATGGATCTATATGATAGGTTTCATATAAACTAATTGTCATTTCATTCTCCCTGACGCACTCTTCCTTATTTTCAGTGGTTTCCTTCATTTTGATCATGAGCGTAGTGGAAAAATTAAGGCTAGCTGATTTTCTGCAGGCTCCTTACCTTCTCTATTAGAATTATGTTTCTAAAATTGCTCTCTATATTTACACCAAATCATTATAATACCCCCTAAATGACAAGTAAAAATTAAACACGCTGTCATTTTAAAGGAACAGTCCTCACAAAAAGTCAATGGAAAGTATTCACAGCAAAACTGGAGAAATACGTGACAGTGACTTTGATAGCATGCCAGTGGCTGATGATATGTTGTGGCTGAATGAAAAGCTAATAATGCCTAACAAAGATGGCAGGACATGGTTTGTTTCGTGCCTGCTGTTCAGAAATCTTTTGTCAAGTTTGCAAAAGAAGTCCTTCTAAATTTTGAGATGTGGTAAAGATCCATTACACTAATCTTGCTTGCTTTTTGACAATGTAATAAAAGATATATTATGCCATGTTTATGAAATTTAATTTAAAGTTTTCCAAGTCAACATAATTACTGAATAGTATTTTGTATTCAGATTTCTGGTGAGATGTCTTGTTTACTCTTAATCTAAACAGTAAATGTGAGCTTTGTACAAGGGTTCCGTGATCTACTCAACAGGGCATTTGGGTACAACCACAGACTGTATTAAAAAAAAAAGCTTCCCAAAAGTGAAGCCAAAACACCTACAAGGATGACTAATTCTGCTGTTGCTGGCACAGACAAGTCATGGATCAATGTTTTTGTTGTCATTTTATGTAGTTCTAATGACACAGATATATGCTTAAGAGTTCACTTTCATGCTCTGCTTGGGATCGGGATGGATGTATGTATGTGTGGGAACTCAGTCCACCACCCAATCAGTACTGCATAGACTCTGTCACCAAATGACGATACTAGCGCAAGATGGTAGTGCTCACTTTCAGGTTCTTTTGCACAGTGACAGGAAGTGGACACACATCCTCCATCTTTTTATGTCAACAGACACATAGTTTCTTTGTTGGAACTAGTCTGTTTGATGCTTATTTTAATGTAGTGAGTATATCTCCACTCATGTTGTAACTAGGTTCAGTTTGAGCCCACAGGTGGTACTCTAAATAACAAAGAATTTTGCCATCATGTGCTATGTGCCTCACTGAAACCACACATCATGTTCAATGTCTACATAGCCCTAATGAAGAAAAGAAAAACATTAAAATGCTGCTCTACAACACAAAGGGATGACAGCAAGTCCTTCATGAGTGAATCTCCTTATGTATATTAGGAGGTGGGCTGACCTATTGTCTTAACACATTGCAGTTTAAAGACATTATGTAACACTTCAGCATTGAAAAGCCTCAAAATTAGACCCGTTGTATATTTGGTGAGTTTTGAACGTAGATTATCTAACAATATTTAAACTCAGCAAATTTTAATTTAATGTATGTATCTGTGTGTCATTTGGACACATGCCACTTTAACTTTCAGGAGAGAGTCAAGAGATCCAGCTGAAAAAAAACATTACCTCGTCTATGATTTCCACTTGATTTATGTCAGATATTCCTCAGCAATGTTAGTTGTTTAACTATGAAAAAACTCCTACAAAACCAGTATACTTCACCATGTCATCAAACTAAGCGTTTGGTTTTGATTGTTTCGACTGAGAGTTGCCTCATAGCAGAAACCACATAGTGTGCTTTTAAACACGGTCATAAAACAAAGAGCTTCACAATCTTTTGAAAAATTTGAAACAAAGGTATTACCAGAGCAATAATGACGAGATTAGATTAACTTTGAAATAACTAATAAAACATACTCCTTCATTTGGACTTCCAAAGGTGTGGCTGTTAGATGTTTCCATCACCCACATCTCAAGACAAGACCTGTACAATTAGTACAACAATAAATTCACAGCAATTTTCGGTCAGAAATGCGTGATAGGAAATTTGTTCTCCCTCCGCCAGAACTCTGTTCAACAGATCCTTGTGGAAGGTCATCATCCAGTGACCATCTGAATGGAGACTAAAACTCATGTCAACAATAATAAATAAATATGTAGAGACACAAAGACTGGAGAAAAAAAAGCAAAGAGTGGAAGGCACCATCCAGAAAAAAGTAAAGGAATGGATGGAGAGATGATGTAATCCTTGGAATTCAAAGTGTTACTGCTGAGTCATTGCCATTGGAATTCAAAGGTCACGTTGTATTCATGATCATTTCGGATACAGAGTCAAACTTCTCTCCTACTTCTCTTCGTACTTCTGTGGTAGCCATTGATTTACTCAAGTCATTGCCCTCTTTAGCAGCAATGATTGGACACTTGAAACCATTTCGGCCTCTAAACCTGGCAGTGACCTCAAATGGTGGTAGTCATGAAAGTTAAGTTCTTGTAGTGCTTTTTCCCTTAAAAAGTACAAGTGCTGCTACAGTTCTTGCTGTAGCGGACCTGTTGTTGCGCCTGCTGTTTCAGCCATTGTACTGTTGCTGATATCGG
>KV751352.1:3580051-3590516 GCA_001698575.1 Mola mola
TACCCGACGGGCTTTGTTGGATTTGGTGGAGCGACTGGAGCGCGTGGACTGGGCTGACTTGGTGCTGTGGCAGCGAGATGATGCACGTTTCAAGAGGTTCTGAGATATGCAGCGCTGCAGATTCTTCATGGAGGAGGAGGCAGCCATACTGACGATCCAGGGGTGCTTGAGTGCCTGGCCAGCAGTGAGCCGCTCGCTGGGGTCCACCGTCAGAATCCGCTCTACAAAGTCTTTTGCCAGATTGGACACGTTAGGCCAGGGCTGGGGAGGCGAAACAAGAACGCGATTAACAAACTGAGTGCATTGAAATTTCATTGTCAAAACTTGATACAGTTTAAACCATTGGTTAAATAACGAAGGTGTGGGGAGAGAGCCATGTCCTACAGTTCTAAGATTATCACTTACTGCTCAACTGCAGTTCAATCATTACTGAGAAAAGAGGCACTGTTAATGTTTTTTAGATCCAACAGAGCTCTCCCTGCTATGAAAAGTGTTAAAGTCTAATCTGACAAATTTAAAGAGAATTAAATGAACGCACACAAAGGAATTTAAGGACGACAAGCAAATAACGTAAGGCCTACCATTAAAAATATTTATTACAAGAACTTATTGAGACTTGTTTGTACGGTTCGAAACAGCATTTAAATTAAAGTGCATTCAATGTACCAAAACTAATTCACAATAAAATAATAACGCACAATAACAATCCTGCTTCCAATCAAGCCTAACGGCATGCTGCAGAGCTAGACGACAATGCTTAACACAAGAAAGAAAAATATTTAGCAATAAATATTTTCCTCTATCGTTTGTATTGCCACTCTTGCAAATATATGGTGTAATATCCTGCTCTGTTTTTAACTTTCTATTGTTTTGCTAAATTAAATACCTTTATTTGTGTTGTGTGTGTAGCATGAACAAGACCAAAAAATTAATTTCATTCTTTAGCTTAGTTTTGTGTGAGGACAAATTTTTATTGACCTTCTTGGTTGGCACCAGCAGAGGTTAGTCCACTGGACACAAGGGGGAAGCAGAGGGATATACAACTGAGGATATCTGGTGCAGATTGAAGATGCGGTGAGCTCTAATCTGGCCCAAAAATTGAAAATTTGACCACGTATGATGTTGGCTTATTCCGCTTGATAATGAGTCTTCTTGGTCTTTGGATATTGTCAGGTTTGAATTAATGACTCTGATGTGATTGTTCATCCATACATTTCACAAGAACAACAAAAGATCTAATGTAAAATATCTTTTAAAGCAATTGTTCTTGTCAACTTCTTTTGATTCTCTTTTACAGAAAAAATGGTAGTGAACCAAAATCAACGTCCTACTCTGTTGAAAAAATTGGCAATATCAACAGACTACACCTTTTTGTGCATTTGCACAGATTTTGTGCATAATCATCTACCTGGCATAAACCCATCCCTGTTCATACTATCAGAGAGGAAATCTGCCAAAATAAAAACTAAAAACACAAATCAACATTTTTCCCAGAAATGGCCTCATTCAACTTATGTGGTTCATATCACTCTAATGCATGTTCAAGTGTTCATGTTTCTCTTCAATTCACTTGACATTAGTTATTTGGTTTGGAAAAAAGTGGGCGAAATGTCATGTCTGACAGTTGTGAACAGGTACTCAATAAAGTGACTCCACCCAGTGATCCATACTGTACTGACTTTGCTCTGAATTACTCCACAAGCATATGATGGCAGCACTGTTTTCCAGGATGTCTGGCTTCGGTCTTTCAAAAGTTGGGAGGAAATAAATCTTTAGATAAATCAGTGGAGTCAACTAAAACTGGAATATCTACAACAACACTATCACCCTCGAAATGCAGAATACTTGATTGCAGTGTAAACCTTTGTCATTCATTCTAATTACAACCTGTATGACACACTCCAAATGCTAAAAAATACGCTTCCATTATCGCTTAAGTTTACAACTGGACAGATCCCCACTACACTGAGATGTCTGAACTGCTTCTCATTAAATATTACAAAAATGTTAAGTTATTATTTGTGCTAGAGTGGCGGTATGTGGGGCAAACATTAACCAAGAGGTTTTTTCTAAAGCTCAAGGGCAAAATAAACATACCACAACGTTTAAAAAAAAAAAAAAAAAAAGAGACAGCTCACTTATTCTTAGTAGAAACAAAGGTAGAGCATAAATTATTGTACACATTCACACACTTGGAGGAAAAGGCATATTGATTCGAGTACAAAAAAAAATGAGAAAAGAGGAAAGGCAAGAGACTGTGTAACAGAATTGGTCATAAGATCATGAGGAGGGAGGGTAAAAGTGTAAAGGTTTTCGGTTCCTTACCTCTCCAGAGAAGCTGTACTTCCCCTTGAGGATCTGCCGGTACAGCCTCATGCGGTTGTCATCCTCGAAGGGCATGGTTCCGCTCAGCAGGATGTATGATATCACCCCCAGCGCCCACATGTCTACAGCATTTGTATAAGGTTTCCTCACCAGGATCTCAGGGGCGATATACTCTGGTGTTCCACAGGTGGTCTTCATCAGACACTCGTCCCCCTTCTTTCTGCTACTGGCCAAACCAAAATCAGTGATGATGATCTTTGAATCAGCTCCTGGGTGGTAGTATAGCAGGTTCTCCGGCTTCAGGTCTCGATGGGTGATCCCCAAAGTGTGGAGATACTTGACACCGTCCAGCACCATCTGCAGGACCCGCGTGGCATCACGTTCCGTGAATGAACCACGGGCAATGACCCGGTCGAAGAGCTCTCCCCCAGTGGCGAGCTCCATGACCATGTAGACACGCTCTGCTGTCTCGAAGACCTCCATCAGCTGGATTATATTGGTATGACGGACGCGTCGCAGAACACACAGCTCCGACTCACACACCTCCCGCCCCTCCCGGTAACGGGTCTCAATCATCTTAATGGCATATGGCTGCCGCGTGCTCTTGTGCTCTACACGAACGACCCGGCTAAAGCTCCCGCGACCAATCAGAGCTTTGATGTCATACTTAGCTGTGACCCGGGGGTCAAATTTAGCTCGATATTTTGCCACTTTCTTCCGCTGAGGGTCCGACAGTTCGGAGGGATCCTTAGGGGGCTGAGCGGAAGCAGAGGGAGTGGCAGCTTGTGCCCGGGCCTGATATGGGGAGGTGGAGTCAGCCTTCTCACCTCCACCAGCCCCATCTGTCTTGCTCCTAGTGCCATCCCCACGTATGAAGTGCTTATAGATATCCGTCTGAAGAGGTTGGGGAGGGTCAACCTGACAAACACACAGATCATGATAAATCATCATAGATGCAAATTACAAACAGAACTGAACAATACAACACAACAAAAAGCTGTGATTTGTAAAATCAGTGGCATGTATATGGGGATTATTAGTCTATAACCCAACCACAGCAGGATCTTTGAGGCTAACGCTTGCATTTCCAGAAACGGTTTAAAGTCACCTTCTTCGGTTTGCCATCAAAAGATTATTTTTACAATTTATTAATGAGTCTAATAAATTAATTCAATCTATGAAATATTGAAAATTTCTCATAATCACCAATTACAATCATCTCCAAAGTCATATATCCGCTGCTTGCAGTTTCAGAAGTGTGAGGATTTGCTGCTTTTTGTTTTGTTCATTACTAAATTAAGACTTTTTGTGTATTGGCCAAATGCAGCAATTTGAAGACATAAGTTTGGTTTAGGATCATTTGTTAGAATTTCTGTCAGATTGTTTATTTGAATGAACGGCTGAGAAATCAGTTATCAGATGAACCGTAAATAAAAAAATAATTAAAAATAAAATCTAGTTTCACTCAGGCCTCAGTTTAATCCTTTTTTGAAGCCAAGTAAGAATACAAATATTTTTAGAGGCTCAATGATTAATCAATAGGTAGATAAAATACTCAGACAATTGCTGTCAATTGTGGCTCTAATCTAACATTGCCACTACTGATACTGGTAGTAGATATGGAAGAACAGTGCTACTGCTGCTGTTGGGAATATTCTTATAAAACAGTTCACCTTTACTAGAAACATTGTCCTACTGACCTTTTTGACCAGATCCAACTGAACATCCCCTGGAGGCTCGGGGAGGACCTTACTGTTCCTGCACCCCATCACACCACCTTGGGCCACTGCCCAGTCAGCCACACAGGCCACCAGGAGCACTGCCTCATCACCGCAACAGCTGATTCAACACACTCAGGACATTCAACATCCAGGCTGCACCCACACTCGCACTGAGGGCTCATGAATAAAGCCGATTACATCCCCTTGAGTACCGATGAGATGGCATCAATGGTCACACTTCCTGAATACACCCAATACATCTACTTAAATCCGGTTTTAGAAGTTAAAGAGTTCATCGATATATTTTGAGGAAGCACACTGTGTGTCTTGGCTCCATCAGCAAATGCTGTACTACTTGTCTTTTGGTTGTAATTTTTTGGCTGTGTGGTCGCACACACAGCAAGGCTGCAAAGGGGGCAGGTGGGGGTATCTCAAACCCCTTTAACAATCTACTAGGGCTCCATATCAAATGGCCTAATATTTGGACAACAAAAACATTGGTATGAATGCTCACAGCTCAAAAATGATTGATTGGCACATGGAAGGGAGAGTGGTTCTCTAAAAAAGGTTACAATGCCTTTTTGAGAAAAGGCAGAACTTCCACTGACAAGAAGATCAACGAGGCCGTGCTATAGATAAAGCAGCTCCTATGGAAAATCACAGACTGGAGAACCACAGAGCGGGTCTGAAAAGGAGAACACAGAATGAAATTAAAATTAAATAACTAAATAAAATGTTAATATGGTTAATGTCACCAAGCATACAGGAGAGTACAAAAGTCCTAAGCAAAGTCTTATTCCTTTATATTTAGAAAATACAGGAAATGTATACACACACACACACACACACACAAAACAGAAGATAATGTTTTCTAAAGGCAAAAAAGTTGGTATTCACTGTGCCCTCACCCTTTGCACTCAGCTCATCTTGAACTCTTCTGGGGACACCATCTTGGAGTTTTCTTAAGGAGTCTTACAGTGTATCATAACAAGGCCTCTTTCAATATATTCCTGATTTTTTTCTTTAGATTTAGGCTGTCTTTCTTTCGCTATGCAGGTGATCCCATGCTGTCTTTATAATATTGAGATCTAGACTGTGTGGAAGCCAGTCCACAACTGTCAGTGCTTTATCAGCTTTGGCATGTCTTGGCCTTTACAGCAGATTTAAAAGCAGATTCTTGGCTGCTACCCTTTCACAAAGACCATTCCTAACTGAACTTCTTTGGACTGTAGAAGGGTCAACTTGGCATCCCGATGAAGCTGCCAGATGCTTAGTCCAGTCTGTGCTGGACTTCTCTGAGAGACTGGAAGAATCCAATCTCTCAGAGAAGTCAAGTGTTATGACATTATGCCTGTCCAATTATGTCACTGGATGAAATAATATGATTGAAATTTTGTCTTATATGTTAGCAAGCATCCAATGAGTTAAACCCATATGGGTATCTAATTCACATCCCTATATTAGCCCAATGTTGCTCAAAGACTTATAAAATAAGATGTTTAACATGTCTTAAATACATCTGGTATAATACGCAAAAGAGTTATTGCTTTAAATCTCATCTGCCGAACAGAGGCCTCCAGATAGACTTTGGCATAGTCAAGAAAAATAAATAATAGCTTTACTATCTTAATGAATACGTTGCACTACCCCAGGTGGTCATTTTTATCGGCGAGCAGCAAATGTTGGAAGTCTGCTTGATATATTGTTACTTTTTCAGTTCAACACTTTCATCAACGTACTTATATTTTTCATCTACAAGAAGAAAAATATTTTAAAAAATAAAATGCTCAAAGTCATCTAAATGTTAAAGAAGAGTCAATACTCGCAGACATATTTGATCAAAATGCATTTAAGTTCAGTTAAAACTTTAAAAGATTGGCCAGGCCCCACTTGTGTCAATGTTACTTCAGCCAAAGACGCCTTCCCCGTAATCTGTCGGGTACATTGGATAAGGTCAGGACAGCCCCTAGAAACGTTCACCACTAACCCCAACACCGTTAGTGTAAAAGAGAACTGAAATCTCACCTCGTCACTTATCCGAGACGGCGGAGTGTTTCAGCATGCTAACTAGCCTGTTAGCAGCAGGGCAGGACGCCCAACTTTGCCAAAGCCAGCCTCCTCACCCCACTCTCACTCAGCTGGGTTCTCCATTTTCACCCTGTACTTTACCAACTTTATCCCTGATGAAAAACAAGTGAAATCATTCGCTTCCTTTGTCGATAACAGTCCGAGTCTTTTCCGAAGTTTCGTGGTTTATTCTGGAGATGAAGAAACTGTACAAAAACATGCTAAGCTGCCCCGTTTGGTCGCTTTTCTGGAAGGTGTTTTTCAGGCAGGACCAACTTCTCACACTCACTCACACCAGTGAAGTTACACACAAAGCAACGCTTGTGTTCCGGCTGTCTCTTTCAAAATAAGTCATTCACGAAGCAATTGGTATTCTATTTGCCAGTGTATTGCTTTAAAGGTAAAAGTAAACCAAAAATGTAGGTATTTCCCTCTAGAATGTTTTATGCTTAAATGTGATGCCTAATATACCATATTATAATTGCAATCAAGCCTCTCTGGCTGCCATATCCGTATCTGTATGTATGTCTGACTGGATCTGTAACTGAAAAAAATACAGCATCTTTCCAGTTGGAATATTTTGTTTCTCCTCAAGGATGATCTGGTTCTGGATTCAACATTTTTCAAAAAGATTCTGCACCTTTGGGAGATAGGGCACTTATTGGTGTTTTGACTGATGTTTCATTTAAATTTAGAAATACTAAAAGCACAAAGAAATAGAAACAAACTAAAGCAAACGAAAACTATTCCCATCAAACATTGTAGTATGATCCGGATCCCTGGATTCTACTGGATCAGACAAACAAATATCTCGACTTTTGATTTGGACTGCTACTGTGATATTATTACTATACTAATACTATTACAAAGAGGGATGGAAACAAGCAACTGTTAACATCTTGTAGATGAGAAATGTCAAATGAAGTTGAATTACGCCAAAGCGAGTGGGGGTCTGTAGTCTCTGTCTCGTTTTATTCTGGTTGCTTGGGCTTTAAAAAAAAAATTACCAAATATTATGGCCCACAGCCGTGAGCAAATAAACAAATATGAATTATCCTTAGACATTTATTCCATTTAGATTATCTTAATATTGTTAAGAAACTTATTTAAATTGATAACTCCAGCTGTTTTTGTTATTAAAACACATTTCTTTTCAACTGCCTACCTATGCTGTTGTTCTGAAGGCCTCCTTCGTTAATTTCCTGTGTTCGACACTCTGCCTGTGGTTAACATGACAGAGCGCCTCTTCCACCCAATTTCTTTCGTTAGAGACGGGACGACCTCCCTCGGCTGATTTCGACTCCATTAAGCCTTCAACGTCACTTCCTGTATACAGAGCAAAGTACACCCAGTTAAAGTGCTGACTTCTGTTTGTGGAAAAGTAGCAGGGAGTCTGGGAGGCGCTTTTACAATTAACTAAGAATAGTTACGCAACTTATAGGATGATACGTCTGACTCTGATGTGATATGATCATGCCTCAATAAGAAGATCTGCGAGAATTTTTAATATTCAGCACATCTCTACATTTATCCACAGACAGGAAAAATCCTAATGATATTGAAAGATGTGTTCTTTTTGGACAGAAGAGCCAGTAGATTTATCTTGGGTAAACGGTCATCGACCCAAACTTTATCCTGATCACATGCAAAACAAAGATTCTCAGCTGAGGGCTCTCGTTCTGTCACACCGCGCAGGGCAGAGCAGAACCCCGAGCTCTGTGTGTATGTTACATTTATCTTCTTGGGGCGGATCCCTCTAACAATGAGCACTTTGTGTAGTTGGACCTCATCCTTCGTGTGGGGACAGATCTCACGATGTTCTTCTTCCTGCCTCACGCTTGTTATCACATCAGTGCATGTGTTACTATGTGCTGTCTAATGTGGAGCTGTAAGCAGGTGGTTTTCCTTGTTTGTGCTTTGTGCTACATATCTCTCTGTTGTGCATATTTCTCCAAGGCCGTTAACCTTCACACCTTCTAGTGTCAGGACAATCAGTCTAAGTAAACGTGTAAATTTATCATTAACTTTAGCTTGTAGATATTTACAATATGAAACAACAATAACATGAAAAAGCATGATTATGATTACTCTTTGACGTGGTGGGTTCTCACTGGGAGACTCTGGGACATCTGGTGGTCATTGGATCTCTTTTTGGGACCAAGTAAGCCATACAATTCACAGCAGACATGCAGATGGACCAGTTTATAGGCCTACACAGTGAAGCCATTTGGGGTGTAAGCAGGTGGTTTTACTTCTTTGTGCTTTGTGCTGCAGATCGCTCTGTTGTGCATATTTCTCCAAGGCCGTTGGAGCATTTAACATTCACACCTTCTAGTGTCAGAACAATCAGTCTAAGCAAATTTGTATATTTATTATTAACTTTAGCTTGTAGATATTTACAATTCCCCCTTTCTGCATAACTCTGTTATGCAAACCTATATGTATGCAAAGGCCTGTGGTGCGGCAGAGCAAGCAGCAAGCAAAAGCTGACAACTTCGTTAAGCATGCACATGCCAGTGGAAACGTACTAAACAATGGGGAGTGTGAAACGTTTCTACAAATACAGTGTGACGTATGAGCTGCCCTCGTCCGGACCGTCATCTTGCTGGTCAGCACCTGTAAGAGGAATGGTCTCAGAGGCAAGTAGAGCCATCTGGTGCTGCAGGGTCTGCTTCTGCAGGGCGGAGGTGATACATCTTTCAGCGAGTGTGCGAGCACAGAGGATACAGCAGCACCCACAAAGTGCCAAAATGGCTGTTACTGTAGACAGGGAGTTAAAGATAGATGTAATCATTCCTTTCCACCTCCCAAAATGGGACTCCAGCCAGTCTTGTATGGGGTTATTAACGCCGGAGTCCTCAGGTAGCTTTGTTGCCAATGAGCGCAGACCAAAAAGGGCTTTGCTGGCTGAACCATCTGGTGCAGTGTTGTTAGGGATGAACGTGCAACAAGAAGCACCAAACATTGCACAGACACCCCCTTTGTCAACTAACAGCATATCTAGGGACATTCTATTTTGGAGGGTCATTAAGGAGGCCGCTGCTAGTTGTTTGGACAGTCCAGTAATAGCGTCTCTGGTAAGGTTTGTCAAGTGCTGGAGATTATAGTGGACATAATTTAGTCTGTCTACATTTTTATTGACTGTCACCCATGGAAGGAGAGATTCAAAACCTGCAGCAATTTGGTCAGCCAATTTGTGTTCATCTGGGACTCCTCTGGGTATTCCTATGGCATCTATGTAGGTGGGCCCTCGACCGCCTCCTGTGGCTACCACTAAATGGGGCAACAGGACTGTGAGAGGGGCTGTGAGAAGGGGAGCCTACCAAAGTGATAGGCATCACTAAGGTTATCAGAGAGCACGTACCAGACCAATCTGCGGGGAGGATTTGGCGCAGCCTGGTGGAGGAGCACAATCAAAAGTGATCTGCATGGGAAACGGTCATGTTGGAACTGTTCTTATAGGTGGTGATATCGATGGTCTGATTACAATAACGACTGGACAAAACACCTACGGAGACAGAGTCGTTTCGCCGTATACAGATTAAGTTTTGGTCATCTGACAGGAAGACGGGAGGCCTGTTGGTTGGTTTTGTTACAGGAACTGCTGTCAGAATTTTTGTTGTGTTCGGTAAAACCCGGATGCGTACCACTAGGAGAGGGCCAGTGCCTGAGGAATACCTCCCCATTCCTGTTGAAGAATAGCCCTCCATGATGTATTTACGCGAACCCCCTACATCTGGGTCTTTTAGAGTCAATATTACGGGTGTGGGGGTACTGTCAGTAACTGGTCCCTTAATCATACTCAATCGTTGTAACAAGTTTCTTCCTTTGCTAAGGCATTTTGAGCCTCCCTTGGTCTGTGACCCCAATCATGTGGAGAGGTGTTCCAACCCACCCATTTCCATTCTTCACACTTGCTCCCATAGCCTGATTCAGTTTCGGTCATGCAGAGCTATTTTTCATCACAGGAGTAAGAAATGTGCCTGCCAGCGCAGCGCGCAGATGCATAGAAATCAAAAATGACTGACTGTGTTTGACCTGTGTAGAATGTGATCGTAACTTCTCCTTTGTCTGGAGCTGTGACCTGGGAAACAGTAGACCTAGGGTGCCTTGTCAAATTGCTGTGTGCTGTCCTTATTGTGTATAGGTGAAAACAACCTTTGCACGCGCTGGATATCTTCCCAGACGATTTTACACCTATGTTATTGTTTTGGTTTTTTTTGTTTTTTTTACAGGTAACCTTAGCTCCGGCTAGGTATTGTCCCAGACAATTTTTATGTTTTCACCTCACTCTCCTTTTGTATATTCTCAGGGGATCCCAGATCCTCGTTTGGGCTCCAAGCCCTGGACCA
>KV751352.1:3591725-3638473 GCA_001698575.1 Mola mola
GTTACAAGGCATTTCCACATGGTGTCACCATATGCATAAAAGTCTCTCTCAAGGCTCAAGGTCTAAGACTTCAGTTACTTTATTAAACTGGCTCTTTCTTAAAATCACAACAGTTATGCCCCCCACTGTGGCCTTAAAAGAGCTTGGGATCAGTAACATTGAAGTTTAAACTGCTTGTTCATTCGTAAGGTAATAAAGAAGATATAGCCTTGACTTGGATATTAATGTGATAAAGTGTACTGGACTTACTTTGCTATCACTTGTACAGCCAGCAGGACACAGCATTAAAAATGGGGAATTAGTGAGAGGAAGACAAATATTACAGAAGAGAGAATAAGAGACAGCAAAATGTATCTTATTATGCCAATAAAGGTCCTTGAATTGGATTAGGTAAGTGAAAATGGAGGGGAGAGGAAGGGTGACGGAGTAAGACAACAGATGACAGATGGTGGGTACCAGGCCAAAATATAGGGGAGAATTGAAGGGAGGAGGAGAGGGCAAGGAGATGAAGAGGCAGAGAGTAATCAAAATAGAGAGAAGGAGATTGGGGGAGATAGAGGAAGAAGGAAGACACAATGCAGTCAGGGACAGGGGACGGAGAAGAAGAGAAAAGACACAAAGAGATGCTAAAAGCGAAGAATGAGAGTCTCTGAGGGTTGGTGCCGATTGGCCGGTCCTGTCTGCAGTGCGGTTAAGGTCAGGGCCCCTCTAACTCTGCAGCATCGCTATTGTTATGATTGATCACCGTTTTGTCACACTCTGATTAAGATGTTTTGTCTGAGCCCTCTGCCTCTGTTGACAATGGTGTGTATTCCTCTTAGGCGCAACTCTCAGCTCTTTATTTTTCCCTTCCATCTCTTCCACTTCCACATGCACTACTGTCCTGTCGCTCACTCTCTCCCTTCCCCTTTGCCACAAAAGGTCAATATTATCTATTGGATCTAGATTTACTGACTACTGTATTATTTATCCATATACAGGGAAGAGGACAGCTCTATTAAAAGTTCAATTGACTCTGTTTGTGTCTCTGGCTCCATTAACTGTCCCCATGATGGTTCCCCTATTATTTGTGTGTGTATGTGTGCACACTCATGCTTATTATCTACCGGGGCATTTTTTGTATTAACACTGACCTTGTTGGGACATTGTCCTAAAGGGGACCAAAGATCAGTTCTACAGCAAAATATCATTCTGGCACCCCGGTTGGGGTTAGGTTTTGGTAGTTTAGGTTAAGGGATCACTAGATTCTGGATACATGGGCCGTGCAAATATTTGTTTTAAACAGTATCTCTCTAGTTTTGGAGTCAAAATAGCATCTCTAAAAAAAAAAAAAAAAGGAAATATAGATGTTTCACCTTGCCCAGTGCCATTGCATTGTATAGCCTTATCATAAACAGAGCGAGAATCTGAACTCCATACTGGTTTTAATTTCCAACATAAATATGTTTTGTGAAAGTTTAGAGCATAAATGTCTGACAAATAAGTATTAAGTTGAAAAACGCAAGTTTTCCTTTAAGGCAAAAATTCATCAGGCTGTACAAAAATGGAACTCATTGAAATGTCCTAACTGTGCAAAGTCAAGAGTGTGTTTACAGGCAGTGTGCTGCAGTGCAGAAACCCTGGAAAACAACATCTTCTTCCAAATATAATCCTTGTTGGAGGAAGCAGAAGTCTCCTTGCTACTCCAGGAAGGGTCTCCCCTTGAAAGTCACTTGGGGAAGGAGAGGAAAAGACAGAGAGGACACTACTGCATACCATCAGTATAATCATGTCACAATTAACTTGCTATTGATTACCACAGGAGCATTTTTTTCCTTTCCAAGGGTAAGGTGAGATATGAGTACCATAAAATACAACCTGCTCATTGTAAGAATGTTATTGAAAACCCCAGGAATGTCATACCTTTCCACGGGAGTATTATGAGAACATCTTAGTGATTTTTCTATTTTTTTTAAGTAAAACATGTACATGGCATGTGATGTTGAGACAGCTCCCTGTTGAGCTGTGCATGTTGTAAATCCACAAACTGCCTGGTGAGAACATTTGTTTGTCAAAACATGAAGTATATAAACTCTATGAACTCTATTCTATATCTAACACAAGAAATAAAGAGTAATAAAGAATTTCCCCTACACTCACTTTGACAGTCGAGCTATCGTTACCACTTCTGTTGTCTTTTCTTGATTGTACTTCTGTGCTTTGTCACCAGGTGTCCTTAAAATATAGGCTGAAGGTGTTGATAGTTGGACAGCTGTCCTGTCAATGTTGGCCTGTCTAGTTAATTGTAGCTGTGAGAGTTAAAGGTAAAATGTCACAGGTCTATGTTTTTATTCCATGATATAATGTCCTTAAATATGGAGACAGTTTTTATGGTCACTTGCCAGGAGCAGAAACAAGCTTCAAATATAAAACTGACGCATCATCACCTACGGTAAATTAAGTTGATATGAAAAAAAGTTGCCAAATAAAGTTCAATGTCCAGGAATTATGGAGTAGCACTGTCTTCCATTATTTGGAGTTATGACCTGGTCATGTAAGACCAATTCACTCTACCTTTATCTTTTCATATAATGCCTGGGAACAACATGAATTTGTCAATTTAGCAACAATGTCAACAGCTAGTGGCTACTTATGGCCCTAAAAATTGGTGATATTATGAACTCATAAGCAAATTCTTTCTGTCAGTCCAAAACTTGCTGGAAGGCTGGATCTTCGCACACTTGCAGGTATCCATTAGATTATATCTGGAACTGTTGAGATTTTCATATTTTTTTGACAACAGAATCGACTACAAGCTGGCATTTTCCCAAAAAATGTGGAGTCTGCGTCTGTGCAGTACTGCCCGTACACTGGCCTGCCCAATCACGAGCAGAATTTGGCTGTCAATCATGATTCCCCACTATTAATAGTAACAAATACTTCAACAAAACTCATTAAATGAACTAAAATGGAACTGAGAAGAAAAATGAACACTGATAAGAACAACCTACTACCCTTTGGAAAAAAAAATATTTGAGTGGTATTTTGAGTTTTTCAATTGGCCCAACTTTACAGGAGCTTCAGCTTCCCTTCTTCTCGTGTCTTCAATCTTTATATACAATGTATGGTCTTTATGAACACAAAGACACCAACACATGAGAAGATAATAGTTATAGATAATAGAAGAAAGCACAATCCACTCATAAAATGTCAAAGAAGAAGATGGAGAAGAGGGCTAACATGTAGACACAATGAAAATCGCAACCAGGTTTTGATCAACTTCGGTTCAATGACAAGCTAACGAGGTGAAAAAGCACTAACTTAGATACTATTAAATAAATGAATCAAATCCTAACCACTTCAGAAGAAGTGAATAACGCTGGTGATGAAATACTTAAGAACTCCTTAGGAAGTGCACAGCAGGTAGATGTTAATTCATTGTATCTTTCAGTATCGGAAACTGGAATAGAAAGGCAGAGGGATCCACAGGCAGACAGGAATAAACAGAGCACGTAGGGTTCAGAAACTGCAGATATAGTTGGGGAGAACAACCACATTTATTTGGGTACATACACTCCATTACTGCTTTAATGTACAAATGTAAGTATTTGTTTCCCCTTTTTTCATTGTGTCCTTTAAGTTGAATTGGCACTTCGGGTTTCTCGACTCTCTGCAGTCATTTATTTCAAGCAGTGATCAACAGGGCTCCAAGAGAATACATTGTATTCCTTCCCCTTTTATTCAACAATGACAAATAGAAAATACATAAACATGAAAAAGCACAGATAGAGGACAGAATGTGAATAAACAGAACGGACCATCTTTACTGTGGCAATGAATCCTATACTTAATAATTTAAGTTGTTTTTCCTTGATTAGTAGTGTAGTGTATAAGTCTGACAGCCTGGGGGGTTATTTCAAATAAGTGTGGGATTTGTGATATAACAGTAGAGCTCTTCTTGTACTGATGGGGCGGTGGATTCTGCCAGTTTTTTGTTTTTTTTTTATTATTTTTACTTTATTATTATTAAGTGTTTATTTATGATTTTAAGGAGTTTTTAAATGTTTGTAAAAGTAAAGCACATAGTCTACTGATGAATTCATGTTTTTGACCTTGTTTTTTATGTACTACAACACACATCATAACTGAAATAATCAGTCAGCATCATGGATGAGGATTTCGGCTTTTATTCCGCAATCCACCAATGACAGCCTCCATAAACAAATTCATGCAGAGCGTTGAGCAGACATATGGTGGTGCTGAAGTGGCACAATAATAGATCTCCACCATCTACTATTATTATTAACTTATTATTCAATTCCAACTGAATTCTTCTTTCTACTTAATTATTTTGGTGGGCTGCATTATCAGGTTGAAAACATTAAACATAAATACGGATGGAATAAATTATTCAGTTCAGGTTAACAGTGCTTTGCCGATGATTTTGCTATCAGGCTTGTATAAAGGAAATGGCCTGTCCACTGAGCTGGGTCATTTTTGTTGTAGGCAGTAGACATTAGTGCTGTGGTCAAATAATTGGAAATGGATTTTTTTTTTTTTTTTTTAAATGTCATTTGGGTGTTATGGTAGACTTTGCCAAAAATGTTGGCAAGTGCATTTAGTGGGGAATCCGTCCAGCTTTTTATTGTTTAGAGTGCAGATTCTTTATGTCGTGTAAATGTTAATGGACTAGCTAAGAGGTCCGCTCAGTCTTTTTTTTTGTAAGGGTAAGGTGATATCATCTGCAATCAAATTTCTGTTTCTGTTTGAGCATTTCATATGAGAGATGGTAAAAGCAATCAGATTGGTGTCCTGTAATTTTACACTTTTGTGGATGAGTCTATGAGGTTGATGTTATTCATTGTTTTTGTGATAATTGTTTTGTTTATTTGATATTCTTATTTTATTTTACAAAAAAAACTTTCAATGAAATAAATGAAATAAATTGCTTATTCCAAAAAAATTATTTGTTAGTATATGCTATTTACAAATCACCAATGTTTGAAGAAAAGTTCATACACACTCAGCCCCATTCAGAGCCTCGTGTCTGTTCCTTGTTTCTGTAACTGATATCTGATCTTCTGCTGCCCACTCTTCTCTACTGAATTTCTCTGTATAAAGGTCTTAAATGAACCAAAGGCCATCTGCTTCTCTGACTTAAGTGTAGATATAGAAAGATCTTTGTTGATGCTTGGGCATCTCTAACTTGGACCACTTGAGATGCTGTGAATACATTCTGCATTGTAAACATCTTCTAAATGAATAAAATTCCTGAGTTCTCTCCTGTTTTTACCAGTGGCAAGGAGGTTTTGGTTTTTCCCCCAGAGTCCGTCTGTCTCTTTAAGTACAACCCCAATCAAAAAAGTTGGGAAGTTCTGTAAAATCTAACTCGACAGAGAATGTAAAAATTTGATGAGACTCTGCATTTAATTGAAAATAGCATAAAAGCAACGTATCAAATGTTGGAACTGGATGCAATTGATCTTCAGGCACTAAGATGGCACATCATTACAATTCTGTATCAAACCTGAAGACATGGGAGATTGAACACTTCCAAAAACCGTCAAACACAGTTCACTGCATCCACTCACTTTTCTCATGCCACAATCCACCTACTCTTCATAGTGAAGATTTGTTAGTAACACTCCTACATCTTACTAACATAGTAAACCATATGAAACTTCCTCTTGCCTCTTGACATCCTCTTTATCAAGAGGTCATTGGCTCTGTTGGTTGTGCATTGCTGCCTATAATTAACAGCTCTATTATCAGGTCATGTCTCCACTCACCCCAACAAGCTGAAACACTATGAGTTACCACTTGCTGCAGAAATCTTCGGAAATGTGGCAGCTCCTAAGTACTATAGATGGGCATCACATTTTTGAAACTTTTCAGTCTGGCTTCTGAGGTATCGAGTACTGACACTGGAGGATTCAAATGCAGAAGCACGGTGGGAAGTTCATTAATAAAAGCCATTTAATTCAGAAATAGGGTCAGTAACAGGAAATCTAAACAGGAAGGTAAAGGTACAAATTTGCAAAGGCAAAACCCAGAACCCGATTACCAATCAAAATCATATACAAGGAGATTTTCCAAGATAATATTGCTGGAACGATTACAGGATAGTGAAAAGATTAACTGGTGCAGGAGGGAAGGGACAACTTAAATACAAAGGGGGGGTGGGGAGACAGTTGGACACAGCTGAAACACACCCAAGGGAAGAAAAACTTAACAGGACATGGGGATTAAGACGCTACAAAAAATTTCAAAATAAAGCAGGAAACATAGAATGACCATAACAAACTGATATTTAAAACTACAGGACCCTTACAGAAGGTTGTACTTAACAGAATGAACTCCTCTCAGAGTCTCTAAATATATCCCGTTGCACAGTGATACAGACTGACCATGTCTAGCGCTGCTGTTGGTGCATCTCAGTGCAGCATTTGATACTGTGGAGCACTACATCTTAAATGAGAGAGTTGCACAGGGTGAACCATTCGCAGGGTTTTAGAAAATACTGGGGTCGAAAAACTGAGCAATTGATTTGGTTATCCTGATCTAAATATGTGCCATGTAAGACATTTGGAGGGCAAATATTAAATAACATTAGCTTTAAAACTAGTAATTAGTAGTCAGCGGACAGTAAAAAAAACATTTTTATACTAATACACCACAGAAAGTCTTACCTTCAGTGACCTCAGCAATAATTATGGCCATATTTCTAACCTTTGTTAGAAAGGTTAGAAAAGTAAAGTTCTGGAGAGTCTCTTGGAAATCATACCTCACCTTCTGAAACTCCATGTTGTGGTTCAGTGCTTGCTCTTGTGTACTGTCTTTTCCACCTGCGCCCTGTATCTGTGTATTCAAGCACCTGTCTTCCCTTCCCTTCTCTTGTTGCCAGATTTTTGTGTTCTTTATTTTCCTTTGATTTCATATTTTCCCGTGTATTTGTAGTGTACTGACTTTAATTTTGCCTCTTAATTTTCTGAATTTGTCATATACTATGGATGTTTGAATTCCAAAAGACTGCAAAACTAAAAAAAAAAAAAACCCTGAAAGAATCCCAGTAAAAAATCAGAAGCACATACGTACCCACAACGAGGATGGTCGGCTGAAGCTCTGAAAGCCTTGAGGTGTTGAGCTTTAAAACATTCTCACAGTGCAGCTTCACTTATCTCTCTGGACAGAACTCAGCTGTTAGTTTTATTTTGGTCTCTAACATCACTTGAGATATCAAGGTTTTGACATACTTGAGTTGTTGAGCTCACCATAATTTATCTACTCAGATTCATGTTTTTAATTTCAAAATATGTAAAAATAATTTTTAAGGTTTTATGAGTGCTAAAACTGAGTGGTCACATCAGCCTTATATATACATATTCTTGCCCGCTTTAAAAAAAAGATTACTTTTGTCCACCTATCTGATTCTACAATGTGCTTGACTGTAGCATTTTTGTGATTCCAGAAATATTGAGAGGACAGCCAATAAAATCCAAAAAGTCAGGCCTAATGTGATGTTTTAAACATCACCCTACTATCAATATTTGTCTTTTCTTACTGCACATTAGTTTTCATCCCGGCTCCAAAATTCCCACTGAGTTTATTCTTTTTTCAACTATCAAAAAAAATATCCACACTTGACAGCTTGTCAAAATTTTGTCTCGCAATTGCATTTGTATTATACTGTCACATGAACCAAACTTAGCTGGCTATGCAAACAAACTTTGTTAAGTGTAACTTGCAACTGGATAAGCCATGAGGGACTGTTACAAAACATCGATATCTGATTGGCTGGAGCTGAATATGCAAGAGTGAGGCCAGACAATATGGTAATTAAATATGACATCTGACATTTTGCAATTGTCATGTACATATTTTTACATAAAAGACAAGTTATAATCTACTCCATTTTCATTGCTGGTCTTCACCAGGAATTAGTCAATCCAGTGTCAACATTATGAAAATGTGTTCAGCCATCTGAGTGCGTTTGCAGTGAAAAATGAAACACATTGGTTCAGTTGGATGTTAAGAATTTAAATAATTAGAATAGTTGAACCAGTAAAACATGTACACTTGCTATTTTGAATAGTAGTTTTACCAAGCAGAGCAATCTACAAAAGATAATGCAGTGGGTCAAGGAGGTTTGATAGTCTTTCAGGTTGCAACCTTTGAACATGTCTGTGAGCGTGCCTGGGTTCTGCCAGAGCCCCAGTGGGATAATGCTTCGATACCTTTATACTCCAAGTTGTAAATATTCACAATCTACATAATCCAGTTGGAATTTGTTTTCTATGCACTTGCAGATAAATACCTTTAAAGCATCCGTTACAATCAGTTTAAACAAATACATTTGTAAAATTCAGGTACATAGCTATTTATCTATCCTAATACTGCGATCCAGACACATCAATATATTTGTCGATTCTTCTAGAGTCTAATCTTTTTAAAAGATAGATCTGAAATCAATTTATAATGAAAAAAATCAGTTTCAAGAAAACGTGCCACGCATTTAGCATGAACAAACGGTGGGTAACCGTCCACTGGAGTCACCGTTTGGTATGTACCTTGGTTTTGGGGATACAAATTCCGTACACGAGGGAAAGCAACAAATTACAAATGCTAGGTTTCTTTTCATCTATTCTGAACAGGCACAAGCTCAAATCTCATTTTGTTCTGCCTGTCGGCTTTTAGTCCCCCTGAGGTAGATGCTACATTACAGACTCCTGTAGTGTAGTCATGTTTTTGAAGGGCTAGTAAAAAAACAAAATGTATTTGGTCACAGTCAGGTACAAAACAGTAAATCATAAACTGCAGGGGATTTTACACTCCGTTTGTGTTTTTTTTTATGCCTTGCTCCTGTGATTGGCACATCTGGGTGATGCCATCTAACAGGTGTAGCACGTTGAACATACTTCCACTCGCATACAGTTGGTATAATGTACAGCTGCCTTACAACTCTGGCACATCATCCTAATCCTATCCATCACTCACTCTCAGCTGCCGGGGACCCAAAACTTTCCCACACATTTGAAACAAGCAGGCAGGTCTTCTAGGTCTTGCGGGCCATCTGAACTTAACATTCTTGTTTTGGGTTGGTACATAGATGTTGTCTGCTGCTTCTGCTCTTTTTCTGTTGGTTAATTGACAAACTTGAAAACAAAACAAACCAACAAAATTTGTGTTGATTAAGGAGACTAGTGGTGGGTATAAGTGGGTATTAGAAAGGCTCCTACGTTCTACAATGGTAGTTCAGTTACAGTTCTCTGGATACAGTTACAGTGTTACTAGCATTGTTTGACACATTTTACACCGATTTTTAACAGTTTAATTTATTATTGTTCCTTTTTCCTCTGCCTCTGTCTTCTTAAGAACTGCTATGGCCTATTATTTTCTTGGATGATTGATTAAGCCCTTTATGCTGTATAAAAGACGTTAAAAGACTTTAAAGACATAGAAAATAAAGGTTAACGACGTAAAAGGCATAATTTAAGATATACAGGTAGATAGCCCCCACTGCAGAAGTTAAGGGCACAGATCCCAGGGAGGAGGACACATGACCTGTGAAAACATGAAATTGTCCAACCATTAAATGATCTATAATGGTTAACACAACAATTTTAAAGTATGATTTCAGTTCTTCCTCCCCATATATCTGCTCAGTGGGAAAGTGTGAAATGATGTTAGTATTTGCCTAACTTTTCCGCACATTGCTGACTACATTTTCAAGATTACATGTTGGTGCAATGCAAAAGTGAGTTTATCTTTCTTCTCCCTCATCAACCTGTCTGCAACACGGAAATAACGTCACCTACTGTTTTAACCGACTGTCTGATGTTTCCACCTCCAGTCACTTTACTTAGTGCAGAGTTGAGCGAGTGAACTTTACTTCGTGACAGGAGGTGAGGAAAAGTAAAGAGTGAACAGGAATTTCTGCTGAGTGTACAGTTAAAGTAGTAATTGAACTCTACATGTTAACCAGCTCACATAAACAGGCCCTTCTTGTTGTTGCTTATATTTAGAGCATATTAATATAATTCTTCTCATTTCAAATTTCTGTTACTTGTTCTTTGTATGTTTGCCAACTTTTCAATGTTAATGCACAATGTACAACGTCAACACGCTCACACACATCAAGCACATATACAACACACACACCCACCCACACACACACACACACACACACACACACACACACACACACACACACATCATTAGCCGCTTTCCCTCACCCACCCAGTTAGTTAAGACATGTTCACGATAAAGTTTGTCACTTGGAATGTACGAAGAATTAGTTCGAGGGAGAAGAGATTCAAAAAATTGTAACCGTCTGAGTTATTTACAAGCAGACATTGTCCTACTAGAAGAAACACATTCACATTCAACAATGCCTTCACGCATATTTAGCCTGTTATTACTCCAAACAAAGAGGTGCTGCTATTACGATAATTAGAAAAGTACATTTCTCCCACAATGATACTATTGTGGTGCCAGAAGGCAGATTTATAATAGTTACTACTGTATATCAATGCAAAACATAGAATTATGTATTGCCAGTATATGTGACCCAAATGTTGACGACCCCTCCTTTTTCCATTCCTTCTTCATGTCATTCGCAGCCCACTCAGACACTTCATTTATAATAGGAGGTGACTTCAACCTGGTATTTTATCCATAGGTTGACAGGCACAGTACGACAGGGAGCCGTCACAATTGGCATTCCACATATATTCTAAAACAGTGATTTTGTCCTTCGTGATGCACGGTGATCTCAGCATCCTACACTCAGGGAATACACCTTTTTCTCACCAGTCCACCACTCATATTCCTGCCTTGACTACTTTTTATTAAGCGACTCTACTATGATATACATCTCAAACACAAAGATCTACCCTATCACATATTACATGAGCTCTTTTGGTGGACCTGGTGTGGAGTTTGACAGCAGCCAACTCCACACTTGCAAACGTACTTGCAAACGGTGAATCAGTCTTCTTTAGACAGGGGAAGAGTGATTTGCAGTTTTCTATGTGTCTAACTAAAAAAAAGAGCCACACCACCAACTAGAAATTGGAGATTCAATACAAAATTACTTATAGACCAAGATTTTAGCAATTATTTTAAAAGGGAGCTGGCAATATTTTTGGAAACCAATGACCTGCCAGGAATCCCACCATGTGGTATTTGGGAGACAGCAAAAGCAGTCATGTGAGGTAGAACAATTTCTTATTCATCACATGAGACAGAAAGAGAGTTCACTAGAATTACAATTAGAAGGAAAATCAAATCCCTAGAGGCTGCTCACGCTGCCTCCCCACAGGAACACCGATTAAGTAATCCAAAATCATTGAAATTTTAACTAAATTAAATAACTGATAAAAAGACTCAGTTCCAGATACAAAGACTGCGCTTGGAGAACTTTATAAAGAGCAATAAAGCCGGGAATTTCGTAGCTAACCAACTGAAACTAAAGAAGGAAAAAATAACAATCTCTTTCAGAACTCAACTGGGATTATCAGTCACGATCCTGAAGAAATAAATAACATTTTTAGAGACTTTATAAAACTTGTATTCCTCACAGAGTAATACACCTGATGCAAACATTGATGCCTTTCTGAACAACATAGATCTACCAAGAGTAAATGATTATGGCTCTGGAGTCCCCAATCTCCATGGCTGAACTTTATGAAGCCCTTCAAAACACGATGCCAAATTAAAAAGTCCCGGGGCCAGATAGTTTTCCTACTGAGTTCTACAAAGAGTTTTGGACAACACTGGTGCCCAAATTTTAGAGAATGTTAAATTCCGATTAGAGAAAGTCAAACATTATCACCAAACATGAAACAATCCACCAACATCAGCCTATTCCTCACACCAGGCAAACACCCCACACTACCATCCAGTTACCGTCCAATATCACTCATAAACACAAATCTTAAAACCACCTGCAAAGCTCTTGTCCAAAGACTGGAAAAAAATGCTCCCTGCATAATACACCCTGATCAAACAGGAATATTAAGGGAAGACACTCAATCAACAAAACAAACAGGCTACATAACTTGATAGACTATTCTTCCATAAATAACTTGGAGACCACAATTATCTCTTCGGATGCAGAAAAAGAATTGATCGAGTAAATTGGAAATTTCTCTTTGCAACACTACAGAAATTTGGATTTGGGAATTCTTTCATAACTTGGATCAAAACACTATACCTACATGCAGCAAAAACAGGAAACAGTATCCACAAAACACAAACTCAGAGGGAGAGACTTCCAGAGTGTAGGAGCTACTACTGCAAATGCATAGTCTCCTTGTGTCCTAAGCCTGGCTCGATGGACAAATAACAGACCTTGGTCAGTAGACCTCAAGGACCTAACTGGTATTATAAGGGTGCAGTAGCTCTTTAATGTTAGCTGGTGCTTTACCATGTACGCTTTTAAAAGTGAAAAGTACTAAAATCTTGAATTTAATTCTAATATCGATAGGTAGCCAGTGAAGAGACATAAGGAGTGGTGTTACATAAGCACTTTTGGTGGACCTATTGTGGAGTTTGACAGCAGCAAACTCCACACTTGCAAACATATTTGCAAACGGTGAATCAAACTTTTCTTTAGACAGGTGAAGAGTGATTTGCAGTAGTCAAGTTGTGAGGAAATAAAAGCATGACTGACCATCACCAACTGAGATCTTCGCAGAAAGGGTCTGGCTATGTATCTTAGCTGATAATATCAGGAACAGGCCAAACAGCTGATATGGTTGATATAGATTCAATCCCGGACCCTTAAAAACATCCAGATCCCGTTCAGTGGGAGAAAAAAAATCCATCACCGGCAGAAAAATGCTGTCAGGAGCAGAAATAAGTATATCAATTTTTCTGGTATTGAGTTGTAAATAGTCGTCAGCCATCCAGTCTTTTTTAGAACAGATACTTCTGAGAGATTATGGGGCTTGAATGAGATATGTAACTGGATGTCATCTACATTGCAATGGTAGAAAATATCAGTAAATTTTCTTATTGTCTTTCCAAGAGAAGGCAAATATAACCAAAATAGCCTTGGCCCCAAGACAGAACCTTGGGGAACACCACAGAATAAAAACTCTATTAAAAATGTGTAATTATCAACTGTAACTGAAACAGTTTTTTTTTGACAAATCATGAGGTAAACCGATTCAAAAATAATCCCAAAATAGTGGATATTTATGGTAACAATGAAGAGCAAGAGGGCCCGATTAGAATTAACATCTGAAAAAAAGTCTGCCCAGTTTTGTAATAAGATTCATTGGACAGATTAAACCAAAATTAACTTGTAATTGAATGATGAAAGGAGAAAGGTCTGGACAAGAAAAGAAATAGCTCATGACCTGAGGCATACAACACTATCAGTCAAACATGGGGAAGAAATTTATAGACGTGGACATGTGTGGTTGCTAGATAAGACAGCAGACTTTATATTTATACTTAGAAACAGTAAACAGTAAAAACACACAGAGAAGCACCCACACGTCCCATCAGTCACAAGAATATTGAGCAAAGCAATCAGTATTTAAATCTGATCTTGAGTAGAGCAGTAAAATCCAAGGCCCCAAGGTCACTTTCCAATGACATGTTAAGTCAAACATGTTTACTTATGTTGTTTGATATTTAGCAGACATGCTCAGCCAACCGAATTCAAGTTTCCCTGTCCGGTGTGACAAGCAGCTACTTCATGTTAAGTCTAGTTTAGCTTACTTATGGTCATGTAGTGAAGCTCATTTGTACAACTTTGTTCAAACAATGAGACAAAATGATCAAAAATTAGTGAAACTAAAAGTAATAGATGGAGCACAGTAAAACATCCATTATAAAAAATAATGAGCTGACTACCAGTATATGATTTGGAGCAAAGATAGTATACACAAGGAGTGAGGTATCTCACTTCATTGTAAATCCAGACACCACAGTTGTTTTTTTATGTTGTTTTTTTCTGTGAACTGAATTGCTCTAACAAGCAAATAGCTAAGATGTTGGTAGGCAAGGCATCATTGCTAAAAATAATGCAATCCGGTAACAAACCTGTGTAGAAAGGTGATAATTTTGTGCCGTGGACATTTGAGCTGTGATTGGATCCAAATGCAGACTCAGTGGGTAAAAGGGAGCTGACAGGTCAAATTGCAGTCCATATCCAGAGGTCAAAGCAAGATTCACAAGAAAAGACGTAGAGTCAAAACCAGAGGGCTAGACAAATTCAACAACAGAGAAAAAAAGCAATAAACCAGAACACAGAGGAACCACAACAAACTGGCAAAGAGGAGAGCCCACACAACTAAGCATGGTATTTAGGATGGGGCAGACAATCAAAAATGGAAGGAACAGAACAATGGGAGGAAAGGTAGTGTAGGATAAAACACAAGAAGAGAAAACCTTTAAAATGAAAGAGTGAGTAAACTCAAACAGATAATACAAGTCAAAAACAGAAACTCAGTGACTGCATCAGCAACACTCAGATCTTGCTACATGGACTATAATGACTCCTGGACCAACAGAATACACCTGCGTCTGGATCACTAGACTTCCCATACATCTGGATTTATAGATTCCACAGACTCTGGGACTCATGGATGTTTTATATATCCTAAGTAAACTGTTATTATCATGTTTTTGTGTTCTGTACAAGTCACATCTATTACACGTCTGTCCGTCCTAGGAAGAAGGATCCCTCCTCTGTGGCTCTTCCTGAGGTTTCTTATTTTCCCTGTTTAGGGTTTTTTTAAGTTTTTCCTCACCCGGTTCGAGGGTCTAAGGGCAGAGGATGTCACATCTGTACAGTTTGTCAAAGCCCAGTGAGATAATGTGTAAATTGTGATTTCGGGCTATACAAATTTGATTTGATTTGATTTGATTTGAACTTCTTAGATATCATGAATTACAAAGTCACATATGGCATTTTTACTTAAGTGAGTTATTATGATTTTAATAAAGGATTGATCTCCACCTGCCCTAGACTTTATGTGTAAATGATGCATTGACATGTAGTTCTGGAAAATATGGTAGCCCTGCTGAAGCATGAGATTCAACTGAGAGATAAAGGGCTGAACAAAATGCAGTTTGGTTATAACATGTGTACATATGTTTTAATTTATCATGTGTTCCATGAATTACAACATCCACATAATCTTTTGCATCTATAATTAATATTCCTTTTCAATGAATATGATTTATTTTTGAGGGAGACATTCTCCGGGGAAAAACACAACTAAAGAACACTTTTTTTTCTCCTAATTAAGGTCCAACACAGGTTCTCTTGCAAAAATCACTAACTGGAATTTTTGTACATAGGCTTGAGCACAGAATTGAGGAATATTATTGAGCTTTATATTAGTGATATTAAATGTGATATGTTTCCCATGTGCTTCCAGTCTTTATTCTTAGCTGAGCTGCTGCTGGCTATCGCTTCATATTCAATGAAGATGAATATGTGAGGGATATTGATCATCTCCTCTGAATCTAAGCAGGAACATAAGTTATTTTTTGAAATGTCAAACCATTTCTCAGGTGTTTAAAGAAAAGGATCAATAATCAAATTGTTCTAGCAGGCTGATCTATTTTAAGTAGCTTGTTTCAATGCAAAGTTAATTTTATTAATAGAATGTAAAGCTTTTGACTGTAGAAAATGAAAGCAAAAATAAATTATTCTAGTTCCAAGAGAGAAAGCATGAATTGGTTAAGGTGTAGCTTGAATGTAACTAGACCCACAATGCAGACTCAGAACACCAAAAGCATTTTAAAAGGTTTATTCGTTTTCAGGTAGTCTTAGTTACTGTAATGTCAGAGGGTTGCAGGCTGGACTTGGAGGATGAACAGGCTGGTTCCTCAGGAGAGACGAAAGATGGGACTGGACGTGGCAGAGCAGACAAGAGTGGCAGGTCTGGAAGTATAGAACAGGCAGGTTAGGAATTTATCAAAAAAACAGCAAAAAATGTAACGGAGCCAAAATGTTACCACGGTGGAAAACACAAATTTCAGTATTGCTGCTATAGTAATGAATTTGAATAAGTATTAAAAACTTTAAAAAAATTTCTAGAATTTCTTATAACTTAAAAATATTGTGTGCCAATAAAATATACCTTTTATTGTGTTTAACTTACTCATAATTTTCAATCAATGAACTTTTTGAAGATTGTTTAACTTGTACTCATAATGATAGGTTCTATTATATTTAAAATTGTTTCAAAGTTTCAAAAACTTAAATATAACTGCTCAAATAATTAATTTGAATAAGTATTAAATACTTAACTTTTTAAAGAAATTCACAAAACCCAGAATAAGTGCCGTAAAACCCAGAAGAAGTGAAAAAGAAGAAGAAGCAGGCGGCGCACTTTTTTGCACGTCCATACTGGAAGACAGTGTACTGCATGTACTGTATCTTCCATCGTTGTTTTCAGCACTGTTCAATCAGTTTGACTTATTGTAAGTATTTATTTATTTAATGCATTGAAATTTAACATATTTTTTAAACACAAAAAACGCCATTATACCGACGTAACATTGTTGCATAGCTAGCAAAGTTAACAAACAAGGAGCGTAACTTACCTTAGCGTAGTTAAAATGCGCGCACAGTTAAAAATACTAACATAACATCAGGAAAAACTTGGAGAGGGGTACAGTAGTGTACATTGTGGAGACTACTAGCACTACTGGCAAACATTATTAAATGTGGGTATTTGATAATTCCAGGTTAATGGATCTGTTTTGAATCTATACCTGCCTGAGCAAGAGCTGCCGGCAATATTAGTTAACATCAACTAACAATATTATCAAAATATTTTGATTGTTTAATCTTCTACACTTTTTTAAAAATACTTTCAAATATTTATCCTTGTATACGAAAGTATAAGAAGTGTAAGACAGTAAATACTCAAACATTTTATCAAGTACAAGAGAGAGATATAATCCACCTTTCGTCAAGTTTATTGAAAGGTCGACCTTTAACCTTGACCGGGGTCAATCGGTTTGAGGGGTGGGGGATTGGCATATACGTAAGCAATGACGTAGTCTTTGTAATGGTAGTTGAATTTCATCCAGCGAGATTGAAGTAGGCAGGGGGTGGTTACTTCCAAAACTTTAGATGCGAGAATGAATCCAGAAGGTGTCCAGTGACTGTCCTGGAAGTAACATCAGCTGCAGCAGCAAGGTCTAAGTCCCCCACCCCTCCTCCTCCTCCTCTTCCTCCTTCACCGCCACCTGCCTCCCTGTCACTCTCTGCCAGCCCTTGAGCCATAAAGTACAGATGGATCCTGAACAGGGCAGAGCAACGCCGATAGAGTTTTGCCTTTGTACGTGTGACCACTGTGTACATTCTGTAAAAATAAAGAAAGACCTTGAACGCTACTATAACGCCAGTGATGAAGTGCAAGTCATGATGTGGGAACCTTACTCTATAGAATTCTTTTGTACCAGAAACCTTTCTGCTCTCAAAACATGTTCTCCCACCACCATCATCACCACCTCCGCACCTGTGTTGGACTAAGAAAAATACATCTGTAGAAGCGAAAGATGCAGTAAAATCAACCAAATGGTTGGATGTATGACCATTGCAAAATACTGGTCCATTCCCAAATGTCTTCTACATTGTCACTTTATCCCCCGTTCACGAGATCAACTAAGCACATTGTTTGCTCAAATGTTTCCTGCATCTGCACCCCTAAAAAAAGAAGAGAACACGTCCCTCTTGAACCTTTTACTGTTACCCCTCTCTGAGAGCATTTTTTGCTCATAGGCTCACAATGAAAAGCATGGACAATGGTGGAGAAATGTTGTATGCCTGATCCATATATTTCAGCTGCTTGTGTGAACTGTTGAATTAAAAATTACATTTTTTGAATTTTTATCAAGCTTAACCTTCATCCGCACCAACAACAGCATTACCATCATCATCATCAGAATCAGTGACCTGTCCTGGAAGAGAATACTTCATCTAACCATGTCCAACGGCAGGGTAGGACCCAGGGGCCTTGTAAACAGTTGCACTGGATTCCTTTAACCTCAGACACATCCTCTAGCTTGAGCAGCTTCGACGAAGGAATTGGATACCATGTAATTCCTTAAAATCTATATCATTTTCTGCATATGCTCAAAATCATGATGCGCTATTGATTGACAGATACGTAATTTTTTTTTTCCAGAACCCACGCTATATGCCAACCCCCCACCCCTCAAACACATTGACCCCGGTCAAGGTCAAAGATCGACCTGTCAAAAAACTTGACGATGTGGATTATATCGCTGTCTAGTCCATACATGTTTTGTGTTTCACACATGGATATATGTTTTAAATGTATTAAAAAATCCACAATGTGTAATTAAAGTGGTAAATTTTATTTAAAATTATGTGTTTACTTTAATGTGTAAATGTTTGAAGCTGCATGTACACTGTTTTTCTGGTAAAAGCACTGTATTTTTGTATGAGTTTATTTCTTTTGAAGCTTGATTTTAAAAAATGCTACTGTGACTGACAAGCAACGAGACACTGTAGGTTTTTTAATGTCAGCAGTATTGAAAGATTGAAAACAACTATTCTTCTTTAAATGAGAATCTGGTCAGACAAGAGCAAAACAACCGAACAATTGAGAAGAAGCAGGCAGTACTAATTTAAAATATCACTTTCATACTATTTGAATCATCAAGTCTAGGGTAAGGGAAGTGGGACTTTTACATATTTTAGAGCCTTAATGACGAATAGACTAGAAAGAATAGTACTTTATTGAGCCTTTGCAGGAAATTATTTTTTTACAGCAGCAGCATAGTGGTATGCCTCACTGACAACATAAGGAACAAACAACAGCAGCAGATAAAACAACAATTAACTGCAAAGACAACTAGGGAAGTAATAATATATGCATAGAATATGAAACGGAATGATTGTACTTAAAGCAATAAACAATTAAACAGCACTATATGCATGGCATTGAAATATGAAATTGTAGTATAAAAACACAGTGATAAACAAACAGCAGGTTTATTGAGTATTAAAAAGTCTAATGGCTGCTGGCAGGGAAGACTTCCTGCTGCGTTCAGACCTGCACTGATGGTGCAGCTCGCCTTCTTAATTAGTTTGTTAGGTCTGTTTCTGTCCCTAGAGCGAGCCCTTTCCCCCCAACACTTTACACCAAAGAATAGTGCACCGATCACCACAGTCTGATAAAAAGTGCAGATATTGAAAGATTTTAACCTTATCAAAAAATAGAGTCTACTCTGACCCTTCTTATACACCGACTCCATGTGCCTTGACTAGTCTAACTTGTCATCAAGCTGCACTCCCAGGTACCTGTAGCTGGAAACAACCTCCACCTCCATGTGCGAATGGTGACTGGATCCAGTGTAGACATCTTTCTCCAGAAGTCGATAGCACTTTCCTTAATTTTGGAAATGTTTAGCTGAAGGTGATTGAGGTTGCACCAGTCAACAAAGTCCTGCCCCTATACACCTCCTCATGTCCTCCTCTGATACAGCCGACTGCTGAATCAACAGAAAACTTCAGAAGAAAGCAGGTGTCTGAGTGTGATTTAACATTCTAATGTTCTGTTTTCTTATGCTCTCAGGTTGCTGTCTCAAACATGTCTTGGCAATGTGAGTTGCATTCAGCCTTTTTCAACACTAGAACACATTTTTTCAACACTGTAGCCTACAGTACAGCCACTTTTCAAGAGTTAGTCCACTATTATTCCTCCATGCTGATTGTACGTGCACATTTGAGACAATGAGTTCACTAGGCATTCATTTGTCAAGATACCATATACTGACTTACAGCTTCAGTTCAGGGCAAAGGGCAGGGCAGAGTAAGGAACCAGTGATCTCGGAGTGTTTAGTAGGAAGCAACTGGACTTCTTATTTTGTTTGAAGAAATTTCGCCTCTCATCTGAAAGGCTTCTTGAGTTCTGTGGGTCAGTATGGGAAACCCAGGTATTTAACCCAGAGTGGGTGGAGACAATCACCAAAAATGAGGACGTGGTTGAAAGCACCAGTCAGAGGGGAGATCATCTGGCTAGGCATCATGTGAGTCGTTAAGGTCACATGAGCCCAGGTGTGAATCACTCGACTTGATGTTCTTGTCCACCGCATGTATGTGTCGAGTGAAAGCCTCCAATTCTTGAGCTTTGATTTTGACCCATGTGTCATCCACATATCTGAACCAGTGGCTGGGAGTTGTTCCTGTGAAGGAGTTCGGAGCCCTCTCCTCCACCTCCTCCATGTAGAGGTTGGCCATGATAGGAGACACTGGAGAACCCATGGTACAGCCGTGTTTCTGTCTGTAAAAAACTTCATCGTATTTGAAGTATGTCGTGGAAAGGCAAAGGTGGAGAAGGTTGCAAATTTGGTCAGGGTTGAAGTTAGTTCTGGTGTGTCTTGTTGTAGGCGTTTCCTAACTGTCTCTACTGCCTCACTGGTTGGTATGCATGTGAAAGAGAAGTGACATCAAAGGAGACCATGGTTTCATTCGGTGGCAGAGTGAGGCTCTGTATCTTCTTTGTGAAATCTATGGAGATTTGGATGTGGTGTGTTCCCCACCAGAGTGGACAAGATACCGGAGAGGTGTTCGGCGATGTTGTAGGTCACCGAGTTGATGCTGTTGACAATGGGTCTGAGTGGCGCTCCTTCTTTGTGGATCTTGGGGAGACCATAGATGCATGGAATGGCCTCTCCAGGGTACAGACGGTAATAGGTAGGGCGGTCAATGATGTGGTCTTTTTCCACATTCTGTAGGTAATCTATCACTTTCTTCTTGTAGCTGCTGGTGAGGTCCCTTTTTAAGACCCCGTAAGTCTCATGGTCGCTGAGCAGTGCATCTCCCTTTGTCAGCTGGAAGGATGCTGATGCTTGGATCCTTGCTCAGTGCGGAAATCGCCCTCCTTTCTTTGATGGTGATATTGGAAGGGAGGTATTTTTGCACCAGAACCAGTGATATTCAAGTGTGCTCTATGGACATATCAGCATCTCTTATCTGAATCTGTAGTACTTTCTCACATAAGACCACACTGAAAGTGGTATGTCCATATAAAGTCCATATAAAGATTGCTATTATAGCACAAATATGTACTCTTGATTCAATTCCCATAAAAGCAGAGTACACCGAGCAATTTTTGCTTCAGAAATCTGAAAGATTGTTTTCTGTGAAATAAAAATTTGAGTCTCCAAGTTACTCTCTCTGATGGAACCACTGATTTACACGAAGAGTGTCCAACTCAGAGTATAGAAACAGAGAGTGATGAGCAGTATGACACTGTTAAACTCAAACATCAGCTTACACTTAATGTAGTTTCTTTATTTCTAAAGATGGAGGCTATCTTAATGTATCAAGTGCAGCCATACAAGAAATAGTAGATCGATTGAATCAGATCTTCTCTTCATCCCGGCTATTGATTAAGGTGGCATGTAATGATATATTAAAGAGATAAGGTAACAATATTTCAGATTCTGCCTTCAATGAAATTGCCAGTGCTGTCATTGACTGTAATGTTGTATGCACTGCTACAACCAAAGCTGCAGAGTTGTCTTCTTCTAAGCGAAGAAAGACATTTATAGAGCACAACTATGCATTAATAATGCCAGTAGAGTACTGTTTAGAACCCCCTGGTCATACCATTATGTATGTTCCAATTCTTCAAATGATACAAGAGTTATTTAAAAACACGGATATTCTCAACAAGATCAGCGAATCAAACACTGATCCAGGTCATTATGTGTCATCTCGTGATGGTTCTCATTTCCATGAAAATGAGTTGCTCTCAACAGATGAAATAAACCTAGCAATCCAGTTAAAATCCAGTTATATATTAATTAGCTTGAGATTGATAACCCTTTTGGCACATCACACAAAGTATGCAAACTCTCTGCAGTATACCGAGCCGTTGCAAATCTTCCTCCCAAATACAGATCAGCCATGCACCCTATACAACTTAGCTGTGCTAGTTAAAGTAACAGACCTCTCTGTGATGTTCACACTCTTGAACAGGATGATGTGTTAATAGAATCTATTGGTGAGAAGGTAAAAGAAACCATCTTTTGTGTTTCTGCTGACAATCTGGCTGCCCGTGGATTGGGTGGCTTTTTGGAGTCTTTCAGTGGAGAGTATATTTGCAGATTCTGTACGGTCACAACTGAGCAGTTTCAAGTAGCTGAAGTAAGGCAGGCAGAGTTTGTTCAGAGAACCAAAGTCAGCCATGGTCTTCATGTGTCTAATGTCCTTGAAAATTAGATCCCACACAGCCAATTTGGTGTTAAAGGTGATATTGTATTATGTGAATCACTGCAATACTTCCATCCTATCACAGGCTTTCCTCCAGATGTACCCTAGAATTGTTCCAGTTGAATTAGCTCTTTGCATGATTCGGCTAAAGTACTACTCCCTAGAGTATTTGAACCAAAAGATCACCTCATTCCCATGTCTTCCATTCTTTGTAGGAAGTAATGGGCTGGGGAATGCTGCATGCGAAGTTTTAATAGAGTTAAAAGAGGTTGTAGAATTAGCATTGTGTCCATCATTTACTGATGAAACCTATGTCATTTGCAAAATCATTGATGATAGAGAGGCGCTGAAAGAAGTTTTCCCTGATCTAAGGCTTCAACCTAAGCATCACTACGTGGAGCATTATCCTAGTCTAGTACCCATTTGTACATAGCATAGCATAGCAGACATAGCAAGACATAGCAATGGCAGCTGAAGCTCTTACAACCAAACATCCCTGCTTAAAAGAAGCTGGGTCTGATATGTGATAGAATGGCTGGAAGAACAGCATCAAGTGTAAAATGGGCAGCTACAGAACCAAGATGAGAAGGCCAGGATGTAAGGAGGAGTCTCGTTGAAGAAGTGAATAAGAGGGACAGAAACCTACCATTCATCAGTTAGATGTTGCAGACCACATTTGCTTTGCTGTGACAAGCCATAGTGATGTCCTCCCCACCGGTAAACAGCTCATGGACCTCTGGGCTGCTCTGCTAATGCAGTCTGAGGTATTATAGAACAATTCGCTTCTTTTTTAATGTGTCCTTAGTGTATGTCTATGTAGCATTGTCTAAATTCATAAATCCAAATTACTGATCGTAACTAATTTTTTTAAATCTTAATTTTAATAGTAGGTGTCTGCAGAAATCCAATGAATAACCAATCAGAACTTAGCCAACACCATCTATTCTGAGCTTGATCGCCACACTCCTTGTTTAATGACCTTATTCAGACAGAAGGCTTCCAAAACTGGAAAGATTGCATATTCCTTGGCTGATATTTTCAAAGTTTAAGATGAACAGGTAAATGTAAATTTAGATCTTTGTGGATGTTTGTGGAAGGTTAATGATTCCGATGATTTCCAGTTTTATGAAATACTCCTTTCCAAGGTCTTTTGACATTTCTATGTTTGCATCAGACAAGTCGATACGTTCATTGTGGATTTCAGAAATGTAAGAACTTGTTTTGGCTGATTGGTAGGGCTGTTAAATGATATCCACACGAGATGAACAACTGTTCTCCCTTCCCGTGTATCTGTGTGAGGAAGTGCACAGTAAGTACAACTACAAAAATTTGAAACTTTTTGTATTAATACATTCATATGTTTATTTTCATAATTATTTATATATAACTTTAACTTCTAGCTTGTGAGTTTTAACCAGTCTAAATCCAGACTTCAGACCACTGAAATAGCCCCGTAATGGAACACTTAATTCCCCTCTCTATGTCTGTCTCTCTCTGTCTCTTTCTGTTTATCTCCCAATCATGATCAAAATGTTATCCTTGAAAAGTCGTAGTAGCTGTTTGAATATTATTAATGTATATTCTCTTTTTCATATTTTACAAAGATACAGGTGAGCCAGATCTTGGGGAGGCCTCTGTGGCCCTCCTCACAGCCATCACCGACAATGCCCCGAGTACAGTGCACTACAACCCAGAGAAAATCTCTTTTGCCCTAGAGGGTGAGGTGGTGTTGCCAGTCTCCCCAGACTTGCTGATGCGTTCCTGGTAATGTTTGGTTTTATTTATGCACTTCATCTGAGCTATCCCAAAGAACAAACTAATACTTTTGAGTTCACTCAGTAAATGTAACTTTAAATTTTGCAGACCCTATAGAATGACTTAATGATTCATGTCTCGAACTGAAAAGGGGTTAGTAAATTCTGAAGCCTAACTTGATTAGAACATGATTGACAACATCAAGATATGTAACGGTCCACATTGCAAATACTGTTACTGGACTACTGTTTATTTTTGTTCAAGCTTAAGTTGTTGACCAATTTAGGATAATAATATAGTGTTTTACTACAACACTACACAAGATATCAAGACAGAGGTGTTTAAAGGTGCATTGTGTAGTTTTAAATAAGAATTTTTTCATGACCGAACAATCAGTAATGCTGCCTATATATTAACACTTCTGAGTAAGTCTTCATATCTTTCAAAAATTCATATCGCCCTGTAAAGTTCCTGGGGTTTAAACCACAATGCCAAAAATTAACTTAGCAAAATAGCAAAAATTGTGTATGACATGTATAAACACACATTAAAAGTGTGTGTTTATACATGTCATACACAATTTTTGCTATTTTGCAGTTTCAGGTTATTAATATTGTTTTAACTTTAATATTTGTAGTATGGCTGCTGTTTTGCTGTTTCCTGTGTGGCCTTGTTTACATGCGTAGAACACAGTACACTGACTTTTAAGTCAGTGTTTTGATTGGTAAGTTTTTGAAATGTTAACAATTAAAATAGTTTATTGACCTAAAAGTGCTGTTTTTTTTTCATATGTATTGGGTTCTATTTTATTTTTTATCTCAGTTAGCTTAATCCATAATTTAAATACTGTATTTTAAAACTACAAGTAAAATAACCTTAGAGTGTTTGCGTTAGCCTAATAAGTAATTTCATTTAAAATCAATTAAAAAATACCTATAAAAGTAACTCCAAGTGTTTGAGTTAATAATCAGAAATTTCATTTAATTGTTATTAAAAAGTGCATATAAAGTGACTCAAATTGTTTGAATTAAACATTGTATGGCATAAAAATAAATTTCATTAACCTTTAATTAAATAATACATGTGACAGCAACTACAAGTGATTTAGTTAGCTTAATGGTTGTTTTAATCTGAGTGTAATCAAAAAGTACGTTATACTAAATTAGGCGTTTAAGTTTAACTTAAGAGTTTATTAACTCAAAATACTTGTGGCAACTGATTGCCCTCATTTATTTGAGTTCTGCTAACTTATTCGGGTTCATATTGTACCACCAATCCAACAAACTGCACTTCATTCAAACAATATACTGTATACAGTAAACAAATAAAAAACAAAAACTGTCTGCTTCATGTCTTCAGAGCCTCAAAATTACTTACTCTTCTGCTGTTTGAAAGAAACTCTTAAATGACTATGCTACCTATGCTCCAATTACAACATTAGCCAACAGGTTTCCATCATCCCCTTTAGTGTCATTACAGTCAGGCTCAAGAGATGTGTCATCCTCACCAACTGGCTCTGGCTTTTTGCACAACTGCTCCATCGTTTTTGTTTTTTTTTAAATTGAGTTTCTGTCCAGTTCCCATGATCAACTGACTTACTGTCATCATTTTATAACAAATTAAATCAAAGTTCGTTTTATTTTGGTTATTTGGTGTTCTGAGGAAGCATTAAAGGTTTGCTCTGAAGAGGTCCAAAGTTAAGATGTTTAACATGCATCATTTTGGTGAAGTATTTGTTGTGAATTGGCACTTGTACACACGTTGCCTTTAAACTTTCTTTATTTTAAAATATCCCCCCATGGCTAGCTTAAGGTTCTGTGGAGCTCTGAATGAGTGAGCATAATATCTCATGTGCTGCATTTTGGATAAATGTATTTTGCTGTTTGGAGTACTTGTCATTAGACATTAAATGCAGCTTATGACTTAATTACAGGCATTATGATCATGATATAATGTGTGGGCATCACCCTCATAACACAGCCATTACAAACTCACAATCTAATATGCAATAGCAGATTGTAGGTCATTTGTACTAATAGATTATGTGCAGTAAATGTAATCCATGACTTCAAGTTGTACAGAAATAAGGCAAAAACTACTATTATTTGGTCAAATACATGTCACACAACAGTTCAATGATGTGCTTTAATTGCATTTCCGTCACTGAGTACATCCCATTAAATAACCATTAGGTATGAGAGTACATATACTTATGCTACTTAAGCACACTTGTTATAGTACTACTACTATCTACTGCTGCAACTGAAAATGAAAAAATGAAATATGTATATACTGCGTGGGTCTGTGTGTGTGTTTCTTAGTCCATTTTAAAATGGAGGACAGACACATTAAGACAGTGACTCTCAAGCTTTTCAGTGAGATGTACTGTCACACTATCAGTCCAACGAAATTAAGTAACTTTTTATCAAGACAACCATTTACGTTCCAAATGTGTTTATTTGAACTAATTTCAATCTGGGCATTTTTGAACTATCAATAATATATTATATAAGTGTCTATAATAGTGGATTTTACAATATTTTCATACAATTGAGCTATCATGGCTGAGCTCATACATACATATTAATACAACAGACAAAAATCAATACAATACGTCCACTCACCTCATTATAAGCTCAGAAAAGTTTCCTCTTAATTGAGACCCTTCTCAAGCTTTTGTCAAATCTTAACGACCAACTTAAATGATTTACTGGCATATTGCTGCATGAAACTCACAGATTTCTCACATCAGTGATATTTGATGCTCTGTACAACATTTGCTTACAATGTCTGTGCGTATTGTTTTGATGAAGGAATCAGAAAAGGGTTTTAGAGTGCTGTTTTGAGCGCTGCGTTTCATTCTGCAAGAGATCTGTGCAGTTTCGACAAAGTAGATTAGACTTTGAGCCAAAGTTTCTGGAAATGTATTCAAATATTGGGGAAAAACTATAATTTCCCCAGTGGGATGTATGAAAAAGTTCAAGTAAAGAAAAGGGAAACGCTGATATGTAGTGATATGTAGTGAAATGAAAACATCATTTTTACCACTACATCTCACATAAAAGTGAATGGGAAGAGCTTAATAATTAATTACAGCCCCCACTGGCTGCACATGCAGCTCATTTGTTGTCAAATCTGCCTTTGCAAAACTCTAAAATTTCCTGTCATAAATGAACTTGTGCTGCCTAATATGGTTCTTAGATATTTTTTAGAATACTTAAAAATGTTAAAAATCATTGTTCCAATTAAAAATGTCTTCCACACAAGTACACAATTTGCCAAAAATTGACCTTCGTCACAGCAGCCATTTTGACATATGTGAATGTGCTGATAATAAGTACTCAGTTTCATTTAGGGTAAGATAGGACTAACAGTCTAAAAAAAATAGAATTTAAAAAGTAAAATTAAGACTGTTTACACTTTATACATCTTTCTGCTTCTGCTTAAATAATTAAAAAAACAAATAAAACATATGGTTTGGATCGGAATGCAGAAGAGCTTTGATATTGTACGTAACAATGATTATGTTGATGATGATATCTGAAATGCGCTGAAACGCTGCTACTTACACTGTAGGCGCACCACTCCGTTGCTGAGGGAACTGCTTAAAGCTCCCAAAGTGGTGCTTTTCATGATTGATCTCAGCTTGGCTAATATCCTCCTCTCACCCATCTCATCAACTGAGTTCAGAGGGCATACAAGGACAGAGCTTTGATTAGTTAGGTCAAAATATTCTGCTATTTTGTATGTTGGCTCAATAAGGCAAATAGTCACATTGAGAAAAGCAGTGTAGCTGTGAATTTACCAGCAGGGGCATGTTGTGGCTTTCACTTTTTCCTCCACCTGTCAGCAAACATTCCCAAATTTCTCTCACCCTGTTATATTTACTATCCTTGTATCTCTTGGTAACTCCCTTCCTGTCTACGCATGCTCTGCTTCTACCTTTTTGCACCCCAGACCTCTGTCTCATCCCACCATCAACCCCCTCATCTCCCTCTCTCTATGGATAATTCATCAGTATTTCTCAGAGCTGCTGTCTGCCTGCCTGCCTACAGTGATTTCCACTGGGACTCTTCAGGGACCATTCCCACCTCAGCTCTGAATTAGAGGCACAGCTATGGAGGGAAATTAATCCCAGCTACCTTAAACTAACCAGTATGCAGAAACACACATACATATGACCACACACAAACAGGGGAATATTGTTCATGAATTTCCTCTCTTCTCATTCATACATTGAAAATGATCACCTCATCATCAAGCCTGGTAAAACTTCATTTATGTTGTGTTGGAGCTGGGAAACAAAACATTCAAGACTGAATAGCACTGACAAGTAAGAGATGCACAAATGAATCAGCTTTTTCACTTAATGACTTTTAAATAGCTATGCACTGGGTTCCTCTGCCGACAGGCCTTCATGTATCTGTCATAACAATGTATGAAGCCATCCCATAGTTCATGCCAGGTCAGGGATAGGTATCCTTATTCTGTGACAATTTCTGAGGTTTCTGACATTTTATTTCTTGTTATTTCTTATTTTTTGTAGTTTTACTCAAATAAGGATCTAATGACAGGCAGTTTTGCACACTGTATAGGCATTGTGATTTGTGATTTGGGGCTATGTAAATGTAGGGTAGAGAAGGGTGTTATACTTTTTATCTATCAGATATTTATTATCTGGATTTTTTTGTTACAAGAGGAGTTGGTTTGTTAGTAAGTAACCTGATTGCCATTGATGTGATGAAGGAAGAAGAAGAAGGTGGTGGCTACAGAGGCAGAGGTGGATGGAAGGGTTTCAGACTTCCACTATATCTGTTTCTGCACAGTGAAACGGCAGAGTCACAGCTCATTGTGTGTGTGAATATAGGGAAAGCAGTGTATTGATCAGGGATAGAGTGGCTTCCACTGCGAGCACCAGAGGAAGACTGGACGAGCAGTGAATGTTACCACACACTTCCAGGTTTACGTTTTAAGGTTTGTTTGTGTTGCACTTGTATTGCTGTCTTTATGTGGACAAATATTTGCTCCAAACCTGCATGAGGATATTTTGTCAAATGCTCACAATTTCCCTGGACTGTCCAGGTTTGGGGTTCAAATGTAATTTTAAAGTTTAAAGATTAAAATTATTTTTAGGTTAGGGACATGTATTAAGGTTGGATATAGTATGCAAATCGGGATCCATAGATTACAATGGCTTCTGGACCAATAGACTACACCTGCGTCTGGATCACTAGACTTCCCATACATCTGGATTTATAGATTCCACAGACTCTGGGACTCAGGGATGTTTTATATATCCTAAGTAAACTGTTGTTATCATGTTTTTGTGTTCTGTGAAAGTGACATCCATTGCACGTCTGTCCATCCTAGGAAGAAGGATCCCTCCTCTGTGGTTCTTCCTGAGGTTTCTTATTTTCCCTGTTTAGAGTTTTTAAGTTTTTCCTCACCCGGTTCAAGGGTCTAAGGGCAGAGGATGTCACATCTGTACAGTTTGTCAAAGCCCAGTGAGATAATGTGTAAATTGTGATTTTGGACTATACAAATAAAATTTGATTTGAATATGATTTGATTTAGGAAGGCTAGGGATAGGGAATGCATTATGTCCATTAATATCCTCGCAATTATAGAAAAAACAACATGTGTGGAAAAGGTGTTAGGGCATACATACATCACATATACCATACAGAGCTATAGGAGAAAGTTTGAGATTTGAACGCGTTAGGAATGTATCGTGCCAGCCACTCATGACACGTGTAACATGTTACAAGTGATGCATGATTCAACAGGATGCAGTGAGAATTGGCATTTATTTACATGTGAGTAACAATCTCACAAGAGTAACACAAGTGGGTGGAACCCAAACTGGGCTCACATTAACCTTTCATTTGCACTGTAATTAGTGTCACTCCATGTACAGGAGAGGGAATATGAACAAATTAGCCTATAGGGACATAAAACGTTTTCAGATATAGTATAGCAACATATTGGCTGACATCTACACTTAGGAAAGAGTATTATCTAAAAAAGCAGGGATGATCCAGTCCATACAGAGCTCCTGCTGCATTCAGGTTCAAACACCAGTCACTCTGGTTTTGTAGCAGAGATGTTGCACATGGATGTTGAATTCATTGGAATATATTAAGTGGTATTCTTTAAAGTCTTGACTGGAGAATGCAGTCAGTGAAGAGGAGAATATCTTCCTTTAGAGAGGTTTGATAGATGAGATAGAGCTATAATTGAATAGAGTCAATTAGCGACAAGCTCAGGCCACAGCTGGGGCAATAAGGCTACTTTCATTGGGAATTTTTGCTGTGACAACGCTACAAAAACTCACACACCAGCACCAATAGAGATAGAGGAACTGAACCGACATAACCACAACGCACTCTTTCAAGCCGAGAAGACCAACGTTAACACACATACAGAACAAGCCCTACTGTTTATCAGAAGGATGCTCTGAACATGGTATCAATTTTTCCTGACGTTTATTGAGCTTTGCAGAACACTTTGTTGGATCGTCTTTCCTCCTGTTTCTACATTTCTGTTCGTACTGTTTTGACTTTTATGTACAGCTTTAAATATGTTCAAGGTTACTCACTCACACACACATGGAAGCACATGAACATAAAGAAAACCTTGCTTTCTTTCCTTGAAACAAACTTTTTTTTTTAATATTCCTCGATACCTCCTCATTCTTCCTCTAATCTCTGTGTCCTCTCTTTGCTTTCTTCTATCTCCTCCCAATCGTGACTCTTCCAGTTTAGTGGAACGACATTCGCTTTCACCTGTGGGTTTCCTGTGCTTTTTTATAATAGGGTAATAGAATAAAATAAAGCACATGGTGAGCCACTAGTGCTATCAGCGAGCTGATCAAGCTAGGAGGAGCTAAAATTTGCAAATGATTTCTTACAATTTGTCCTCAGACATGCATCCACTATAATAGCTAGTGACTTAGCTTATAATTAATAAGCAGACATTTTTAAGTTATAACATAATGATCCGATAAAAGAGGATTTTGCAGAAAGACTTTTAAGTGATCAATTTCAATGTCATTTGTCAGAACAAGACCAAAGGCGTGATTAAAACTGAGTCACCTTGTGTACACACTGACAGAAGAAAAGACATTTCCAAGGCTGTCATTTTCAACATCCGCATGGATATTGAAGTCACCTAACATAATAACTGTGTCTGTTTTAGGGACCAAGCCTGACAAAAGCTGAAAATTCAGATAAAAATTCGGTATAGAGTCCAGGTGCTTGATATACTACAACAAAGAGAGGTGGCTGCAGAGTTTTCATGGTTGGATCAGTAATGCAAGTTTCACTATAAAAACATAAACAAGTTTCTGCCTATAAAAACATGAAATATATCTTATTCATTTGTTGTTCATTAATTTAACATTAAATGAATCTTGAACAGAAAACATTTTTTTTTTTTTCTAATAGTAGCAACAACCAACAACACAGAACATTTATTCCATAATGTATAAAGATAAGAATGAAATTAGAAATGGTACCAGGCTATCAGTACCAGTCCCAGGTAACAGTTGGGGATAACCCTAAACTAAATTATAGCTCCTTTGAAAATCTTATTCCTTTCATTTCTGATCCGACTATGAAAAGGGTCATACTGTTCAACTTCACAAAGTTCTCTATGACCCTCATTATGGCACAGAGGATTGCTCCCCTGATATCTATCTTCTAAAGTAACCAGCTAAAATTACAATTTTTTTTCCCAAAAAAATCCTGTTTTATATAGTATTTATATACTTTATTATGACTTTATATAATATTTTGAGTTCATTTTTTGAAATTTTATATTTGTCATGGTTCTCCTGTTTTCCTTTGTTTTTCATCCCCTTTATATCTGTGTGTTTTAGTTTGTGTGTTGATTCTTCTTACCTGCCTAATCAAATTAAACAGAGGTATGTTTAATAGTGCCCATCAACCTCCACTCATATATCCTGTCTTTCCATTCGCTTCTTGCCAGATTTTTCTGGCTGTTAATGTAGTAACAACTCTTTGAGCACTCAGTGGATTTCATTTGAGTCAAGTTCTTAATATGTTGTGTTTGCTTGATTTTGTTTGATTTGTTTGATTTTTCTTCTTCCTTTGTCTTAGTCTGCTCTAAAAATGTCTGCCTGCACTACTTTCATCAACTCAATCAATTAACCTATGTCTGCTTATGTAAGCAAAAAACTATATGTCTGACATGATTTATGCAGAAAAAAACATATAATTACCATAATAAAATCCCCTATTATAAACTCCAGAATAAATGAATATGAAAACATTTTTCATTTATTTTTGACTGCCGGGCGCAAGAGTGTACAATGGACTGTTAAGTCCATTCCTAGTTTTAGTGCCCTACATGCTTTCCATATCACACTTCTGTTTGTTGAATATTGGACTAGGAAGTTAGGTTTTAAAAGGTTTATTACATAAAAAAAAAAAAGTCAATCGACAGCACTCAGAGAAAGCATACCTCTACCAAGGCCCACCAATCCCTCTTTTGTCTGGGAAACACGTCAGTAAGGTTGTAGTGGCTTCACCTCCACATAGGTTTTCTACTTCTTCTTTTATTCTGAAATATTCATTCACTTCCATTTTGCTCCATACTCTCCCGGTATCTATCCACTCTCTGCAGGAAGGAGTAGTCGATGGAGAGTTCAACCACAACCAGGCAGCTGAACATCCTGAACATTCTTAGTTTTGTCAGACCATAAAAACCTTGCCTATCTACTCTCTGCTTCTGACACGCGTGTTGGTCACTCTTCCTAGGGTGATTCAATTTTACCCTCTCTTACCATTATTGATCATGTAACATCAAAACTGACACCCTCTCCAAACGGTCTCCCCCTGAAACTGAGGAACACCAGGCGGAGCCCGTTCTGCCTCCCATCTGTTTTGTGGCTGCAGTTCAGTGGGAGATTGAGACGATAATTCTGGAGGCTCAGCGCTCTCATTCTGACTCTGGTTCTGGTCTGCCTGGTTGGTTGTTCATTCCTCATCCAGCTTGCTCTCAAGTCCCACGTTGGGATCATTCTTCTAAGTTAACCTACCTCCAGGAATCCATCGCACACACACATTTATTAAAGAACGGTTTATGTGGCCCACCATCACTCAGGACATCTGAGCTTTTGTCTCCTCCTGCTCGGTCAGTGCCCACAAGAAAACCCTCTCATCAAGCTCCTGTCTTTCCAACCTCTTCCAGTCCTTACATGTCTGTGGCCTCACATCTCCATTGACTATGTCTCTGGTTTACCAACTTTTCAAAGCAACACAGTTATCCTCACCATTGTGGACTGGTTTTCAAAGGCTGAACACTTTGTCCCTCTCCCAGAATTAACATTAGCCTCAGGCTAATATTCAACAATGTTCCCACTGGTCTCCTCTATTTCTCAGCAAGAAGCAGAGAGGCTGCTGACTGTGTCGCTTCCCAGCCCCCAGCCTGGCCAGAAAGTTTGGTTATCCTCCTGAGATCTGCCTCTCGAGATGGAAAAAAAAAAAAAGTCTCCCAGAAACATATGCCATATGAAATTGATAAAATTCTAAGTACAGTGGTGGTCCAACTCAAGCTTCCTCCATCCCTAAGGGTCCATCCTATGTTCCACGTCTTCTTCCTCAAACTCTTCTCCAGTTGTCTGAGCCCTCCAGCTGACCCCTCTCCCACTCATCGGGTCATTGATGGAGCTCCTGCTTTCACTGTGTCCAACATCCTGGACTTTTGACACAGAAGCCATGGCTACCAATACCTTGTTGACTGGGAAGGATACGGTCCTCTCACTCACCTCACCTTCAACCCATAACTCCTCCACTAGCAATCAGACTGTAATCAGCTCATCACCACAACGGCCAGCAGCCTCACTCTGCTCTCAGCCCGCCGAGAAGCCTGCTCTCTATCAAGACAGAACATCACCTACAAGACTTCCAGTAAACCAGTTTAAACTTTCTCTGCCCCCTGTCTGCTTAAGAGACTGAGAACAAACACCTAACACCAACATTCACTTACAGGAGACAAAGGTTAGGAAAAGGAAAATATACTAATTACAAGTATTCTAATCCTTCTAATTTCACTGCTACCTTCCAATCCATTTAAGTGGAACCTTTTTTCCAATACCAAAACTAGCTAAAAAGATACCTCGTTTGAAATTTGAAAGAATTCTGCCCAGGTAATTCTAACATATTTTTCTTGACCTTGACCTTAGACTTTTCAAGGTCAAACATTGCAATCATATCTTGCAATCAAATCTTGACACTTTACATGCATGGTGTAAGTTTGAAGCAAGTTGCTTTGGCCAAGGCAGGATTGTTCAAAATTTCAATATGTTAACAAATAGGAATCTTTGGTGCATTGGGAACTTTACTGACCCTGACCTTTGAACTATAAAGCCCAACACTGAATCATTTAAAGTCACTGCAAATAGGAACTCATATAAATAAAATCAGGACAATTTGACCAAAATTGGTTTAAGGAGGCTGCTAAAAAAAAAAAAAAATCGGCAAACATACCTAACTTCTGAGCTATTCTGAATTGAATGATGTGTGGTCTTCATATTCGTGAAGCTTCCAGTGAGTTAAACTCATATACGATGTGTACGTAATGCTCAACATAAAAGTAAAGAGAGTTCAACATATATTGATTGTAAAGAAAATTCATAAACATTAGACACTCTAACGTATAGTAACCGTTTTTTTTTCTAACTGTTTGGTCTTTTTAATACTGTATACATATTTCCTGTATTTTCTTATTGTATTCCTGTCAATAAATAGGGAAAGTGCTATATATGGGCATTAAAACTTTGCTAAAACTAGTAATCTAATGGTGGCGTTTACTGTACTGTACTGTACCGCAGCTAAACATTGTTTTAAATACTTGTATGAGGTGATGGCTGTCTTACTGATGAAGGTATTACTCCCACCATCAGCAGGTTAGCTTACCTTTGCAGGGGTGTAAATGAAGTGCACTGGGGACAGAGGAGGGTTTTAGAAAATATGAGCCCTAAAACAATGTTTGTTTCAGAAAACAGGTATTAAAATTGATTCAGAATGAGTTCGTGAAAAGTTCTCACATTAAATTTAAAACAGTAACATATGTTAAATTTGCCCTCGAAATAGCAAATCCATCGGTGTCATGCTTTCTTTGTTTCTTTCTTCCTCTTTTTCAAAAAATATTGAATAGCAATCTGTAACTAAATGTATGCCTATTTTACCATAAAAATCGAAACAAATTTATTCAGTAAAATAATTGATAGAGATTCTCTCCTAAAATAGAAACGTAACACTGAATATGGCATTTAGTGGCGATATTGAGGCGACCACGACCATTTAGGAGAGTGTAAGTATGTACCATTTCATAACATTAATATAGTTTGTGATCAAGCATTTTTGCCCTATATACCATCTTCGATAGTATTCACTGTTCCTGTCATAACTGTGCCCCTAACCTATTCTTTGATATAGCCTTAACATGTAGGCTCTAACAAAGCATAAACCCAAAAAAACCCCAGCTTACCTGACTCTGTCTAAATATTACAAAATTAACCACAGAAAAAATGTTTCAAAATTTGAAAAACGATACATTGGGGCTATATGGTTATGTGCTATATAACATGTTATTAAGTTAGCTTTGGGGGTACTAATAGCATGAATATTTTTATTTTATTTATCTATTTTTTTCTACTGTCATATGGAGTCAGTCTCATCTCCCTGTTTCCAGCCTTTTAGCTAAGTAATCTGGTGGCTGCAACCTTATATTGGAAAAAATGATTGATTTTCTCCTCTGATCTTTGGGCAGGAAGCAAATGCATTTTCCTAAATAACAGTCTACTGATTTAATGGTAATTTACTGTATGTAGGCATGTAAGTTTATTAATTAGTAGGCAATAAACAAATTCAATGCTTCTCGTCTGGTTTTCTGCCGCTTATCCGGGTCCGGGTCGCGGGGGCAACAGCCTGAGCAGGGAGATCCAGACGCTCCTCTCCCCAGCCACTTCAACCAACTCCTCCGGGGGGACACCCAGACGTTCCCAAGCCAGCCGAGATTTATAATCTCTCCAGCGTGTCCTTGATCTGCCCCAGGGTCTCCTCCAGAGTGGGCAATCCACCCTTTTCCGGCTGAGAACCATGGCCTCAGATTTAGAGGTGCTGACCCCTCCAGGAACCGCCACCTTACCGTGGTGGAGGGGTTTGAGTGCCCTAATGATCCTAGGAGCTATGTTGTCGGGGGCTGTTTGCCCCTGGTAGGGTCACCCAAGGCAAATTGGTCTTAGGTGAGGAGCCAGACAAAGCGCGGTTCGAAGACTTCTATGATGGTGAAGAACAAAGACTTGTGTTCCCTGCCCGGAGGGATACCGGGACCCCGCCCTGGAGCCAGGCCTGGGGAAGGGGTCCGTAGGCGAGCGCTTGGTGGCCGGGCCTTCGTCCATGGGGTCCGGTCGGGCTCAGCCCGAAAAGGAGACATGGGTCCGTCCTCATGTGGGCCCACCACCCACAGGAGGAGCCATAGAGGTCCGGTGCTATGTGGATCGGGTGGCAGTCAAAGGCAGGGGCCTTGGCGGTCCGGAACAAATTCAATGCTTGTGCTAGCTAAACAATTTTCGGCAATGTTCCCCAACGAAAGACTCAGTAATGAAAGACGCTCTGTCACTGAGCCATTATCAAAATATGTGGATTTTTCTGTGAAAGGTTTACAAAAGAGGTACTTTAAAGCCTGATTAATTGCACTGTGAATCAAAATACAATACTGGTTTCCTTTGATGTTGAAAACTTGAGGTGCCTTGAACTCTGCCACCTATTGTGTGTCTAAGAAATCAGAAATAACACTCAGCCATTCCAATACTACAAGGACAAGTACTACACATTTTCCTGAGTAAAACTGTAGGCAGTATGAATCCAACTGGCACTTCCAAGAGACTAAGACAGCAGCTAGGACAGTAACAGTATCTTCCGTGCATCTGCAGGAAGAAATTTTTAGAACCTGTCACCAAAACCAATTCATATCACAAATACAAAACTACCACTAGGTTCAGGGAACATGGTTTTGCCTCCAACTCTGTTAGAAAGCCATACATGTTAACACCACCATAATTGCATATACAGATGTGGTAATCGTGCCTATTACAACAATGCAACAAATATGAAATTGTTTAATCATCCTGATATTGGTCCTGCATATGTTGCATAAACCAAACACTTTAAACAGTCTGTAAACAGGAGCAACAAAATGCTACTGCACACCCTCTGATTAAAAGTAGAATGGCTTTATGCGGAATAGAGGAGGAAAACAACCTAAAGAAGTAACTGCATTATGTACATTATTTGAATTTGTAAATTCGAATGCTCTGAAGAAGATAAAATTGAGAAAAAGCTTTTTGTCCTTATTGACTTTGAAATTTGAGATGTGCTGCCATACGCGTGTTTTGGAATATATTAACTAGATTCTTAGCAGTCCACTCATAATCTCTTTGTTAAAGCCCAACCCCCTTTTATCCTACTATAGTAGGCTGGCAGAAAAGGTCATGATTTAGCTTTGTATTTGGTTTTTCATATTTGTTTGTCAATAGAGTAGATAATAAAGAAAGCCTCTAAGTAAGCGAGATAATGTTAGGTAAAGATAGGACATGCCATTGCTGCAAACTTGAGTGATGAGCTGATCAGAAACGTTGTACAATTTAGGCTTTTTTAGGAAATATTTGTCCTTTTAATGAAGTTATTTTATATCAAATATTGTACACAATATTTCAAAGTGAATCCGTTATATCTGGAAAAATTGTATGCCCTAAAATTAAGAATACATCATTATAGGTTAGAATTATTTTATCTCTGTTGTTAATATTGGCCTTGCTACCTCATTTAGTCATTGATTTAGTGCACCAAATAACAAGTATATATCAAACACACCCTGCTGTTACATGAAACAGGTGATTTCTAAATTTTTATATTGCTGATCAACTTAATCTTCATTGAGGGGTGGCGAGGAATTTCTGTTGCATACGTCTCTTTCAAAGTTTATAAGAGCATTGACATTTCATTTCTATCTAAATACATTTAATCCCAGCAGGATTAACTGTAAAAGATGTTTACTGGTCAATAATCTACCAGTTAATTGTTACTTCCACTAATAAAAATCTTAGTTTTTTTTTACTTTCTGAACATAACAAGAGATGTAATAATCCCAAATCACATCAGGTTGGATATCTAAATCATTTTTTTCTACTCACACTTGGAATTTAGACACAAGTGATTACTAGTCAATGATGTCAAATATGTGGCCTTGTTAGTCAAACTGAAAGGCTCCAGATGGTGAAGACAAACATGAATGCCTCTGATTGATAAGGTCGTTATACATGAAATATACACCATTTTATTAAACCTGGTTGTGACTCACTCCAATTTAATTTAATTTACATTTAATTTCAACTATTTCAAACAAAGATCAGAGAGATGGGCTGACATGTAGCAAGGCTCCAGTGGATAGGGATTCCACCTTAATATGTGACAAATTCACCAAATTCACCCAATTAGATACAGAGGACTTTTTTTTATGAGATGAAATTATTGTCTTTTTTTTTTTTTTTTGCTTTTTTTGGTATTTTTAAACACTTGCTTCCCAAATTAGACGGATTAAGTAGACAATTAGAGAGCAATATGAACAAACTAGAACTTGGTCAGTCTGCAACAGTTTAATGATTTTCTATAAAGGTTTAAAAACCTACTATGGATGGATTGATAAAAAAGATGGACAGAGAAAATCTGAGGGGCAGAGAGATGAAATAGAAGGGCAAAGAAAGGAAGGAGAGAATGAACAGTAAAAAAGAGGGAGACAAGCAGGCATGACAAAAGAGAAATAACGACAAATACAGGAAATTTCACAAACTTCTCTTGGAAAGCAGAAAGCGCTGTGTCTGTACCATATGAGGAGACTGTGTGCTGATGTACAATACCGAGCTTTTGTTTTCTGTCCACAGAAAAACAAAGCTATGAGATCTGTATGTGCAGAGAGCTTCCGTCGCAGCTTCCCACTTTCATCGCTGAAAAAGTCCTTCCTTCATCCATGATCCCAGATGTTTGGATCTCCATTGTGTTTGACGGGAAGCACCAAGCTGCACAGCTGCATGACTATAAAGCCAATTTTTTTTTTTTCATCTCTTTTTCATTCTGTAGGTGTGGGATGTGTGACACACACATTAGATTATCATACATCTATTAACTGGCTTTAGTCCTGCTAGCTCGGTCCTTTCACAAACATTAAAATGTAAAAAAAAATAGTTAGGGACAAACATTTGGGTTGGAAAGCACTGGAGATGAACAGTTCCATCAAGTACAACTTGTTGTGTGGATGAATGATTAAAGCAACAAGCTTATTTGCGCCATACTGGGATGTGTGATTGCTCCACATCTCTTTCCCATGCATTTACACACAACTATGAACACAGAAAACAAACCCCATCTGTAGTACAAAGAAAATTAAGGGAGGAAATGGTAAAAAAAATCCAAAGAGTTTAGCTTAATGTAGTTATTATAAACAAAACAGTTTGTGTATTCATCATTGTTCATTCAGCTTTATGCTGGTCCATTGATACCACATGTGGATGACAGAACCACAGTGATATTGCATCCTGTTTTGCCTAGGTGCTAATGCACCTTTATTACATACTCATAACATTCACCAAAGTGCTCACCTTGATGTGGTTTTTACTGCATTCACTCCTGTCACTGTGCTATTATCTCATACGTCTGTGCTAGCTATGACACCTAAATTGGCTCATGGACTAGCCTCTAGTTTTGAGTTATACTGCTACAAACACAGGAGAGGGAGATACAATCAAGAAATGGCCCATGTCAGCAATTACTAAAGTGTAACAGAGTTCATGGCCAATAATTAAGCTCAACTGAGTTTTGTAACATACTGCTATCTCCAGCAAACTCTAGTTCAGTGAACAACGCTGTCCAAAAGAGCCAAATTAGAAACAGTTTCTGGGTTTCTGTTTCAAGAGTAAGGAAACCTAATTTATTAAAGTTATAACAAAACATCCTGCTGTTCTTATCATGTGCTGTGTGACTTGCTTCATAGCAATATAATCAATCAATGAGGACTGTCACTTTGTTTAAAAAAATAATGGGGTGATGATAGGAAAAGAGGGAGTTATAATCTCATTATATACTAGAAATGTGTGACATGGATGCAAAGATCTGTAGCATATTATTGAATCTCAAAGACATCATTTCAAACCATAATTCATGCAGGATGGGCCTATGAATAACATGGAGGAAGTGTACCTCACAACTAATAAGAAAATATGAAAGCTTTGTAAGTAGTATTTGCAGGGAAAATATGACATTGTCTATACATACAGTATATGAAATATACTGTAGCACTGCTATATACATTGCTATTCATAGAACTTGAATTATACATACTATACAAAGTGATGTGACCTCAGTGGAAGTGATTTGACTTTTCAGACTTACAATAGCAGTTTTAATATATTTAAGCATGTGTGTGTGTATATGGGGTGGAAAAGAGAACAAGAGAGAGGTGAGGCATTTAGATGTATTTAATTACTCTCTTCCTCTATATTAGCTGTACAGTTAAGATAAAGTGATAATTATTAAGTTATAATTATTTTCTGTCATTGCCTCCTCAAGCTTGGTAAAGTGCATCTTCAATGACATACATAGGTCATTGCCACACTTATTTGGTACTTAATTTTCCTAAGTTTTCTCGAGTAATTTCTCTTTTGTTTTATCGGTAATTAAAAGTGGGGGGTCTCAGGTTTGAGGCTCTGAAAACACAGCTGTGCTTGCAGCCACTTGCTGAAGACAAGTCATGAATCTGAGTCCCTAGTGAGTGTTTGTCTGCCTGGCTTCCCTCTTGTCATAATGTCATATATTTTTTAAAAAACCCCCCTGCCACATTTCTTCCAGGCTACCATGTGTTTGTTAAAACTTTGCTAGCTAAAAGCACTGTTAAGTCAGGATTGCTAAAAAGACAGCATGTTTAATGACTTCTTCCTGTTGCATTGGCCACTGCATTGTGGGTGCTTTAAAATGGGGATTATTATCTACTGTCTTTTTGAGAGTTAGATAATTAGGAAATAATTAAAAAAAAATCAAAAATACTCCTATTTCCGTGCAATAGGTACAAAGCTAGCTTAAATTTAAGACAGGAAGTGATGGAAAACAGCAGCCAGGCTCTGCTATATTCTAGAGTGCACTAACAGCACATGTGTCAGGGTCAAGTGTCTGTCTGTTAGGGTTATTCGGCGTTTCCTGTTTTACTTTGAAGTCTTGTTTTTGTCTTATTCCCCATGTCCTGTCAAGTCTTGTCCCTCAGGTGTGTGTGATTGCCTCTCCTCCCTAATGTGTCCAACCTGTGTCTAATTGTCTCCCCCCTGTTTTCCTTTCCTCCTGTGCCAGATTGTCTTGTCTTTTCCATTGAGCAGTCCAGCGTTCTTTTCTTGTGAGTTCCTTGTGTTTGATCTTTTCTTTTTCTCTCAATTACTGAGTTTGCCAAATCCTTAAATTGTACCTTAGCATTTAGTTGGATTTCCCTGTTTTGACCTATTTTTGGTAAAACGACTTTGATTCAGAGGCTCCCTATGTGCCTCTGCCTAATTGAATCCCCAAGACCCTGTACCTGGTAGTACAATCTGGCCAGAAATGGATTCAGCAGAGTCAGACCCGGTTCGCACAGCCTTGAAGGCTCAAGACGCATGTCTCCGCTGGCTAGAGGAGAAATTGGAATTTTTTTGTCAGGAAATGTTAGACGCAGCTAAACGCAATGAATCGGCGTGCGCAACATTGTTGGATCAATTAAATTTCATTATTGATCGACTGCAGATCTAAGAGCAACCGTCTGCTTCTACAATAGCTCCTAAGGGTTCAGAAGCTGCAGCTGAATCTCTTGTTTCTACCATGAGTTCGCACTCTCCACCTTTCTAGCCCTGAATGTTTTTCTGGAGAGTCTTGGGATTGTCGTCCATTTATTTCCCAGCGGGAACTACATTTTGAGTTTAATGCCTCCGCTTTTTCTTCAGACCGAGCCAAGATTGCATTTATAATTTCCTATTTGACTGGTCGAGCCAGATCTTGGGCTACGGCTGAGTGGAGTCGCCGATCAGCCGTGTGTTATTTCTTGCCGGAATTTCTGAAAATATTCACGCAAATATTCCAGTCGACAACTCCGGGCAGAGAAGCAGCCAAAGCATTGGTATCTTTGAGGCAAGGCAAACGGTCAGTAATCAATTACGCCGTTGAATTCCGCACCATAGTCGCTGATAGCGGTTGGAATCAACCTGCACTAATAGACGCATTCCTCAATGGCTTGTCAGAGACTCTCAAGGACCATTTGGCTCCACTTGATCTCCCGGTGGATCTTGAGGCAGTGATTAATTTGGCCTCTAAGATAGATAAGAGACTTAGTGAACAGAGACCTCGCTCGGGCTCAGCAGGATCAGTTCCGGTTTGCTCCAGTTTTCCAGCAGCGAGTTTATCCAGTGATAACATGAACCATAACCACAGCATGAGCTTTTGAGGATATATTTTTTGTGAATTTTTCACAATAGTCATTGGAATTGGCATGGCACATAATAACACACTTACAAGTAAATGTGTTTTTGCTTATCAACTACAAGTGATCAATAACTCTGCTGACTTATCTTTAATAATGGTAAATGGACTTGCATTTATATAGCACCTTTCAAGACTTTTTGAGTTTAATAGCAATTTGGGGTTCAGTGTCTTATCCAAGGACACAATGACACGCTCACTGCCGGGGTTGGGAATAGAATTGCTGTTCTACTCACTGAGCCACAGCTGCCCTTAATGGATTTGAAAGGTTTTGAATTGACTGAAATTACATCAAACCACCATCCTTAAACATATTTTTCCTCTCTAGTAGGGACAGTTATAACAAATAATCATTCAAAAATACAAAAATGCCATTTGTTCACAGTAACACCAAATATACTGGACCATTGATTTAACGTTGATGTGTTGGTGCTTAAACCCAATTTCCTTTCCGCTTGTAAATTCTGTCCTTGTTAGAGTGCCAAGCTGTGGCTGAAGGCAAAACAATGTACAATCTAAAATGCGCTACTGGAAAGTAGTTCACTGCCATACTTTGATCAATAACGTTGCATTATCCTACACCGTTATTGAAAACCACTCTGAAAATCATATTTGTCCACCTGCATTACATAAAACATATCTTTTCATATGAGATTTTCAGAGCATTTTTCTATTTTAGAGCAACTGTGCTCAAAACAGATTTGAAAATCTAATCTGAAGCAGTGTCCCATAATACATCCCTGAAGATATGATGGCTGAACTCACTTATCTAGCAATCTGATTTCCTGGGTAGTCTGGAGTTTATGGTTTACTCAGATTTAACATCCAATGACAACATAACATGGCTGTGTAGAGTTGGCTTCCAAATTTCTGCAACTTGATGAATCAGTCATTGAGGCCTCTAATAGCTAATTCTGTCATTTTAATTAAACTTAAAAACTACAGCAGCCTATTTAAAACATTCAAGCTCCCTTGTGCAAAGAAATAGCTGTAGGCTGATTGTATGTGTTCCCTCCTAAGCCCCCTTTCTCCATTTAAAAGGTTACGCTCTTTTTTCTGCTCATTTAGCCTTGCACTTCAATTCAACCTGTAGTATTTCCTGGCCATGGGGTCCAATTCTAGTCACAGGACTGTAGTGTCAGTCTCAGCCAGCTCTGTCCCCCTATTTCTTTTATTTCTGATATTAGAACGCAGCCTAGGGCCCTCTTGGATGCCCCTGTAGTAGATAAAACACACTGAAGTGTCCACTTGGATGCAATTTCAGTGGACAAAAAGTAGTGAAGTGCTCCCTAGGGCCCCCTTCTAATGGACAAAAACACTATAAAGTGTCCTCTAAGGTGTCCCTCCAGTGGACAAAAATTGACAAAGTGCCCTCTACAGTGTGACAAAATATTAAAAAGTGCCCTTTAGGATGGAATTCAATTTACAAAACACAATAAGTTGCTCGACTTAGGGCTAGAAATTCCTATTTGTGAAACACCATAAGCGGTCTTCTGTGGTGTCCTTCCTTTGAACAAAATGCAATAAAGTGTTCTCTGGGGTGCCTTTCCAATGGACACATGGATAAAGTGCCCTGTGTTTGCCACTGCCACTACAACATACTGAGTTGGTTGGCTTCTAGCCGTTGGTAAGAGCTTTGTGAAATAAGAGACCGACAAATACCGAGCTGGCCTACTTGCTGTTGAACTGCAAGTTGAATTAATAACATTAGCTGACTTGCAATTTCTTACATGTACAAAGTTAGCACAGTTTTTGACTTTTTATGGAAATTTGAGATTTGTGTTCACGACAGCAATGTTACTTTAGATAACATGGGTACTCTAAATTGTACAAGGTAACAATTGACTTTGTGATAACAAACCAAAGATCATTACATTTCTACTATACAAACATACTGTACAACAGTCTCTTACCTCCCATATCTCTACTTCTTTATATCAACCCTGTAGGTATGTTTTACAAACTTGCAAGTGGCAAGGTGCACTCAATCAATTGTTATAGTGAAACACCTTTATTTGAATCTTTATTTCTCTTCAGTTCCTATTTATTTCCACCTCTTTAAGAGCGGCTGTCGCTCAGATGGTCGAGCAGTCGTCCAGTGATCGGAAGGTTCGACCCCAGGCCCTGCAGTTAACATGTCTCATAGTGAGTAAGACACTGAACCCCAAATTGCTCCTGATGCTGCGCCATCAGAGTGTGTGAATGGTTAACGCTCATGATGAGCAGGTGGCACCCTGTGAGATGGTCAATGCCACCAGTATATGAATGGGTGAATGCAAAACCTGTACTGTAAAAGCCCTTTGAGTTGTCAACAACAATGAAAAATGCTATGTAAATACAGGCCATTTAAAGTCAGCCTTGCTTTGATTTATTTTCTGTGAAGAAATTACAAGTAAACCTTCAATCCAAAGCCCTCTGTGTAAAACACGGGTGGATTCTGTCTTCAACTAGGCAGAACTGCGTTTGTTTTCCAGGTACACTCACCTCTCTCCCCCCAGTCTGTCTCTTATCTGTCAGTATTTCTGATCCCTGTCTAGACAGTAACAACTGTTACCCACAGCCATTTAGAATTGCCATCAGCTCCAGCAGGCCCGCAGGACCGAACTACGAAACCTGGAGCATGAATTTCACTTGGCTCGCGAGAAGAATGTGACTCTGGCTCAAGAACATATTGGTCCCACACTGTAGGGCTAAAGTGCAGGATACCAAAGAGAAGCCCCAGAAGGATTGCATACCAGGGCAAGCAGCAAAAAAAAGAACAACTGCAGTACACTTTACATTAACTACACTAGTCATGATGCAGATGCAGAGGAAGCTGTTATGCTTTTTTAGCAAATGAGAAAATCATAACAGTTTACTCAACTCCATTCTTTCGGTGGTGCCATCGTTGCCGTTGCTTCCATTTATTGTGGTCCACTATGAGCCTATGGGTACATGGTCATCGGAAGACAAAATGCCCAAAAAGTTTTGTTTTTCAAAAGCAGATAAAGAGCTAGGATCACGAGCTCACAAGGCTATACATGTTTTAGATAAAAACCTTAGAAAAACATTGTCTGGCTTTTTATGCACCCAGTAGATCCTAATAGAGTTGTCAACACACCAGCTGTCTAGCAGTTTATTTGTTGTCTTATAGACAAAAAAAATAAATTAGGACTAAGGCCTTGAGCTTTATCTAGTGATTCCCAAAATTACGTAAGCACTGTATTTGTATTCTATATTGAGCTGGGATTCTCAGAAGAAGCTAAATTTAGTTTACGACTCCTTGAATATAGACTTTTAAAACCTCAAGACCGAACACCACACCACATTTGTGCTTCGCTAGCTAACAAGAAATTACTTGTCTGCAACTGTGAAGTTTAGTGGTTGTGTAAATCTTCTACAACAATCAATCTCATTAAGAATGCAGTGAAATGTCACTTAAAGCAACCTAAGCTGTGATGTGGTGAAGCAGTTCTGACTGAAATGCAGATAGAGAATAATTTCAAGATGCATCTGAAATAAATTAATTCAGTTTGACAGGCAAAAAATGTGACAGAGTGACTTTGTGGCATGGACTCTCTGGAAAACCACTGTGTCTCCCAACCAAATATAATAATACATGATTTTTTAACCAGAAAGAGGACAAAAGGGGGAAAATTCATAAATTACTCTGTATCCATGCACTTTTGTTACTTTAACAACAAAAATATATGGAAACTGATACACAACTCAAGTAGTGTGAAGATGAGTGGGGCTAGCTTGAAACAAAATGTTGTTTACTGATATATAGATTTTAAGGAATAGCAAGACATGGCCTAACAATTAATGCAGGACAATGGAATAAGCAATAATTGAACTTAAAATGTATTTCAATTTCAATTAGGGATAGAGCTTATCCCAATGTCACTGAGCAAAGGCAGGGTACGCCCTCGACAAGTCACCAGTTCACAGGACACAAAATAACCTACAACCATTCACGTTTACATTCACAATTTAAGAGTAATCAATTAACCTAACCCCCATTGCATGTTTTTGGAATGTGGGAGGAAGCTGGGTGACCTGGTGAGATCTCCACACTGCACCAATGTGTCGTCATCATTCAGATTAAAATTAAGCACTATGTGACTTCAAAGTATTTAGAACTTTTTCAATATTTTACCTTTTTAAAGTCCATTGTCACATTTGGTAAAAATGCCATTGCGGTTTTTATTTTAATGTTGTTTCCACTGTTGATTTGT